>JAILYA010000043.1:0-160965 GCA_021437795.1 Rhodamnia rubescens | reverse complement strand
CCATTTATTATCCGAGCAAGAAATTCACAACTTCGGAAATGAAGTACTCCGAAGGAGAAAACATGTGCGGCGTTAGTGCTGGGTACTGCATGTGCTTCGACAATATACCTTGCATCACCAAGTGCTTCAAGTGACGGAATGCGATCCTATCAAATACTTGCTTAATCAACCCGCCTTGATTGGTAGACTTGCCAAATGGCAAATCCTCATCTCCGAGTTTGACGTTCAATATTTGTCCCAAAAGTCAATCAAGGGACGAGTATACTAAGATGTCCTAGCTGAAAATCCGGGGCAAGATGATGATGCCTTGCCTTTTGTTGGTGGGTTTTTTCTTGGATTTTTTTTTTTTTTGATGTCTCAAATTTATCGGGGGTCGAACACGGGCGCGGTTCGATATCTCCGGTGGTCGACATTATCCCGTAGCAGCAAAATTGATATTCCCTTGCACAAATAACGTAGCGAGAATATGAGGCATGCATCCTCGGTGCACGTGCTGTGATTGAAATGGGGATAGCCCGGACTCAAGGTGTTCGGAGATTCCGCTTTGATTATCCTTCGATCGTTGAAAAGTGGAAGACGAGAGATGCTAAATTGCTACCCTATCATGAGTATCTGGATGAATTGGTGGAGGAATTTGAAGATATCTCATTTGGGTATCTGCCCCGGACTCATAATCGATTCGTTGATGCATTGGCTACCTTGTCTTCAATGTTACAAGTCGCCAATGGACTTGAGGTTGACCCACTGAAGATCGAGATACTAAAAAGCAGGCATATTGTATGGCCGTGGTCAATGAACCCGATGGTAAGCCATGATACCATGACATCAAGACTTATATTCGAAGCGGGAGTTCCCTGAAAAAGTACCGTATCCGACCAAAAGTACATAAGGAAGATGGCCTCGAAGTTCTTCTCGAATGGAGAGAATTTGTACAAGCGGTTATTCGATTCTGTCCTACTAAGATGCATTGATTCAACCGAGCCGGTTCGTCGATGATGGAAGTACATGAAGGGATTTGTGGTCCACACATGAACGGCCACTTGTTAGCTAAGAAGATTATGAGGTTGGGTTATTATTGGCTCACACTCGAAAGAGATTGTATTCAACATGTCCGGAGCTGTCACAAATGTCAAATTCATGGTGACAAGATTAATGTCCCTCCAAATGAGTTGCATCGATTATCCGAACCATGGCCGTTTTCTATGTGGGGCATTGATGTTATCGGTCCTATCAACCCTAAAGCATCAAATGGACATCGATTCATCTTGGTGGCGATTGACTATTTCTCTAAATGGATTGAAGCCGCATCCTATTTAGTGGTCACGGCACGAAATATCGCGAAATTTATCCACCGGGATATCATTGCTCGATACGGTTCACCCGGAAGCCATAATCACCGACAATGGCTCGAGCTTAAACAACAAACTAATGGACGAATTGTTTAAGAAATTCAAGATCAAGCATCTCGAACTCTTCCCCATATCGTCCTCGATTGAATGGAGCAAGAGAAACCGCCAATAAGAATATTAAGAAAATTTTAGCGAAGACGGCTGAAAATTATCGCGATTGGCATGAGAGGTTGCCATTTGCACTTATGGCGTATCGGACCTCGATCCGAACATCTACCGGGGCAACCCCGTATTCTCTTGTATATGGAATGGAGACTGTTCTACCAAATTGAAGTGGAAATTCCTTCCTTACGTATACTTGTCTCAAGCTAAGTCGACGAGTCTGAATGGATCCACAGAGAGCAAGTCAATTGAATCGATCGACGAAAAAAAGACTTAAGGCTGTATGTCATGGCCAGTGTTATCAGCAGAGAGTTGCTAAATCATTCAACAAAAAAGTTCGGCCTCGATATTTTCAGATCAATGACCCGGTCTTGAGAAAATTATTGCCAATAGTCCCACTCCCGAAAGGGAAGTTTGCTCCAAACTATGGTGGTCCATATTTAGTAAAGAAGATGCTCCCTGGTGGTGCTTTGATTACGGCGAGATGGATGGTCGTGTCTTTACCAATCCAACAATTCCGACGCCGTAAAGAAACATTATGCTTGATTCACTCGATGCTAATCTGATTCACGAGTTGTTCACATTTGAGCATTCGTTTGTCTCCTCACTACTAATCTTTGCTTGAGAGATTGTTTTGAATGTGGGAGCCTCTCTACCCCAATTGGATTGACCATCGGGAGCGTGAGATTTACATATTCGCAGAGTAAAAGGGGTTCTCTTGCGAAAAAAATATATGACGACCAAGATGAAATGAGTAAAAACTTGCATTCATTTCATTCATCGGAAAGCTTTACAAATAGATCAACGGGGTGGGAATGTAAAGCCAAACCGAGCCCTAATGAGCATTACAAAGGAGTTTAACCGACTCTCCATACGCTTAATGCTCCGCCTTACACTAATCGCTCCGAGAATCGAGATCCGCCGGCTTAAAGAGGAGGAGCTCACATTTCTCTTTGAGCTTGGCTACCTTGTCCTCGTGATGCTCGGCAAGAAATTCCAGGTCATGGATCGAAGATTCTCCCGCGGGCTATATCCGAGGGTCGGATCGTCCAACCTTTCTTCCAGCCATGTGCATTGAAATTTTAAAACAATATTGAGCGGATCGCGCTCGAAGATGGTTACGGGACATGGCCAAATACCCCACCAAATTTCTCCTCTCACGAATCGAGCGGGGAGACTTGTTCATTACCATAGTCGAGGGCCTTCTTATAATTGTCGGCTACAAGAGGCCAACACCAAGCCTGTCCGACCGATCCCGATAGCGTGCCTTCACAAGGTGGGCCAAAGTAACATCTTGATGAGCAACATGGTAAGCCTCCGGGGAAGTTAGTGAAGAGGGTGGGGAAGATCCTGTATTTCTCCTCTAACTTGGTACCTTCAATAGAAGCGGTGTCCATATCCCTAAACATAAG
Source organism: Rhodamnia rubescens (assembly GCA_021437795.1). Taxonomy (NCBI): domain Eukaryota; kingdom Viridiplantae; phylum Streptophyta; class Magnoliopsida; order Myrtales; family Myrtaceae; genus Rhodamnia; species Rhodamnia rubescens. Next base: position 158,042 of record JAILYA010000043.1, on the reverse strand, counting down.
ACGAATCTCGGTTTCGGCTTCCGGATGGTTGGCTATATAAGAGTAGCCCTGGCCTAGGAGATTATAAAGTTTCTCCCATTTGGCCAAAACTTCAGGCGAGAAGGTATGCGGGAAGGGAAGCCATTGTTGTTGAAGGAGCTAAAAAGAGTGGATGCAAAAGAGTGCTTAGAAAGTTGGAGATGAAGATATGAAAGTGATAATTGTCTCGGCGTTAAATCCCAATTTAAAGGGCGAGAAAAAATAGCAATTCTTGCGAGCCGAATTAATTATCTCGGGCAAAACTACGGACGTTTCGTCCGTGAATCACGGATCTACCATCTCGAGCCTCACAAATCCGAAAAAGTTACGAAAAGATTTGAGGACCCCACCATGTTGAAAACCGAGTGGGAGACAAGCATACTTTCCGAGAGAAGAAACAGCAATTCTTGTGGAGCCACGTTAGTTACTCGGGTGAAATTACAGGCGTTTCGTCCGTGAATCACGGATCTACCATCTCAAGCCTCACAAATCCGAAAAAGTTACGAAAAGATTTGAGGACCCCACTATGTTGAAAACTGAGTGGGAGACAAGTATATTTTCCGGAGAGAAGAAACAGCAATTCTTGCAGAGCCACGTTAGTTACTCGGGTGAAACTACAGGTGTTTCATTCATTGGATCCTAGATCTATCGTCAATCCGTGATCTCGAGCCCCACAAATCCGAAAAGCTACGAAAGGAGTTGGAGTCCCATTGATTGAAAACCGAGTGGGAGACAAGCATGGTTATCAAGAAAAGAAAATCGGTGCGAGTGGATTCGGGGTCCCATCACGTTGAAAAAAATAAGACAAAGCGGGAAACACGAAATCTTGAAAAAACGTCGGCTTAGTGATTTTCATCAGCGTTAAAAGGGAGGCTTTGGAACATACCCGATTACTCGAAAGAATTTGGAGAGAGTAAGCATACAACGGAGAGTAGAGTGAACAAAAGGCGGTAAGAAGTATTTCAATCCGACATGTCTAGAGGCTATCAACACTTACTTGGAGGCAACCAACCTAGACATCCTTGAAAGCGAACTGCTGAATTTCGAGACCGATCCAACGCTGAAGCCGTAAAACCCAACTCCCTTGGCGGTGAAATCCAAGATCTCGACAACAACAACAATGGCAAAGAAGAGCCGCCAACCCCGAAAAAGAAAATATCAAATCAAAGTGCTCGAAGGCTGCCTTCAAGGAGTGCTCTTACGTGAATAAGAGACGCAAAACATGAATTGAGCCGGATGATAGGAATGGAGCCCTTGAAGGTCAAGTTTTGGTTTCAAAACAAGCGGACTCGATTGAAGGTTAAAAATGAAAGTCACAAACTTGCGTTTCGAGGGAAGAAAATGAAAAACTTCGAGCGAGAGAACAAGAGGTATAGGGATGCTATTAACACCGATGTTTGCCATGTACAGTAGCGCCCCATCTCTCCTTTGGTGACATGTCCCTCGATGAGCCACATCCGAGCATTGAAAATGCTCATTCACCAGTCATCACCCAGAGCAAGTTCTCGTACAATCCGATTTCGTTGGAGATACATCCCGAGAAAGTCGGTCTCGCAGGCGTAACCGATGCCATTCGAGGAAGAGACATGCATCACTACAATTGGAGTCTCCTTGATGTCACATCCAGCCAATTCAACGCTGATGGAACTCCGAATGTGTGGCCTACATGAAGCTTTAGTTTTTTTATTATGGGCTCTCAAAATATCTCTTTTTTGAGCATTACTAGCCAGCCCTTACGAATCCTCAAGAGAAGTAGTGACATGTATGAATGAATGTACTTGTTTGTTATAAAATCCCCATGTGATACATTCTTCTTTTAATCCAGGGGCAAAGAACGATCTTATCCACGAACATCATCATGCTTAAATGCGTGAATTCCTCGCCCAGATTTGATCGAGCATTGAAAGCCTTTACGTAAGTAAATGCGAAAAGATTTGAGGAGGGAAATAACTGCCTCGTTCGTAGAGAAAGTGAAAAGATTTGAGGGCTCCTCCATATCGAAAAAGTAAAAAAAGAACGACGGATTGAGCGAGAGGTAAGAGTTATTACGAGATGGATCCAAGGCACTAGGAGCGAAAAGGAGAGAAAAGCTGTCTGCGAGACTAACGAGATCGAAAAAGTTTATAAAGGACTTGAAGTCTCCATGCACCTCCAGAACTCGTCACGAAAGGCCATCGTCGCTTTTGTGATTTTCCGGCAATTTATTTTTGCAAGTCCAAAGAACATCTAAAGCCCAGTCTCTAGTCGAAACACCCATTTTTCGGTCTACATATGGAAGGTTTTGAAAGGAAAATAAGTACGCGTTCATTCCAGGCGGAAGTATGGGAAGCCTCCAATCCCGAGGATCTGCGAGTCATGGCCATTGATGGCAACCCCGTTTCCCTCTCGATCCTCGTTGCCATCTTGAGAAAGTGCATGTATACGGGATTTCAACTTATGTGAAAGCAACGGAAGTCTTAGAGGAGGCGAGGCAAGACAAATATGATTTTGACATCGTCGTCGCAGCCATGGTAGGGATCGATATGGACGGTCTCGATCTCTTAAAGATCATTGATTCGAGTTGAATATACCGGTCATCGTCACATCAGCAAGTGATGATCAACGATTCATAACGAAGGCTATATTGCATGGTGCTCGGGACATCCTAAAGAAGCCGGTCTGCGTTCAAGTGCTCCAAAACATTTGGCAACATCTTTGTAAGGAAGCAATTACTCGAACAAAAGAACTATGGCCAAACTTACTACGACGATTTTGTCGGAAAGAAAAGGCCCCTTTGGTCCGCCGAGCTTCATTCTATATTCATCGAGGCGATTCGACGGCTAGGAATCAATTCAAGACGACCAATGGCTGTACTCAAAATGATGAATATAGACGGACTCACCCTACGAAGTGTCACAAATCACCTTCACAGATTTAGAGATAAGTCGAAGAAGCACGATGTAGCTTGGAACCAAGGCGACCGGAGCAAAGTTAACTCGGAAGATTAATCCCGGGGAAAACCTACGAAGCAAAAAGTACCCGACCACTTCCCAATCAAGAATACCGGCCATATCGACCTTCCGCTGGTGGTTCTAGCAGGTGGACCGATTGATCATCCCTACGAGTTCCCGAGCGACGGCGGAGGCTCAAGCTCAAGGAGTCGGACCGCTCACGGCGAAAATAAAGTGGAAAATCACGCCGCCGGTGTTAGCAAGTAACAATGCCCAATTCGAGTATCAATTGCCCGAAAAATCAAAAGGTTACTTTGATGATGAGCTCACCGCCTTGGTCGCCCCGGTTCGGAGTTGAAAGACCTCCCGAGTTGTGATCCGAAGCAAGTGATTATGGATCCTCAAACAACGATCGTTGGTGTATGATCCAAGACAAAATCAGCCAATCATTGGAATAGCCGACAAAAGAGGTGGAACCAATCTCGCATGAATACTCCTTTAATTCCATGTATAGTTCCCCTGCGTGGGATACTTTTTACTTTCTAGTTGTCTAGAATTTGCCTAGAGTTAAATGGCGAATTTTTCTCCTCTCTTATCAAATGCGTAAGTTCCTTATTAAGCTAGGCACTGTAGCAAATCAATTTGTGGACGACGCCCCGAACGCCCATAAAGAGAGATTCCGAATAGCTTTACTTGGGAGAATGCAAGGAAAAAACCAAGCGAGGCTCAAAGATGGGTAACTCCGTATCGTCCCAATTGGCTCTCGGTCGTTTCAAATTCTAAGTTAAGCTTATTTTATTCTCCACGGGAGGTTGCCAACTGCTTTGAGAACAATATAACAAAAGCGAACCACCCGTGGACGCCAACAACACCGCAAAGATAGTGGTTGGGGGAATGACAGTGGTCCGAGGCGTCCCGAGGTCGATCCTGGGATTTGACATCAATGTACAAAGATTAATAAAAACTTTTTCCTTCTCGGACCGAAGCTCGGCCCAGACGGTCATAGAACCTGGAGAGATAACATCCCGGACATACAATCCGATCCGGATGAATCGATCTTTTCAATTCAAAGTTCGCAAGGAATACGTACATGAGTAAAGTGGTATCGTTTCAACTCTTTTAGAACATGAGGACGTACATTGATGCTTTCCCTTTTGATTTTTACGAGGGTCATTGCTGTCATCCAAATAGAGAAGCATCCGTTCTCCCGAAAAAAATTAATGAAATGAGAAATTCCCCGAGCCTTTGACAATCTCATGTCTCGAAGCGAGATAATGAAGTTTTGCAATACATTTGCATGAGCAGGGGGCAACTCACGATCCACGCCCCTAAGAAATTTTTATGTACTTGCGAACTTTGTCCGCCAAGATAAAAAGTTGCTGCATTTTATATGCTCGAAAACACTCATACACCGCATAGTTTGCACATGATTGTTCCTCATGTTTAATTTACCAACTCGAATAAGGAACATGAACTACATAAGATACATCGAATGTACGAGAAGGGGGCATGACAGGATGATGAAAGGCAATCCTTTCCCAAACACGTCCAATTTTTTCAGAGAGATGAACGGTGGCAAAATTCCGCATTCCCCGAGGTAAAGAGTTTTCTCGCGAAAGGTACGATAACCGAAGTGATGGAGGCATTCATTTCTCTACCCTAAACACTGCAAGTTATCCGTTGATCAACCCATTTGAGCGGAGATTTCACTTCCATAACCTCGTCAAGAACCACCCCTACATTGGGGCAAGACAGAGATAATTCCATCAGCATCACGAGACAAATGGTTAGAAATCTTCTTGCTTGGACTAACATCAATTTTCGGGTGGTTCTTTGCATTGTACTTGCGCTTTAATTCAAGTGCTTTAGGGTGACGAAGAGCATTTCTTTTTCTATCCCACACATCCGTATCCATTTGCACAACCCATTTGAGCCTGCAAATTCATTTCTAAAAGCCCTTATTGGTGATCATTGTTGTCCCAAAGCAAATATGGCCTATCTTTGAGTAGAAGGACTCGAAAAGTGGATCAATAGAAAATCTCCCAATGAACTCATCAAGATGCAATAGTAAAAGAGAGTTGGGAGTAAAAAAAAAAAAAAGGGGGAGAAGAAAGAGGAAAGGTTGATTCCACAAAAAATTCCTAGGCATTTAAAAAGCAAAGTGCCTACCAAAAGCAAGGCCAATGCCCTTTCAATTCATTGTTCATTTGTAGAATATTTCGAACTTGAATGCACAATTTTCCCGTATATCCTAAAAGGGTTGAGAGAAAAATCCCCATGAAGTGTCAAATTGCAAATGCAATCTTCGAGTTCATACCATCCTCGAGCAATGATGGTATCCTAGAAGGCCACGATCGGTGATAAGATTGTAATGATCACCAATATCAAGCCCCTTCTCAAACATCTTCTGAGCCAAAATGAACCCTTTCGTTTCTCGGTTCCCAAATCATTACCTCCATTACAACCCTTTAAAAGCCTTTTCCGACTAGGGCACTTGAATTAATGTGGAGTTCGGTGATTTTAAGCATCACTCGAAGAAGTTCGAGCAAGATTACTTCTCTCTCATTTTTGCGGGGTTCTTGACTTGTAAACCCGGAGAGATGACGAAGGAATTCATTTCGAGTAGCCTTGACTCAACTAGAGTCCCCTTTGTAAACCTTTGACCTAGCTCTCATTACGGTCCCGATCAAGACCTCCCGGATCGGCTCGGTCGTATCAATTGCGAGATTACTCGGATCCTTATCGAATGCGATGATGGAAAGATTGAGTGATTTCTTTTGGATCCCCGAGACAGGATAAATAACTTTTCTTGAGAGTGAGAGAAAACCCTCTCGGATGAAGTCCCCCCCCACTCACATTCGAGGTATTCATAATGTGAGAACATCCTTGGACAGGGTTGGTAATGCAAACTTGATAGAATGGTTATGCATAAACTATGGTATGAGTGATTGCATTATATACATCATTGCAAGCTCAGTAGGATAGTTTTGCATGAACTCATTGTTGAATATGTTTGCGCATGTTACCTCTACCATTCTATGATGGGTAATACATTCCCGATGTTCGATGTCCCTCCCAAGGTCTCGAAATTCATCCAAGGATTATTGAATGAGCAAGTTCTCCTGGCAAATGCCTACCATGTATGATACGAGCGATCTGTTTCGTTCTTTGATTAATCGTTCGGAGAACCCGGGTAAGTTTTCCGAACCCATTTTCAAATTAACAACTCCTCCGATGATAGTTGTTACGATTCAATCTCGAGCAATATGCCTCTCCTGTCGAGTCGTGTAGACATATGCACTGGCGATCTTGACATCTTATCAAATCATGATGACGCAGCTCTTATGATTTCGGTCCCGAATCACGAAGACATATGCACCTGGTGATCTTGACCTTTAGTCGGCTCATAATGACATAGCTCTTATGATTCTCGGCTCCTTTATCAAATCACGAAGACATAAGCACCCGTGATTTTGATCCAAATCAAATCATAACGACGTAGCTCTTAAGATTTTGGTTCCCCTTTGTCGAATCGTGAAGACATATGCACTTGGCGATTTCGACATTTAATCAACTCACAACGACGTAGCTCTTGTGAACTTGATTCTACTTCTTTCGACTCACAACGACGTAGCTCTTGTGATCCGGAAGGATACACATATCTTGCTTGTCTCTCGCATTAGGGAAAAGTCTCCGATAACGGATAGGCCAAATACCTTAAGATCCTTGTGTTTGCAAGAAACTTGGAAATTAAGGGAATCACCAAATTATGAGGTATTTGGTAAAACAGGTATTCTCGTATGCGATCCATGTGCAGGTTTCTCTAACATGGAAAAGAGAAATTATGACACATGTTATTTACAGATCTTGCATATCATGCATCACTTCATTACATAAAAAATGGGACTAAAACTCCCGCCAAAAAGTTCATCCATCATTTGCACTATCAAAATTTAGGGTTCAATTTTGTCTTTGAGCGGAACCTCTACGAGCCTCCACTCAAAGAGGGGCAGCTGTTGACGCCTAAATTTTGACTAATATATATTTTGCATAAAAATTAGAACTAATTTTAGTTCTAAACAAAAATCATCTCACATATTCATTTAGCATTGGCATACAATTTGAGCTTAATTTAACAAGGGTCCGGACTAGGCATGCAGTGGAAAAATGCACCAAGAAGATTTGGGCTTGAAAGAAATATTTTCTCGGGAACCGTATTGCAAATACTCGGAACTTCGGGGACTGTATTGCAAATACTTGAAACTTCGGGACTGCATTACAAATACCAAAAGAAGATGGGGAAAGGAAGATGGTGAAAGGAAGATGAAGAAGAGAAGATGAAAATGGAAGATGAAGAAAGGAAGATGAAGATGAAGAAGAGAAGATGAAAATGGAAGATGGAGAAATGAAGGTGAAGAAGAGAAGATGAAGATGAAGAAGGGAAGATGAAGATGAAGAAGAGAAGATGAAGATGGAAGGTGGAGAAATGAAGATGAAGAAGAGAAGATGAAAATGAAAGGTGAGGAAATGAAGATGAAGAATGAAGGATGAAGAACTTTGCCTATAAAAGAAGAAGAGTTCTTGAAGAGAGGGGGAGTTTTTTTTTAGAGAGTTTTTTGGAGTGGAAGAGAATTGAGAGAGTTTTTTGAGAAGAATTCTTTAGAGAGGAAAAAGAGAATTCTTGAGAAAAATTTTTGAGAGAGTTTTGAGAGGGCTTGAGTGTTTTGAAGCTCGGTGCTACCATTGCCAATTTCGTACTCATCAACACAAGCCACAAGTTTATCACCATCGTTCAAGCTCGCCGCGAAAAGAAAAGCTAAGTGATTTCCTAACTTCCTCTAAGTTCGGATACAAATTAGCCCAGATTTTCTACACCGATTTTTCTCTACGTTTTTATGTTAAATAACAGTTTGCATATCAACGATGAGGCGTCAATGATACGAGAATAGAAGGAGAGCAAAAGGAAAAAATATCAACGCCCGGATTGCGGTCTCATGAAATTCTAGCGAGATGAGAAAGAAGCGTGAAGGAGAGATAGGACCAAGAGGTTTCTCGGTCTAACGAGTCACCAAATCGGTCCAATGGTCAAAACAAGCCCGGAGCACAAATTTGGTGCACGAGTTCAATTGGGGAGTAATCTTGAACCTATTTCATCCCAATTTCATGTAATTTCTTTATTATAAAAATACTCAAAAATTCAAAAAAAATGTCATGGGAAGAAAAACCCAAAAAAAATTGATTCTTTGATCTTCAAGTAGAATTCATCAAGTTTGTCAAATCCATTATTTTTTCATGAATTTTAAGGTACCGAAAGGACATTAGTTGTAATTAATGTAACCAAGTCCCCGGATTCTTAATCTACGGTTCGCGAGAAATAAGATAGTTTTCTCCCGCTATTTTATTTAGGTTTCTAATCGACCTACCGAAAATGATTAGTGGCGACTCCAAATTCAAATCACATTGCATGTTAATCATTCGAACCTTAAGTTGCGATTTGGTATGGACTTGGGAGAGTCCGAGTTAGGTTAGTTAATTAATTAACCTGATAATCCATTAGCCCGAAAATGATAACTTGTTTATTTTTTTTTAGGTCGCGACAACCACTATAAATACTCTGTCGCTATCTTCTCTCCGACTCTAAACATCAAACACTTGTCACATGAGATTAGAGTGATAAGCAAACATGAGTAATTTGCTGAAAATGGATGGCTTTTCTCCAATAATTTCACAACCCAATATAGCAGCGTCCACATTTTTATAATTTGCCTTTGAGGACACTCTGCATAGGAAAAAAAAACTTGTGAAATGTCTCTCAAGTTGGTCCTTTGACTTATTTCCGTGACGTTAACAACTTCTCAGTTGACTTTCTCCAGCACGCCATTTTGATAGGGAAATGACCGGTTAGTCCGGCGGGAGCAGCCGACTGCTCACCTTTGATTGGCGAATCATGCGCAAGAAGCTCCTACTTACCCAAAATAAATAAACAAACAAGTACATTATACGCCTCCAAATAAATAAACAAGTACATTATACGCCCCTACATAAACAAATAAACAAGAACTTTATACGCCCGTAATATGGTATAAATTTTACGCAAACGACCTCATCTATTCTTGATTTTTTTTATTCATTAAGCAAAACAATACTTGGGAGGTACATTGGAGGATTCCAGACCTAGCAAATCCCAATAACTGCAAAACAAAGTAAATACCAAAAAGCATATGACAAAATACACTATGTTTCTCAACCCCGAAGAAACAGATCTGTCGCCACAAACATTAGGCAGCCAATCACTAATTCCAAGTGAAGAGCACATGCCGAGATCTCTCACGAAATTTGCAAGGGCTCGCGGTTCGCTGCGAGGTTCGACATCCTCATTACCATCGCCGAGCATAACACCAAGATCAATATATTGAAAAGAGCATGGATTAAATACAAGTTGCCGGATCTATATCTCGATCTTGTTCGGGAGAGCAAAACCCCGGATCTCAACCTAAATTTGAATTGAGAGGGGATAGCAGCCAAAATCTATTCTTGACTAAAAGGCCATAAGCATCCCCTCGATCCCCGATGCAAGACGCGACTTGTGTAAAGTCTTTTTTAAACTAAAAAAAAATGCTAACTATCAAAATCGTAATAATCGGTATATTTATGCTCTTCTCTCTATATCTTTGTTTTTGCCCGATATCGGTGATGCCATTGCCCATCTCGACATATGTATATTCATATATATATAGATTCCCATCGACACTATGTTTAAATTCCTCTAAATTCGTGGGGCTTGAACAAAAGATAAACATATTCCAGGCTTTAATTGAGCATATTTCGTTTCTTACTTGGCTAAACTGATCCAAACCCTACGTTTGCAATTGCTTGCAGTTGTACATAAAGACATATCATGGGGCTCCTTAAAAGAAATCGAATGATGAAATTTGGAAAAAGAACAAACCCCAATTTAAAAAGAACAAAAGAAGCAAAATTGGAAAAGGAAACGTGATCGAAGAAGAAGGGCAGAGTTGGTAATATTCCCGTTTATTGCGAGGGAGATCCTATTTATACGGGGAGGGCCATTTGGGTCGGACATCTTTCAACCTCGTATTTGCCCCTTCATTTTCTGTGCACTGCGATAAACCCTTCAAGATTCCGCCATAAACACTGTAGCACTTGAAACGGGAGCGCACTGGTAGCGTCTCCTTCCGCCGAGAGCAGAAGATACGGCCCGCCCTCACAAGACTCCGCCAAGTTTCCTCCCAGTGATCCAGGTCTCTCTCTCTCTCTCTCTGTATTTTCTTGCTGTCTTCAAATTTTTCGGGAAAACGTACGTAGAAGAATAGAAAGAGTTGCAGAGCATGAGTATATTTTCTTGAATATTTTCTTGTGGACAATTGCCCATCGTTGACATTACCCTAACGACAAAAACCAACCTCCCCTCTTGAATTTCTTCTTGTGGTGTCCTGCTGGTACGCCGGCGAGGTTCCGGTGACAGACCGATCCATTTCTCGGTCTTCGGATCGCGTGATGACGCTGGACCCTTATCACTTCACTTTGACAGTTCGTAATAGATGCAAAACGTTCGTAAGGAAGCATGGATATCGGATCGTGAATGGACGATTCTAAACTCTTTCTTGTCCTGATCTTTCTTAGATTATGTTTCCATATATGCTCTTTCCCTCTCGAAGACACTATGGTACTGTGGGTGTGCAAATTCAAGGCTAATAATAAGGATAATACGAATAATCATCATCATCATCATCATCATGGTCATCATAGGGAAGGCAATTTCGGCTTATTTGCCGTGTGTTTTTGGGAAAGCACGGCCGATCTTCGAGTGATTGTTTTGGATTAAAAGAAAAATGCCACGAAGTCGTTTACTTGAAAAGTCAACCGCACCCACGTCTCAACTACAATTGGACCAACAGACGTGCACGAGCTTCTGTTTGATCCTTTCGGACAAAAGCGTGACAAACCGACCCTCCATCATGAAATAGAAGTCATCGGCGATACGTTAATCACTTTGGCTTAGGTTAATTCCATTAAAAACCGCGAACCCACGATGAATTTACCCCAACCCAATAAAATATCCCAAGTTGATCCTCGCAAAAAAAAAAAAATCCAAAATTGATACTCCCCACATAAATCTATTGATAGTATGGAATATGATGTGGATGATAGATTTGAATCGGGATAACAATATGAGATTCTCAGTTGGAGGTAAGTGCGAAAACGGGGTACCATTAATGGCATTAATCCTCAAGTTAGGATGAGTATTTTATTCTTCTTTTCTTTTTGGCACTAAAATGTAGCTTTGACTTTCCTAAAAACACATGTTATATAAAGAGTATAAGCAGCACTAATCACTTGAAATAGACCAAAGGGTGGTTTCATATTCCTTCTCTCTTTTGGAAAATTTCTTAGTTTTGGATGAGTACGAAATGGGGCACCGTCAGTGGCATTAATCCTTGAGTATTTTCTCACTCCATTCCATTTGGCACTAAAATGTAGATTCGACTTTCCTGAAAGCACTCGCCTTGTAAAGAAATAACCAGCACATTGCTCACTTGAAAACAGACGAAAGGGTTTTCATATTCCTACTCCTTCTGGGTGGAATCAATCGACCTTTGTTCGTCCAAAATTAAACTTTTTGGTTGGGATTTTGTCACATTCATTTCGATGGCTCGGGGTTGGTGGACTACACGCCCATGGACCTTGGTTGTCGTATGCCACGTTTGGCTAGGCCATGCAGGTTTGCTGCCACGTCTGCACGTGAATTACCAATGGTAAGTTGTGATAAGTACTGTATATCCACCATGGTACAAATGGTCCAATTCTAGAATTCCGCTAAAAATTTGATCTTTAATCCTTCTTTTTAAAGCAATCTTAGCCTTGACACCTTAAATGTTGCTCCTTTCCTACTTTGGAGCTTAGTTGGCGCTAGCATGCCGTTGCGTTGGCTTGCGTTTTTTCGTAAAAACCCTTCGAAAAAAAAAAAAACAACTCGAGATCACATCAGATTTGGGTGGGGGTTTTGCGCGCTCGGTACACGGAATCCCGTCCCCTAACCTTTCGGCTTTCTGCAGGGAGACTCGAGTGTGTTGGAGAGAGACAACTAGCGACGGCGAACGGCGGAGAGGAATGGCGGCCACCGGGACGAACGCGAGCTCGTGTCCTGCAGCGATGAACGCGACCTCGAACGGGGTGTTCCAAGGCGACAACCCCCTGGACTTCGCGCTTCCGCTCGCGATACTGCAGATATGCCTCGTCGTTCTGGTCACTCGGCTCCTGGCTTTCCTCCTCAGGCCGCTGAGGCAACCTCGCGTCATTGCTGAGATCGTGGTATGTGGTTTCGCTCCGTACAGCGGAGTCTTCCTCCTCTGTTTCGTTTTTTTTTTTTTCCTTTCTCTGTTTTCATTTCTGGGATTTTCTCCATGAAGGGCACTGCACTTGTTGAAAAAGATGAAAACTTTGGCTTGTTTTGCTTCGGAAGTGCAGGGTAAGAGTTGATTCTGTTTGCTTTAACGAACGTGGTTGCTTTTTAACGGCTTTAAATTATGTTGATCTGGTGAGAATTTGGAGGAGAAATCTGTTCATTTTAGAAAAATTAGTGCTGGATTGATTTGATACGAACCTCGGAAGGATGCTAGTAGTGTTGAAGCAGTGGCGTCAATTAAGGCGTCTGGTTCTGGTATGTACTGATAAAGAGCACTGGTTAGATGTTGTTAGGGACTTGTTTTGACCCTAGATATGGAAAATGTTGTGAACACTGCTAAGCGCTATGCTTTGGTAATTTTCCCAAGAGATTGTAGGAGTGAAGTATATGGTGTTGTTATTGATTGAAATCATCACATTTGTTTATAGTAATAGAAGGCACTGAACAAGTAGTGTCGTTTTCGCGTCTTGATGTGCTTTATGGTAGGGAGGGATACTGCTTGGTCCATCGGCGCTGGGTCGAAATCACCACTATCTCCAGAGGATTTTCCCTTCTAGAAGTCTCACGGTGTTGGACACTCTGGCCAACCTGGGCCTCCTCTTCTTCCTCTTCCTTGTTGGCCTTGAGCTTGACCCGAAGTCACTCCGCCGGACGGGCAAGAAAGCCCTGAGCATTGCGGTGGCTGGGATTAGCCTCCCATTCGCGTTGGGAATTGGCACATCTTTCGCCCTTAAAGAGACGATTTCCAAAGGGGTTGATGGACCGCCATTCCTTGTGTTCATGGGGGTCGCACTTTCCATCACAGCATTCCCGGTTCTGGCGCGTATCCTGGCTGAGCTCAAGCTTCTGACAACTGACATCGGCCGGATGGCCATGTCGGCCGCAGCCGTCAACGATATAGCTGCGTGGGTTCTACTTGCCCTGGCGATTGCCCTTTCGGGAACCGGCCGTTCTCCTCTTGTTTCTCTATGGGTCTTCTTGTGCGGCGCCGCTTTTGTCATCGGCTGCATATTATTCGTCCCGCCTATTTTCAGGTGGATGGCAAAGCGATGCCCCGAGGGTGAGCCAGTCGATGAGATGTACGTATGTGCTACCTTGGCAGGCGTTTTAGCTGCAGGTTTCACGACTGATGCTATTGGGATTCACGCCCTTTTTGGCGCTTTCGTGATCGGGGTTCTTGTCCCAAAAGATGGGCCATTTGCTGGAGCACTCGTTGAGAAAGTTGAGGATCTCATTTCGGGTTTGTTCCTTCCACTCTACTTTGTATCGAGTGGTCTGAAGACGAATGTGGCAACAATCCAGGGCGCACAGTCCTGGGGCCTCCTTGTTTTGGTTATATGCACGGCCTGTTTCGGGAAGATTGTTGGCACATTGGCCGCGACCCTTTCGTTCAAAGTCCCCTTTAAGGAGGCTCTCGCTTTGGGGTTATTGATGAACACTAAAGGATTAGTGGAGCTCATCGTCCTCAATATTGGGAAAGACAGGAAGGTAAGATCAATTTTTCATTTTGTTTGATTGTATTCTGTATTTTGCCAAGGTTAAAGCTATTCTTTTGATTGTTCTGCTGTTACAAAATCGATACGGCAGGTATTGAATGATCAAACATTTGCCATTATGGTCCTGATGGCTGTGTTCACGACCTTCATCACGACCCCCCTAGTAGTGGCAGTATACAAGCCTGCTCAGATGAGAAGCAAAGGCACTTACAAGCACAAAATGATCGAGAGGAAAAATCCCGAGACTCAGCTCCGTATCTTCGCCTGCTTCCACAGCATCAGGAACATCCCTACATTCATCAACCTCATTGAGGCCTCACGGGGCACGGAGAAGAGGGAAGGGCTCTGCGTCTATGCCATGCACCTCATGGAGCTCTCCGAGAGGTCGTCCGCGATTCTCATGGTCCACAAGGCGCGGAAGAATGGGCTTCCCTTCTGGAACAAGGGGCAAGACCCTGATAACCAGATCGTCGTGGCTTTCGAGGCTTTCCGGCAGCTCAGCCACGTGTTGATCCGCCCAATGACGGCGATTTCCGCAATGTCCACCATACACGAGGATATCTGTGCCAGTGCTGAGAGGAAAAGGGCTGCCATTATAATTATGCCGTTCCACAAGCACCAGAGGCTTGACGGGGTGATGGAGACGACACGGAACGACTTTCGGTGTGTTAACAGGAGGGTTCTCGAGCACGCTCCATGCTCAGTCGGGATCTTGGTGGACCGTGGGCTCGGAGGAGGCTCCCATGTGCCAGCAAGCAACGTTTCCTCAACCATAACTGTCCTGTTCTTCGGGGGTCGTGATGATCGTGAAGCTCTGGCTTATGGCAGACGCATGGCGGAGCATCCTGGGATTAGTCTATCGGTGGTCCGATTCGTAGTGAGCCCCGAGATTGCCGGGGAAATTGTTGGAGTTGACATCAAAGACATCAAAGACGATGCTTCTTCCCACACCATGTCAATGCCAGGTGACGAGATGTTCCTCTCTGAATTTAAGAATACGGCTGCGGATTCTATCAAATATGAAGAGAGACAAGTAAAAACTCCTGGAGAAGTTATCGATGCCATCAAGGAATTTAGCCGCTGCAATCTGTTTTTGGTCGGCCGGAGGCCAGAGGGCCAGATAGCTGCGGCGATGAACACAAAGAGCGACACCCCGGAGCTGGGGCCAGTCGGTAGCTTACTGTCTTCATCGGAGTTCTCTACTTCGGCTTCGGTCTTGGTGGTTCAGCAATATGCAGGGCGAATTTCTCTCGACTCGGAGTCGTTGGGAAAGGTCGATTCAGCAGCGGACGAGGAGTCGGAGGCCAATTGATTTGGTTAAGCTGTCCAGAAACTGGGTTTGAAACGCAATGTAAAGGTGTAATAATAGATCATGGTGAAAAAATTGATAAGAAAATTCGAACTGATCGGTTCCATTCTATATGTCTGCTGGTGATCAGTTGCCTTTATGGTTGCTGAGCTATGCTGGAGGATCGAAATTCTTGCGCTCTGTGAACTATGATTGCCAAACTTGTGAAGTTTTCTAGTAAAGCTTATGGCTTTTCTTCAACATCAAGAGAGACTCTTTTCTCCTGAAAGAGGCCAGGCAGCCAAGAGGACTCTATTGCAGGCGCCCCGTCGAATCACGTAAATTCCTGTACCTTTGCTCTTCGCTTTATTGCCTATTTCATATCGCGGTAATTACTAATTCGCCCACGAACAAACCTTGTTAGCCTTTGCACCTACAATCAGGCTGAAGGGAACTTCATGAACAGATTAATTCTGCATTGTCATGACAAATCGATGTCAAGCTGGCTGTGGCATTTTATTCAACTGTTGACGAAATATTAAGGGTCACGTTAACGATTGTATTGTCAATGATTTGAACGCTTGCTTAAGGGTCACGTTAACGAGAATTTGTACGCACTTATTGGCCGCATAAGTTGGAGAAGATGTTTCATTTTCGAAGACGAAATGAGCGGGATCTTTCCCGACACGGCTTTGCCTTTGTTTTAATTCATGGGACTTAGCTCTACAAACAACAGTTGACTTCTGGGAACGGGAGGATAACGTAGGATGTAGAGTTTTTATTAAAGAAATGGGTACGATTGTGCTTTTTTTTTTTTTTTGGGGGGTCGAAGTACAATTGTGCTTTCACTTGTCCCGCAAGTAGCTCCTGGGTAACTCGTGGGAAGACAGTTTTGTTCCACATTCAATGATGCAAATGCTTGTTGGGCCATCAATCAGCCTAAAAAAACAAAAAATCATCATGTGTTCACTGAATTGGTTCTCCATCGGCAATATGTGGTTTCGGCAAATTTTTGTTCTTTTAAAATGTTGGGCTTGCGTTTGTCAGCTTCGATCATTGGCCAGCCATGCAATGTATGGTCAAACGATATGACAAACGTCACATTACATAGGGCCATCCATGGATTCCCTAAAAAAATAAAACCTTCATTTAGATCAGTGTAAATTTTTTTTTGGTGAAGATCCAGTTGTAATTACTCAACTTTTTTCAAAAAAAAAACTTAGGTGTCTACCATTTCTTTTATTATAAAAAGATACAAATCTAGTTTAGTCCTAAAGCTACTCCGAGCATCTTTTTTTTTTCCCAAGAAAATCACCAATTTTTACTCTAGTCCCAAATTCGCTGCCAATTTTTTTGTCTTAAAAAAAAAAAAACACCAACTTTGAATTCAATCCCAAATATGTCCCCTACTACTAATCATTTGTCACTAGTTGTTTGACGTGGCTTGTCGGTATCGTCGAAATGAAGTCTTTCGTTGATGTGGAAACTAGGGACGACTCATGGAGATTTTGGGACGGAGGGCTAATGGGGTAGATTTTAGATTGGAGTTTCAAATTGGATGTTTGTTTTTCAGAGAAAAAAAGTCCGGGGTCTTGTTTAGGACTCAACTTAAAACTGACGATTTTTTCCAAGAAAAAATAGAGCAGATTTGGAATTGGACTTAAAGTCAAGAGTTTTTTTTTCATACAATTTTTTTTTTTTTTTTGGTTTTGGGCATAATTGAAACCGAATTAGGAGATTAGGCCGTGATAAAAGGGCCCACTCACTGTAAGACTTTGCCCACTTGGCGGACTCTAGTGGCACCAACTGGGTTCAAATCTCGTATAGCTTGCTCGAGCTTGCCGAGGCCCGAACTCACGAGCTTGGTTACTCAGCCCATGCACATGCACACGGGTTTTCATATATGTATTTTGAAATTGATCAGCTGACAAAAAGACAGATTTTTTTTTTTCAATATACACAATCATATGGCATAAAATAAGGGGTCGCCCTTACTTTTAATCAGTAGATGAAGGATTTAGAAATTTGAGTTCCGAAGTGGACCTTTGCTATGTTCGGGAACGGTACATTTTCAACCGTAGATCCACACACACCGTAATCACATGTTTTGCATCAAGCACTTATTGATTGAAAAATTGTGTGGTTAACAATAGCTTATGGTAGTGTCAAACTGTCGAGCTGGCAGCTTCCTCGCTATATTATTGATAATTAACATGTTATATGATTATGCGATCAAATATTAAATAGGAAAAATTATTCAAAAAATCCTAGACTTATTGCATTTTGGCCAATTCCGGCCTAAATATTTCAATATTGCCAAGTGAGTCATAAACCTTTTAACACTTTGTCAATTGAGTTCTTCCGGCCAATTTTAACAGAAAATTGTTAATGTGGATGCCAAATCCCACGTGGCACGCCCGTTGAGTTAACATAGATCATTCTATAAATATATAGTTTTCTATTTTTTAATATGTTTCTTTCTTTTCTTTCTTTCCTTTTTTTCCCCCTCTCAAGTTTAGCTAGGACTTGCAAAGGCCTCGCCTAGTGGTTGATGAGGATAGTCGGCCCTTGCCTGTGGTCAACCGGCGACCCTCATCGAATTTGATAGGAAAAGAAAATTAAAAAAAAATAAAAAAAAATTAAAAAAAAAAAATTCAAATTTCATTTTAGAGTTATTTTAAAAATTGTCCAAGTCGATGTCGACCGTCTTACGTAGCACCAAGTCAGCAATTTTCGATTAAAATTAACCAAATTAACTTAATTGGTAAAGTATTAAAAGGTTTAAAATTAAATTGGTAAAATTAAATGATTTAGGATTGAATTGGTCAAAGGACAATGGGTTTAAAAATTTTTGAACAAATTCATGCTCTATACATATGTCAATTGTTTCACTAAATGAGAAAGGTTAATCTTACATAAGGCTTTATTATTATCATTATTATTTTTTGTTGGGTTGGGGTGGGCTTTTGTTGGTGGTTTCGAAAATCTTACATAACTTCAAAACGAAAGGGAGGAACCAAAGTTTATATCGAGAATCACATCCTGCGTGTATTGTAGGTTATACGTGCAACGGTTTTGCAAACAAAGATCAAGATTTTTATGCACTGTTGTCCGTCGGTCTATTGTTTTCAAAAAAAAATTAATAGTAAAGAAAAATACTTGTCAGAAAATTATTTTTTAATAAAATATTTATCTTTTTCAGAATAGAGAATTTATTTTCATAACTTAAGTATATATATTTTCTTTTAAATGGTTTTTGATTAGCTCACAGTCTTAAGCAAACCAAACACGTGAAAGTCCAGGAAACTAAATCGCGAAAAATTGTTTCACTCAAGCTAACACAACCTAAGACTAGAACTTAATTCCTACAATAACATAATCTTCAAGTTGCAGTTCCTGTTGAAATACCTTCCCACAGTGTTTGCCGCTATTACCTTTTAGGATTTCCCAAAAAAAAGTACCAAAAAAGTCTCGAACATTACATTGGTACCAATTCGATCCAAACATTTTATTTTGATCAATTTAGCCCTAAAACTTTTTGCATTAGTACCAATTGAATCCATTTGGCCAATTTTCATCGAAAATCGATAGCATGGACACTTGTCATCCTACGAGGTAGGGCCGACTATGACGTGGACATTGTCAAGAATTTTTTAATAAGATTTTGATTTTTTTATTGATATTTCTTTTTCTTTTATGTACATTTATTTTTCGGGTTAAGAATGTACTTTACTTCTTCTTTTTTTTCTTTGGGCCGACCCTTGTCGACTCCGGGCAAGGTCTATCATGGCCCCTCCTCACTCGGACTAGCGAGGGCCACGACACCCTCACTAGATCTAATCCAAACGAAGGCACCATGGCCCTTGCTTGGTCCGGGTGATGGAGGGTGGGACACCCTTGCTCAATCTTGGCAAGGCCGCGATGCTTGGACCGGGGGCTCGCTTGTGGTAGGCGAGGGCGTCTCATCCCTTGCTTATGGTCGACGATAGCTAGCAGCCCTTGCCAGCCCTCAACCAAAGATTAAGAAAATACAAAAAAAAAAACTCAAAACATTATTTAAAATGTTTACATTTGGGCCGACAATGCGATATCTCGATCGTTAGCAATTTTCGGCCAAAATTAACCGAATGGAATCCATTTGTATCAAATGCAAAAATATTTAAGACTAAATCGATCCAACTGAAATATTCGGGATAGAATTGATATCAATGCTATATGTTTAAGCTTTTTTGATACTTTTCCCTAGATTTCCCCTATGGCATGTAACTTCATACTATCAATGAAATTTGGCTACTAGCTTTCGGCCATCGATTGCCCTTCCTCGAGTGATGTAAGCAATCCAAACGATTAAAGAGATAATCAATTTGAAAATGTACATCAAAATTAGCTCCATCCTGCACCTCAACATCTTATATTATGCATGTACGCTGCCCGTAGATTCTTTGATCTAAATGGCCGGAGATGAATTTTACCTCACAAACTATGCTGCACCACCCACAAGGACAAATACCTTGTAAGACGAAATAACGTGAAACCTCACTAATGTGCATCATCAAGCTGTCTTAAAGAACTCGTGCGGACAATATTTTAACCATGAGAAACGTTTCGCGCACTTTCTTCTTCATTCTCGTCCTCTTCTTCACGCTCCAACACGCCTCTGAATCCAAGACAACATTCAAGGAGGACAGACCGCGCAAGAGATTCGTCCTCTTCTTGCACGACAAGCTCTTCAACGGGACTGCTGCAGCCAACGAGACGTTGCGTTGGCTGCGGTCATGGAGGTGATCGACGGATTCCGCGACTTCTTCTTCTTCTTCTTCTTAGGAAGATGGTCGTATTCAACGACCCGGTGACGAGGGGCCGCGTGTTCCATTCGCCCCCGCGACGCTCGAGCTCAGGGGTTCTATATCTGGGACTTGAAGACCTTCTACAATGCATGGTTCAGGTTCAGGTTCAGCTTGGTGTTCAATTCGACCGAGCACTTGGGCACGCTGAACATAATGGGCGCGGACATTATAGCAGAGAAGGCTAGGTTTTTCTCGGTCGTCGGAGGCACCGGAGACTTTTTCATGGCGAGAGAAATCGTCGCCTTAGAGTTGGATTATTTGAAAGGGCTTGATTATTTTCGTTTGAAGATGGATATTAAGCTATACAAATGCTAGTATAGTACTTTTATTTGTGTTATCGCATGTCGCGCGACATAATTTGTGAAGATCTCACATTGGAATAAGGGATTTGTTGGGACCCAAATTTATCCTAAGGCTTATCTACTAATTTTGGACCTCGTTGCTTCTTCAGTTGTATAAGTTCCAATGCCGTTATAAAAAAATAAAAAAAGTTCCAATGCCGTGATAGCTATACGGACTTGTGAGGAAAATCGCTATTAAAAAATAAAGAGATAAGTACACTGAAAATTCTAAAACTTGTCATAGAAATGCGGTTGAGTCCTAAAACTTACAAAAAAAAAAGTGCAATCAAACCCTAGAACTTGTCAAATTGGAGCAATTGATTCTCTCCGTTAACTCCATCCATTTAAACTAACAGAAAATACTGACATAAAATCTAAGGTTAAAACGATGTCTGTAAATTCTTATTTTTTTTTAAATCAGATTCTTAATATTTAAGGTATTTTTTAAAACACAAAAAAAAAAAAAAACAAGGGGCAAGGGTAGCGGACATTTTTCGTTAGTCTAAATGAACGAAGTTAATGGAAGAACTTGATTGTATCAATTTGACAATTTTAATACTTGATTGTACTTTTATAAGTTTTAGGACTTAATTCCACTTTCGTGACGATTTTTGAGATTTCAGTGCATGTATCCCAAAATAGAACTTAGATAATTTCTTCTCTTATCTTCACCGTACAGTCTTTGACTAATTGCTGCGAATCTCGTTACAGATATATCAAAATCTTGGTAGGTCCATGCCGAGACGTTTATGAAATTATGCAGTGCCACCTAGCCTAACACCAACCAAAGCAGATGTACCATATTCCACCCAATCACGTGAGAGTTGCCTTGTGCTTTTAGAGTCAGACTATATCCATTAGAAGACAAGTAGTGGTTAAATATTATCTTAAATTGAAAAATTACTTCAAGAAACGTGTATGACAAATGAAAGATAAAATAAGAAAGGATAAGTGTACCAAAAGTCCTAAAACTTTTATTGCAAGAGTGTGATTGAGTCCTAAAACTTTTAAAGAGTACAAAAGTACTAAAACTTGTCAAATTAATACAATTGAGTCCTTCCATTAATATCGTCAAATTGTTTAATAAAAAATGCTGACGTGACATTTTTAAATTAATTCATCCATCTTAATTGAAATTTTTTATTATTTTCTTTTCTTCAAATGAGAAAACTAAAAAACTTAAAATATTAAATTTAAAAAGCTAAAACTAAAAAAAGGGCAAGGCGGGGCCTCGCCGGTGAGGTGAGGATGCCGCCACCACCGCCGCCTATCGCCGAGAGGGGCCAGCAGAGGTCGCAAGCCCCAAGCAAGGGCCGACAAGGCTCGCCTAGATCTAGGCAACGCCGACCCTCCCCTAGGTCCGGCGACCATCGCCCGCCCCTAGCAAGGCGTCACTAGCCTATGCGAGGGCTAGCAAACCTCACTAAGCGTGGGGCGCGACCCTAGCAAGGCCGATCACCCAGGTCGTGGCCCCTCCGGCCTCACCGGCGAGGCCTTGCCTTGTCTTGCCCCTTTTCTTCTTTTGTTTTAGTTTTTTAAATTTAATATTTTAGTCCTTTTTATTTTTTAAATTTGATTTAAATAAGAATTAAAAAAGAAAAAAAAATGCCACGTATGATGGATAAATTAATTTAAAAATGCCACGTATGACAGTGTTAATGGAAATACTCGTTTGCATCAATTTGACAAGTTTTAAAATTTTATTACACTTTTTGAAAATTTTAGAATTTAATCGCCCTTTCGTGATAAATTTTAGAACTTGATGCACTTATCCCAAATAAGAAAGAACGGAATCTCCCAACAATGAAATGCAGGGTCCACAAAATTCCTATATAAGGTAAAGCGAAGCCCTATCTAGGGTCACAAAGCATTAGCCAATACCGAGCAACTGCACTTAAATTAACCATGAGAAACATTGTTGCACACAAATCATGCTTCCTGGCGTTCCTCCTCCTCCTATTCACAAGCCAATTCGCATTGGCGGCCAAGAAAACCCTCAGCAAGGAACACCCATGCAAGAGGTTTGTCCTCTACTACCACGACATACTCTTCGACGGCGGGGACGTGGCCAACGCGACGTCCGCGACGATCGCTAACGAGACCAAGCTCGGCAACTTCAAGTTCGGGAAGCTGGTTGTGTTCGACGACCCGATGACAAGAGACAGCCATCTTCGCTCCCCGGCGGTTGCTCGAGCCCAGGGCTTCTATTTCTATGACATGAAGAGCGACTACAATTCGTGGTTCGCCTACACTTTGGTGTTCAATTCGACGGAACGTGAGGGCACGCTGAACATTATGGGTGCGGACATAATGGCGGCTCAGACTAGGGATCTTTCCGTGGTGGGCGGAACCGGAGATTTCTTCATGGCTAGGGGAATCGCGACGATCGAGACCGATACTTTTCAAGGAGCCAAGTATTTTCGCCTCAAGATGGACGTCAAACTATATGAGTGTTATTAGAGAAGCTATCTTCGCAGAGTTCTGATTCTTCTGTGTGTTTTGCAAGAAGAGAGATTCAATATCTATCCAACTAAGCATTTTCCGTTCATGATGGCGACTGGCACGTTGTGAGACCCAATCCTGGAAAGTTAATCTGAGATTTGGCTGAAAAACATATGGCCATTTGACTTTATTGTCATTTTTTTCGGGATAAAAATCACCACCAAACTAGTTCGAAGAGATGCGGTTGGTATTTGGGTTGGAATTCCTCCAGCAGATTGTCCTTTTCCTCTAATTTTTGCGACGAAAAAACCCATTTTAGATATGTAAATTTCATACCCATGAATGTCACTCCGTTACTTTTATGAACTAGAAAAAAAAAACGAATTCCTTAGCTCGACTTATTTTGGTTTAGGGCATAACAAGGCAAGTTACTTAGAAGGGAAAAGTGTCACAACAATCCTAAATCTATTACATTTGTGCCAATTTAGTCTTAAACCTTTTCACTTAAATTCAATTCAGTCATGCCGATTAACTTTGGCCGGATATTACTGCCGTGAACGCTAGCCGGCTTGCATGGCATGGCTTGGCCCCGACATGGATTTTTCTTTAATAATACTTAGTAATTTTCGAAATTTTCTTATTTTTTTTTCTTTCTTTTCTTTTCTTTTCTTCTCCTCTTTCCCGATGAGGCTGACCGTCACCCGTGGGCCGTGAGGCCAGCTCTCACCGGCCACCGGGAGAGAGTGAAAAACAAAAAGAAAGGAAAAAGAAAAAGAAAAAGAACTTAAATAAATAAATAAAATTATTAAAATATTATTTAAAAATATCCATGTCATACTTAGGCCACGCCACGTAGACCGATCGGCATCCACGTCGCAATATCTGCCAAAATTAGTAGCAAGGATTGAATTGACTTTAAACCAAAAGGTTTATGATTAAATTGACACTATTAAAAAGTTCAAGATCGATCCGACACCACTGTTCGCTTTCGTCGTTTCACGTTTCGCCTTTTGGTCATATGCTTAGACGCAATAAAGCCGTCGCGTCCGACATCGTCGGTCCCGACAGACGATGCTATTTCATCACTTTAGCGACAACATTTTGCCACTAATGAATATGGAATTGGACCTTGGAAACCAACTTTGCACCAAATTCGGTCAAACAGGAAAAGGGGGATAAGAACCGCCAACTCTACTTAAATCTGGGTCCGTGCACGGACGAAAATTCAACAGCTGCTCCATAGGGAGAAATAAAATAAGAGAGAAAGTTAGAAAACTCAAATGGGACGGGTGACCTATCAATCCTTCTCGAGGGAAGAGTAGCTTTCCCATGTTATTCTCACTTCACCTACCCACTCCAAAGTCCAAACTTCATGCTTCTTTCTTCTTCTTTTTATTGGAAAAATTGCCAAAAATAGTCATAAATATGTTGCAATTGTGTCAATTCAGTCCTATTTTTTTATATATAAATTGAGTCCTAAACCTTTTTACAATTGTGTTAATCCAGTCCATTTGGCCACTGACGTTGACATAGACAATATTTAGCAATATTTTTCTAAAGATTTGAATTTTTTCCTTTTTTTCTTTTTTTTTTTCGGGCCGCCCATCAAGCGAGGGCTTGGGCTTGCCAAAGACTAACCAAAAATTTAAAAAGAAAAAACAAATAGGAAAAAGTAATTAAAAAATTATCATAATATTGTTAAAATTGTCCACGTACGATCGGCCACTCAAATGAACCGAATTAACATAATTGCAAAATTTTTAGGACTCAATTGAAAAAAAAAGTTTACGACCGAATTGACACAATTACAATAGGTTCAGGATTTTTTTGGTAATTTAACCTTTTTTTTTATTTCCCTTCTTTTTTAGGTAATTTTTTCGATCAATTTTTATCTTCTTACTTGAATATCATCAATATTTACGGATTTACCTACCCTTACTATGACATGACACAACACTTCTATATGATTATGCGACTCCATCTCAATTTACACTTAGTATATTTAAATTCACGTTAACCGTGTCTGAGCAAGAAAAGCATATATTTTGGTACTTGATTTAACTTTTATCCTATGAGTACCCACTCTAGTTTCCGACAACATGTATTACAAAGAATGATCGCCTACACTGCTTGAAATAATTAGAAATGTAGAATATTTTCATTATTTACATCAGTTTATCTTTAAACATTTTCGTGGACGAGGTTAATACTTCTCGTTCGTTCATTTTTGTAAGCAGATAAGCGATCATTTTTAGAAAAAAATATTTTCCAAATCGATCATTCAATTGTTGCGCAATAAAAGAACCTAAATCCAAGATAACAAGACAGCATTGTAATTAGAAGTTCCAAGATAAGTACCATGTGACCTCTTAAACGCTCACATAATGAATGTAAATCTGACTCGGAATTTTTTTTTTTCATCCTACAACCATTTGAACATTTGTTTTTCAAATAGTTTTAACTTCCAAATTAGCTCCGTCTTGCCACAAAACAGTTTATCCTCTGCAAGTACGATACACATGGCTTCCGTATACTGAATTCGCCATAGATGAATCTTACTTCACCGTAACTAATGTGCGTCGCAACGAGCGTCTTAATGAAGTCGTACGCACAATCCATCGAACATTTTAATCATGAGAAGCATTTCGCTCGATTTCTTCATCATTCTCGTCCTTCCTCTGCTTACTCCAACACGCCTTCGAATCCAAGACGATAATCCAAAGAGGACAGACCTCGCGAGAAGATTCGTCCTCTTCTTGCATGACAAGCTCTTCAACGGGGATGGATGTGGCCAACGCGACGTCGGCTGCAGTCACGAAGAAGATCGACGGATCCACGACCCAGTGACGAGGGGCCCGCGTGTTCCATTCGTCCCCGGTCGCTCGAGCTCAGGAATTCTATATCTGGGTCCTGAAGGCTTTCTATAATGCGTGGTTCGGTTTCAGCTTTGCGTTCAACTCGACGGAGCACCAGGGGACGCTGAACATAATGGGCGCGGTCATTATTAATCGGATGGGTTCACTATCACGGTCAGTTGACTCAGTTGAGCCCAATCACATGCAAAAGCTAAGACTATCAATGGTTTGTGTGGACTAGTTGTGCATATTATTGCTCCATCCGGATGATATGACACTGGTATTTTATACGAACACGTCGGAGATCGAGCCGGATTCATCAGCGATATGCGAACCGGATTAAACCGACAAAAAGAGGTCAAAAAATCAAACTTGACCCGGCCGGTCCAATTTTGTTAAATTAATGTCTCGAATTTGGACGTAGATAGATCGTATCTGAAGATAAAATATCTATCCTGAAGGCCACATGAAATCACGTGCAGATTTCTTTTCTGTTGGAGAAAATTATTCAAGATTTGGCATGGAGAATCTCTCTTTGGGCCCCGTCTATTGGACGTGTCTTACCTGTCTTGCTATTGGACAGTCAACAAAGGAGTTTATCCTTTGACCTCTTATAGCTGCACATTAAAGAAGGAAATATATGTTGTGGGGTAAAAAGAGAAGAAGCCGCGAACGGAAGACTCCGTAGCAGAAGCCGCCGGAGGAAAAAGGAAGAAAATAAGACAAGTATCGATTTTCTCTGTAAGTTTTTTGAGTGAATTCTCTGTAAGAGATTGAGAGATATTACTTATAAGTTTGCTCTGGGCTCAATTTAAGCGGGAGAAACACTCGAACATTTGAGCGATCAGATA
This sequence comes from Rhodamnia rubescens, assembly GCA_021437795.1. Lineage (NCBI taxonomy): Eukaryota > Viridiplantae > Streptophyta > Magnoliopsida > Myrtales > Myrtaceae > Rhodamnia > Rhodamnia rubescens. Next base: position 131,547 of record JAILYA010000043.1, on the reverse strand, counting down.
GTGGATTATTTATTGCTAGCTTTCTCCCGATGGACGTAAATACCGACATTCGGACAAAATCATATAAATCTTGTTTCTCGTTTGTTTCTCCGATGATTTTGTATTGACTTATTGCAAGATCCGATAGTGTTTCCGAGTTGTTATCTCAACAAATTTGATCTGCAAAGCATACATGCCAACCCTAGAAACGTACATGATGTTGTGGATGAGCATGGGCGAGAATGTGGAAAAGGGGAAGAAGAAGAAAGAACGACACGGTGGGCCTACGGCGGCGTCTTAAAATGTCAGAAACCAGTTGATTTTGCAGAGCTACAACACCCTTCTTTGCAGCAGTTTCGTGAATACCGCCGAGAAGACAGCAACCAACCACGAAAGAGGTGGCAGATATCATTGTAGAGAGGCATTGCAAGGGTTGTCTTACCGATGCCTGAAATGCCTGGAGATGACAATCATCCGCACGTCGTTAGAGTCGGTGTCCAACTTTCTTCTCAGCTCAGGCAAGCGGTCGTCAGCGCCGACTGATTTGTCGGTGTTAAAGACGAACCCGCTCAGGGGCTTCAAATCCAACTCCGCCAAAGGCTGAATTGGCAAACCTAATTCCACCACTGTTTCACCAGAAACCGATTGACCAGAAGAAATTCCGAACGGGGAGGGTGCGTTGGAATTCTTCAACACGTGCGTAAAGACATTTTGTCAAGTCCATGTCCTCAGGCATGAACCCAGAACAGATGCTTTTGGATGCTCGCGTCACGTGCGTGTTGGTTTTGGTCATCCATCCATATGGCTGCCTTCCTACGCGGGTCTTGTTTGACAAGTGAAGCAGACAGCACTGCCACTTGACTACTAACAATAGTAAACTTGGTAAAAATGTTAAGAAAACTGTCCAAAAAGTCCTAATCCTGCCGTACAGCGGTCAACATCTCTGACGGTTGAGATGTGTGGACTCTCTGTTTTAAAATATGATATTTTGAATTCGAGGTTTAGAGATTGATTTCGCTCTCTTTTTTTCCTTTGAATTTCCTTTTCTTCTCTAAACGGTTTGAGCGGAGAAGATCGGAGTTACGTGGATCTAGTACTCCCTTTGCAACATTTGTCATTTTGCAGCATTTGTCATTAGTGAGTATGACTAACTGTGCAAGCAGTTGGTAGAGTTGTCATTACGCCCTAGGAAATTGAATGAATTAGAATCGCAGTTGAGCTTTGCCGTTTATAGATCTGACTTCACTGTTCCACCATAGTGGACAGCAGAAGAGTACCACGCAAGAATTCCTATATATACATAGGAACCCAAGATTCAATACATCTCCATCGAACATTAGTTATTAGATATGAAAATCTTCCCGATACCGACAATACTATCGCTTATTTTTAACCATAGATCCATAAATCATCACCGCGTGTTTTGCATAAAGCACCCATTAATTAGAACATCGTGGAATCGAAATAATAATAAGATCTTTGTCGATATCATATCCAAATTTAACGAAATGTAAAGAAATGTCCCATTTTGTCCTTTCTCATGTTCCTTTCTCTTTCTTCTTTCCTAGCAAGAAGACTAAACATCACGAACCATGCAAATCCCTAGTCCTCTACTTCCACGACCCGATCTACAATGGCAACAACTCTGCCAATGCCAAGCCGGCGATCGTCACGGCCCCACAGGGCTCCAACCTGACCGTCCTAGCCAGCAGCTTCCACGTCGGGAACATCGCCGTCTTTGACGACCCGATCACCCTCGACAACAACCTCCACTCAAAACCAGTCGGTCGGGCTCAAGGGCTTTACATGTATGACACTAAGGACACCTTCACGGCTTGGCTAGGGCGACGGACTATGAGGGAAGTATAAATTTCAACGGAGCAGATCCTACATTGGTGAAGGAAAGGGACATATCTCTGGTGGGTGGGACGGGGGATTTCTTGATGCACAGAGGGATCGCTACCATCGTGACCGATGCTTTTGAAGGGAAGTTTATTTCCGGCTTCGCGTTGACATTAAGTTTTATGAGCGCTGGTGAAGTTAAGTAGAAGAACGTGGTTTGGTTGAAACGGATGTTGGGTTATTGATCATAGTCGGTGATGTTGGAGCCTTGATCAAATAAATTTGTTTATTGAAGCATAAGGGGAATATGCTATTTATAGCCTGCTGAGCATCTTGTTCCTATATGTTTTCATTGCTTAAAGCTCATTCCAACTCTGAACCGTCGCATTGTTTCGGTTGGCCCAAAACAAGATTAGATAAATTAACCACCACCATAGTTTAGTAAATATGGAGCTATCATCACATAATCTGGGTTAAAAGTTTAGTTAGGTAGGCTTTAAAGGTTCGAGTGAACTCACTTATTCCAAATTTGCATCTAGCGGTTCTCTTTTGGGAAAAGTGTCCAACAAGTCCTAAACCTTTTGCATTTGATGCCAATTCAGTCTTAAATTTTTAAATTACATCAATTTAGTCCTAAACGTTTTGCATTGGTATTAATTCGGTCCTAAACTTCTCAATTGTGCCAATTCAATCCTAAAACCTTTTGCATTTGTTGCCAATTAAGTCCCGAACCTTTTAATTGTGCCAAATGAGTCACTAACATTTTGCGTTTATGTCAATTGAGTCTATCCCACCAATTTTGGCTGAAAATCACTTATGTGAATGTCGATCATCCTATGTGGCACAACCAGATGCCGACGTGGACATTTTTTCAATTTTTTTATTTTTCAATAATTTTTTTAGTTTTTTCTATTTATTTATTTTTTGGCGCCTTTGGCCACTGGCGATGGTAACTAGCCTTATGTCCCAAAACAAAAACAAAGTAATGAAAAAAAAAAAAACCAAAAATAATTAAAAATAGCAAAATATCTTTAAAAAAGAGGCAGACCAAATAGGACTATGACATTCATGCCGATTAGGATTAAACTAGGATCGAATTGGCATAAACTCAACAAGTTTATGACCAAATTGGCACAATTGAAAGGTTTGGGACTAAATTGGCATCAATGCAAAATGTTTTGGACTAAATTAGCAATATTGAAAGGTTTATGGGACTGAATTGTCACCAATGCAAAAGGTTTAAAATTAAATTGGCATAATTAAAATATTTAAGACCGAATTGGCACCAATGCAAAATGCCTAGGTCTTTTTGGAAACTTTCCCATTCTCTTTTAGGTCAATTTTCACAGAAAATCAAGCATATTGTATATATCACTCAAACTGGAAATTCGAATTTTCAAGACCCGATATTCAACCTAAGATGGAGCAAGTGTTTGGTTGTTATTCAAGACAAGACAAATCTGGATACATAAGGGATATAATCAGGATAAAAATTTTAAGAAAATTACCAAAAAAGTCATAAATCTATTATAATTATGCCAATTCGATACTAAATGAGTCAAAAATTCCACGGAGGAGATCCATGGCCAAATCTAGAGCGATAATCTTGGCCACCATGGTCACGCACCTTTGTCAAATGAGCAACCGCACCTTCATCCACTCTACCATCATTTGCTAGGCCTCGACCTCGGTGTTGACCGCAAGGGTAAGGGTGGAAACCATATCGATAGTTGCTGAAGATTGCAGGCCGGCAATAAAGATGGAGGAGGGTCTGGTGGTTGCCGAAGATTTTGCAATTATGTCAATTCACCCATTTGACAGGCCTGTGCTGACGTGGCATCGCCAACGCCGACGTGACAAATTTTTAATTATATTTTAATATTTTAATTATTTTTTAAACAATTCTTTTTGTCTTTTTCCTTTTCATTTTTTTGGGCCGACAAGAAGCCGCCGGTCTGCGATCCCTTGTTAGCCGCTAGGTGAGGGCTCGCAGGACCTCGCTCAAGGGCCAAAACAAAAATAAATAAATAAATAAGGACAGAAAGAAAAATTGCCACGTTAGCATTTGGCCGGCCAAATGGACTGAATTGACATAATTATAAAAGGTTCATGATTGAATTGGTACAATAACAATAGATTTAGAATTTTTTTTTGGTAATTTTTTCGAATTTTAAATTACATGCCGTGCTTTTTTCCCACCTTCCGGTTAAATCTTTGCTTTCCAGACCAACAAATTACCTGCAGCGTAATCTGCACGCGAGCAGATCTTACTAAAAGGTCCGTCAGTGTCCATGCATCCATCTAAAAAAGTTCGTTGTCCGAGTAATCATTGCAACGATGTTGATCATGAAATTACCAACTTTTTGCGACGGCAGGTAAATCTCCAATAGCTACATTCCCTATTACATCACTCAGTGTCGAATCATCCAAAGCAAAGTGCCATAATTAAGATGCTACCTGCAGAAACCCTAAAACTTGGTTAAGTTAATCTCCATGATTAGGTACCAATCGCGGGGTCTATCCCCATCATTCAGTTGGAGACTAGCTTGAAGTGTCAGATGCGGTGCAGAAGGACAAAATTGCACGTAAACACAAAGTAACACGAACGAGAATTCTGGGATTCAACCATAAAGTAATTAATTCTCTCCTAGGCTTAAAACTACGACCGCATGAATGAGACCCACGAGCAACGAGGCCTAACTTACACTTCAAGGTCTTGCCATGTTTGTTCAGCTAGGGTTTACTTTCCTACGCTTTTTTTCTCGTCCTTTCTCAATTATTGTTGCCGATCTCGACCTCCTCTAAGCTCATGTGCCTCCAATCATAATCATAGCCGTGGAAATGAAGCGTTTCAATTGGAGACAGTTGTGCATAGAAAAAGAAAAAGATAGCACTTTCCAATATGGCCCTGAACTCCTAACCCAGCAAGAAGGATGACGTATAAGCCAAGCGTTTTCGAGACGTTATATCCACTTAGGTCCCCTATAAAATGCGCCCACGATCGCCATATGTGCTCAAGGGCCTACGTCTTTGGCAAAAAGTCTTTCTACCGATCGGCTGTGATCGAAAATGGGTGCGAGATCAATCGTCGCGATCCTCTTTTTGTTCCTAGCCTTCCGGTCCGACGTCGACGCGGCGAAAAAGCGGATCCGCGACCGCCGCCCATGCAAGCGGCTCGTGTTCTTCTTCCACGACATTCTCTACGAGGGGAACAACGCGAAGAACGCGACCTCGGCCATAGTCGGCGCCCGGCCTGGGCGAACCGGACGCTTTTGGCCGGGAAGAGCCATTTCGGCGATTTGGTCGTGTTCGACGACCCCATCACTCTGGACAATAATTTGCACTCGAAGCCAGTTGGGCGTGCCCAAGGGTTCTACATCTATGACAAGAAGGATGTCTTCACGGCTTGGCTTGGCTTTTCCTTTGTGTTTAATTCCACCCAGCACAAGGGCAGCTTGAACTTTGCTGGGGCTGACCCCCTGATGAACAAGACTAGGGACATCTCAGTAATTGGCGGCACCGGCGACTTCTTCATGGCCCGTGGCATGGCCACTCTGATGACGGACTTGTTCGAGGGGGAAGTTTACTTCCGGCTTCGCGTCGATATCAAGCTGTACGAATGTTGGTAGCGGAATTATTAATGCGCCAACGTTGTTAAGATCCGAGGGAAGGCAATGTGCACAATTGAAGTGGAAGAGGAGACAAGCAATGAGATTTTCAAATAAAGTTCTCCAAATTTATGTTCCCTCCTGATGAAGTTTCTCTATTGATATGTTAGCTGTTTTTATTTGAATTTTTTTGCATTGGTATGCTAGTTATTTGTGAGCTGGTTCCACAGCATTACATGGCTTTGGCCCAAGTTTCAGCTTTTAGGGTTTCATCGTTCCTTCTAGCAAGTTGTGAGTTGACAGAGTGATTATTGCTTTACCAAGAGGACTTCCTTGCTATTAGTTGATCTAATAATCCGCTTTCTGTCTCATAAGAGCTCGTATATCTCTATGGCTTGTTCTAATAAACTAATCCTAAACTCCCTCATTTTTCTCAAGGAAATGCCTCAACTTTTCAAATGTAGATAGATATGTGACCTCATTAAAATCGCGGACAATAGATGCCAACGTCAATACCGACACCGACACCGTGGCACCACCCGCTCCCTTTTAGGGTTTTTTCTCTCAGCCGCCACCCCCAAGCCTCCTACATTGCAGTTCGTCTTCGAGGGAGACTTTCTCTCTCCCCCTCCTTCTTTCCTCTTCCATCTTCGTCTCTATATCCTTACCTATTTCCCTTTTCCTCTACGTTTCTAAGAACTTTCAAGACTGCTTCGCTGGTTTTGTGGACGTCGTTCGAGCACTCCGCAAGTCTCTGAAGCTCCTCTCTCACTACGTTCAACAGTGAGTTATATTTTAGACAGCTAAATTTGTCCGACTCGGCACTCTCATCATCCAACACCAAAATGGAGATGGCATCAATTTTCTAGATATATTTCTCTACTTAAGTTACCAATAGAATTTGCATGGCCACTTTGGTTTGAGTTAGTTGCCATTTTTTTAAAATTTGATTATTTATTTGCCGACGGCTCGTTATCTTTTGCTAAACAAAGCTTCTCTTGTCTTTTATCAGCTAGCACTTACCTTTATTATCAGCGCCTTAAATTCATCATCTATTATATGAAAATTACTAGCATTTTCCATTTGAGTGACTTACAAACTTTTTCCCAATTAAGTCACCCATTAAAAGATTAATGTATTAAAAAAATTAATATGGGTAATTAACTCAAATGAGAGTTGGTAGGCAACTAGTCGATTACTTAATTGGAGAAAAGCTGATAAGTTAATTCAATTAGAAATTTCACATCGGTGTTAGTAAATATAATGTGTAGTGAAGAAATGTAAATAAAAGATATAAAAAAATGCATCTCTTTTATTTAGGCCTAGTTTTTTTTTTCACAAGAAACGGATGATTTAGAAAATATTTTTCTAAAAATAATCTCTCGTATCTTTTGAAATAATTCATTAATGGAAAATATTTTTGTCATCACTAATAATTTATATCTAAATATTCATGTGGATGATGAAAATATTTTTCAATCAAAACATCAGATTTTGTCCTACCAAAATGGTTTGCTCTATAATTTGAGGTCGAATATTACTGAACTTATTGTAACTACATATTTTAGAGGCAACCTCAAGCTGCGTGCGTGGTGGCCGCCGGCCGGTCATGGCGAAGGGAGAAAGGGAAAAAAAAAGGAAAGAAAAAATTATTTAAAAAATTCATTTTTTTTTTTTTAGAAAGAGATGAACTCATGAAATTGTAATCATTTTCCAAATGAGATCCAAACACCAGAAAACGTTGGCCACTACACCAAAAAATTAACTCTTGAAAATTTTCCGGCATTTTTTTTATGGAGTTTGCCCGTGTTCAGTAACATTCGACCTCAAAATATAGAGCAAGCGAGCAAGTCATTTTGATCGAACGGCTGGGGCTCGGCTCTATAGAGAGAATCGAGAGACTTGGGCTCTGGCCCAATATAATTTGGACCAAAAGCCCATACAGTTCCGCAACTTCCCGCTTCGGCCCACCACTTTAATGTCGAAGAAGGGATGGAGTCACGGTGTCGACACTTTCGGGACATCCACTACTACTTCCTCGAAATCGATGCTGATTGCCCGCCTGACGTCACGCGATGCCCCATATTTAAGGATGGCCTCCCTTCCATTTCATGGGATGCTTCCGAGAAATCTCGTGGCTGACGTCGACTGTCTTAAAATAAAACATAAAAACTCATTTCAGTTTGCTTTACGAAAAATAAATAATTCAATAGATGAAAAAATCACTAAAAAAATTCCAAACCTAATGTAATTATATTAATTCAGTCCTAAACTTTTCTCTTACAAATTCAATGCTAAAGTTTTGTAATTGTCTTAATTCAATCAGTTTGGCCGATCTACATTGTCGCCAAAAAAAAAAAGAAGAGAAAAAGGACATGAAAAAGAATTATTGAAAAGATAAAAAAATAACTAAAAATTTGAAAAAAAATTAAGATATTTAAATAAAAATAATAACTCCACGTTAACACCAACCGGCCACAAATGAATGAATTGGCACAAATCTAAAAGGTTTAAAACTCGAATTAGCAAAAGAAAAGTTTATAATTGAATTGGCATAATTATAATAGGTTTATGATTTTTGGGTAATCCTCCATTCAATAGGTAGGTGCAAAATATTTTTGTTATCGACAATAATTTATGTTTAAATATTTTTGTGAGCACTGAAAATATTTTTTATTTGCCCATTTTTGTAAAGGATATAAATAACCGCTTTTTGGGAGAACATTTTTAAAAATATTTCTTTTTCTCCAATATACATAACAAATATATATATATGTAAATTTAGATTGATTGGTTGCTCGTATAGCGCCCGCCTTTCTGACTAGGCCTAGAATATTGAAATTGAAGAGCAACGGAGAAGATGAGCTCAAGCCAGCTCTGTCTCACGTGTACAGATTTCACCCGGAATATGTACCAGAATATCCCCCGTGCGATGCGCAGGATGCATTAGGCATATTAAAAAAGACAAAAGTCCAATTATAACTTACTGTTGTTAAACGAAAAGTGACATCATTTGCCTCTACACAAAAGCAAATCTATACGATGTCTTTTTACATCTTGTTTTGATTGACAAAAAGAAAAATTCTTGGCATTGGAAGTTCTTCTATTATGTTTTTTCAACTTTGAGGTCCAAACTTTATGGAGTTTCTTAAATGAACACAATTACGAGTAAATTAGATAATTTAAAAGCTATAAACCTCCCAAGATCAAGCACAAGCCAAACTTTCTTGAAAAATGAAAAAGTGTTTTTCCCAATTTTTTTCGACTAAAAAAGGTTTTCCTTTCTATTAATTTAAAAACAATTCCAACATTTTTAAACTTTCTGAATTTTTTTAAAATTTTAAATTATCTTTTCGAATTTTAAGTATTTTTAATTTTGATTATCTTTTCTCTTTTTTTTCTCTGCCGGTCACCACCAAAGCAGTTTGCCCGATCGACCTCGAGCGAGCTCGCGCGCGACGAGGCTTGACCTTACCGAATCCAACTAGCTCGCCGAATTTGCGAGGTAGGGCCTTGGGGGAACGGCAAAGGAATAAAAAAGTACAAACAAAATAAAAAAAATTGGTAATTTTTCCTTTAAAAAATCAATCCTTTGCCAAATGATGGATATTGTTTTCCACTTCATTTTTAAATCTCAATCAAATATCGAAAAATATCGTCATTTCCTTAAAAATGACTTCTCAAAAAATATTTTTTTTGAAAATATCACATTTTTCACGAAACAAATGGAGGCTTCATCTAAACTAAAAATGAATTTTTGCAATATGCGTTGGAATAAAAAGTTTGGATTAGAAATGGTAAGAGTATAAACACATAAACTAAGGAAGACAAAGAAATATAATCAGAACTTTGCATAATCCTCAAGAGGTGAATTAACTATACTATTAAATTCATCCGATATATCAATTTTCTTCTAATGAATAGAAAAATGGTGGCAATTGGTTAAGTAAAAAGTAAGAATAAAAGTAATAAATTAGAATAAAAAAAGGTTAAAACCATGAAAGTTCAGCCAAGATGACTTTAATTATTGTGTTGGAAGCAAAATCTGTAAGGCTTTTGCGTTCCGAATGGTGGAAAAGTAGGACGTGCCTTCTTCATTTTAACACGCGGGACTTAAAATTGATGATACGACTTGTCGTGAAGGCTAGACATGATATTTCGATTCGTAATTCATGAATGCGATGATTAATTTTTCATGAGATTTCTATAGACGGGATTCACCATATGTGCAAAAATTGATTAGGAGCCAACAAAATCAATTGTAATCTTAAGTCGATTTGAATATTCCAGTCCAAAGAATGAATGTTCGAGCTAATCTGGCAAGCATTGGCAGTCGCCAAGTGGCGCGATTACTTGTCAAATAAAAAATAATGATCATGTAATAATCTGATGGTTCTCGTGACCTTGGTCGTCTAATCAGTGCAGGTTCTCGGCATTTGCTGGTGCTACGAGTACGACGTTTCACGATACGGTCCAGGTTCAACGAAAATTCAAACTCAACTCTCTTTGACTAGACTCGATTGTTATTAGCAAAAAACATCTCTGCTTCCCAATTACAAAATTACCATACAAGTCGTTTACTATCGAGCAAATTTCCTAGAAAATTCCCAACTTCAGGCCAAATCCCAATTCCATTACAAAATTTTTTTATCCAAAAAAGACCTCAATCTTTCGTTGTAGTTTGAAATCTACATGTGCATCCAAAAATCGCCATGAATTTTTTCCGAAGATTATCAATATCGGGAGGCCGTAGTGATTCCGATAATAACTAGAGGGACTTGCCAAAAAATTTATAAATCTATTATAATTATGTTAATTCAGTCCTAAACTTTTCTTTTACCAATTCAGTCCTAAATATTTCGCAATTATTTTAATTCAGTTTATTTAGCCTTGCCAAAGTGTGGCAAATTTTTACTTTTTCAATAATATTTTTACTTTTTCTTTTTTGCACCGGCCCTGGGCTTAGGCCTGCAAGCTCTTGCACGCAATTGCATATAGGCAAGGGTGCGAGCCCCAGTTGGGGTGGCGAAACAAAAAAAAAAAAACATAAAAAAAATTAAAAATTCAAGAAATATAAAATATTATTGAGAATTTTAAGTTAGCGTTATTTGGCCAAATGGATTGAATTCAAAAGAAAAAACAATTTAGGTAGGCTAAAGATTCTTTTTGGTAATTTTCCTAGTGCCTTGATGTTGATAATTTGGGCAAAAACCAGTAACGATTTTTGGATGCATCGGCAGATTTAGTAAAAGTTTTGGGTTTGAACAAAGAAAAGTTGGGCAGCATTGGAATTGGACTTAACGTTAGGATTTTATTTTTTAGGAATTAGGGCTTTAATAATGTCATAGGTACATATCACCTTTTGCTTCCACTAAAACCTTATCTGTATAACAGGTCACCTTAAAAAGAGCAAGATATAAGGACAATCTAATTTTCAAACATGATGTCCTTTCGGTGCGAGAACATAATAAGGACGAGATGATTAAGCGGTTCGATGTCGTGATCCACAAGGAGGGGCGAACTTATCATGCATCGAGCGAAAGTGTCTAGCCAAAAAAAAAAAAAAAAAGGGGCACGTTTACACGTCCGCTGATATTAGTCCCAGGATTTGATCCACTGGCCGGAACCTGACAGGAAGTTTCCTCCCGGCAATCGAGTCCTTTCGGCCTTGGCAATGTCCAGATTTTGATGTTAGATGTCAACACAGACAACAATAATAATTCCACCGTCCTCCTGGTCGCGTCCAAAAGAAGATCACGTAGGCCCGGCCAAGGCTTGACCCTGGAACCGTGCACCTCATCCCTTCCAACTCGGATCAACACACAAGGATAACGGAAAAGAACAACTCCGCTCTTTATGCTACGAGTTTCATGCTTGGGTCCTTGAAATTAACAAGTCTAGGATGTCGCCACAAATATGGTAAGAGCGACAGCGTCTAAACCCTAGAAAGTGTTTGAACCGAAAAAAGTAAGAAGAAGAAGAAGAAGAAGAAAAGAAACCCTAGAAAGTTGAGTGTGCGATGGAGAATATCCTGGAGATCGTTCTGTAAGTTGTGAGAAGGGGATATTCCTTGAGAACGTTCGATGAGTTTGGAAGAAGCTCTACTCTTAAGATGGAACAAATACAGTGGCTCACGTCACCATTAAGTTTCTTGGCAAGAAAGAAGATTTTTGCATGGAGTCTGAAGAATACGAGTGCCGGCCAATCAGCTGAATCCCGCGAGAAAGTTTGGCTCCCATTATAAAAAGTTGTTAGACAATTACATTGCATTCGGTACTTGACCTAATCCGTGGGTTGCCCTCTTCGGATTGCTGATGTACGAGTCTTTGACCCGACTCGCCTTTCCTTTGGAAAATTGGAGACATTCAAAATAAGATTTTAAATTGCGCTTTATTTTCCCAAATAAAGATACGAAGTGGTCATATCCGTTTCAAAAACATTCGGCAAAGATTTTTTCTTTATTTTTTGAATTTTTCCGTTCTTTTCCTTGTCTTCTTTCTTTTCTTCTTTCCCTCTCACCGCCACACGGCCTCGGAGGAGGCGCCCGATGCCGGCAAGGGTGGCCGATGCCGGCAAGGGTGTCCCTAGCGACCTCCACCGGCCATCAACGAGGTCCAACGAAAGGTAGAGGAAAAGCAAAAACAAAAAAAGGAAAAGAAAAGTAAAAATAATAAAAATAATACATGCTTGGAATTTTTAATAAGCTATCTATTCTCCGAAGGCGGAACAGTCACATGCTCACCGCTAACCAAAAGCCCTTATTCGAGATGATTTGGCCACGTCATACTCTTATTTGAGACGATTTACAATTTCGCCTTTATTTGAAATAACGTAACTTCATCTCCTTATTTAAAAAAATTTCTGAAAAAATATTAGATTCCCTTCATAATTAATATAGATGAAGCTTATCCGAGTGATAGAAATTCCAATCATCATTTGGGGTTCGATCTTAAGTCTCCTGCCTATTGCAGGGTTTAGGTTGCCAGAAACACTTCTGCTCAAAAGATTGACGTCCTCATCGAAATCATATGTATCGCTATTTTCTTTGCCATTCAAGAAGTATGTCATGAGTCGCACTTTCTATAGTCCACTTCTCCCGGCGATCGCCGTTTGCCTTAACCAGTTAGCTCGAACCACACATCCATTGAATAGGATCATGCTCCTACAACATTTATAACAACCCGACTCGTTCCATGCAGGTCAAGCCCTTAAAAAAGTACTCAAAAGACCACACCAAAAGTAAGATTTAGAAGTGAATCTGAGGAATTACTATATCTCCTCCATCTGCCGGGAGGAAAAATCTAGATCCCCAATGTAAATGCTTTAGCGATCTTTTTGTCCACTAATTGCAATAAAGCTCAGTAAAACCAAAAACAAAATGATTAAACAATCTTGACCAAAGTGTTAACTACTAAAGAAGCACTATAAATACCCAACATAATCGGGGTCTACCTTCCTCCCAATGGCCCCTAAATTTCCTCCGTATATTTTTCTTTCTCGGAGAGAGGGAATACAAAGAGAACTTACGGAGATGGTCCCTCCATCATATCGGAGAATTCCTTTCCCTATCTCATCTTAAGCCTTTTAAGGACATGTTCAAGTCCATCGATAACCTTTTTTCAAATAGGATAAAAGATTTTTACGGCGGTTGATAATTTTCCCCACTTGTATTCTATTATATGATCAAAAACAACTTAAAGGCACGTGTAAGTATATAGTTATGATATTTCTTCATATTAAAAGCACAAGATGAAAACCAAGAACATTAATTTTGTGGAGACGGCTTTCACAATCGCAGGCGCAAAAACACCCTTCCCTTCTATAATTCAATTCAAAGGAAAACCAAGAACATTAATTTCGTTACACGTGAAATTGGTCCCATCAAAGCACTTTGTCGACAGGAATCATCCATTTTACATGCAAAAGCCACACAAAAAAGTCAACGTGCCATGTTGACATCCATTTGAAATTTTGTATAGCGCGACCTGTAGTGACCTAAAAACTTTCAATTTCTCAAAATAAACAAGCACTTGAAAGCAAAGACAAACAATCTTGACCAAAGTATTAACGACTAAAATAGCACTACAAATAGAAGATCGAGGTAAAAGATGTCAAGATAAAGGCCCTAGTTTTCCCGGGATATGAATGGTTCGGGTAATATTTTCCTAAGGACGATCGATTCCAAGCTTATAAAAATATATGAAAAAAATATTTTCACCGTCCGCAAAAATATTCAATGATAATGAAAATAGGTTTTTTACTAGATAGTTATAAAGATCATTTTTTAGAAAGTGCTTTCTTATAAATAGGCTATTGTGAAAATAAAATGACATATTAACCTACGACGTTTTTGTAATAGGATAGTTCACAAAAAAAAAAAATCCTAAATCCGAGAGTTACAAAATTTCGATTTGTCGATAGTTAAGTTTCGCGAAAACCCCGTCATATATAGGCTCCGTTTTGGTTTATCCGGGTCAAAATATGTAAGCTCGTTTATTTTGCGGAAGATAAATGATTTGACAGTATCTCCATATAATGATCACTCACATCACTCGAATATCATAAAATTGACGAAAATATTCTTAGCTCATTCATTTTTATGAGAGATAAAAGTGATCATTTTTCGGGAGGAACGTTTCTTCAAGCCATTCGCCTTCCTCGAGACGGACGGAGGCGTAACGAGATGAAATAAGCTAGAGGTTTCGAAAATCAATGGATGGCAAATCGATCGAGAACCGGTGGAGGTGAAAGATACACAGGATCTCCCCATGTGAGCTGCCACGCACCGCTAGAACTGACCTCCAAAAAGAATGGTGCACGCTGGTTTGTACCCTCTCTTGCTCGTACTCACCATTGAAATTGAAATGGAGAGAGACCGCACGACGCTTCCCTTTCGGGGTAGATGCGAGACGGCGGCAATGGTCAGCCCACGTTCCACGTGTCGCCATCCAGTGGTTGGGGGGAGGAGGGGGAGACAAAGTGGGGATGGGATTCTTTGACCTTTTGTTGGACTTTTTAGGAGATTAAATTAAAACTTTTTTCCCATGAAAAAAACAACACACACAAAAAAAAAAAAAAATCTCCATAAATTGGAGGGTCGCTTGTGGGTTCCGGGCTCGTCTTGATGGTTACACATCCTATTCCTTAAAATTAGGTAAGGAAAAAGCCCTTTCGCAACGTGGAAAATCAACTGGATCTTATTTTTTTTCAAAAGCGACGCTTGTTGCATGGTGCGTATCGTCGTCCTTGTCCCTTTGCTTAGGACATATGCTTTCGCATTGATTGAGATTCAATTCTCGACCCCTCGTACCCAGATGGCGAGGTCGCTCTTGCCGGCCACGTTTGGAGAGAATTGAAGGTGGCAGATCGGGTTAGCTAGGTGCGAGCCCTTTTGAGCTGCTTGAGGGGAGGAGGGTGTCGCTGGCTTGGTCCTTCGTACGATCACAAAATGAGTTCATGCAACAATCGATGAAATTAAATCGTTTCGATGGTCATACGTCGATATGATCCGTTTCGCATTGTTCTCAATGGATGCCGTCGTCACTGTGAACGAGGGCGTCGGACAACAGGACGGACGAAAGGTACGCGGAGCGGCACAACGTCAGTTTCGGCAAATGCCAATCTCGTCGATCACGCTGGCCACCGCCATTGCCCTCAGTCACGTCCCTCTCACCCCATCTCTCTCTTTTCCCTTCTAAGCCCCTCTCTTCAGCTTGGGAATGTTATGTTCTTCAAATTTAACAATCACTAATCCTATTTTTCTGGTAATAACGAGTGCCACGTTGGAACGTCGCGCAAGCATCACTAGCCGCGTCTACTGCCGAGTATAAAGTTAGGATCGTCGCCGCTTATTAAACAAGATTACACGTCATTTTTCGGATCATTTGACAAGTGGGGCTAGATTTAATGGGATGAGTATGTGATTTTTCTAAGGGGACACGGGCAAAATAGATTATGTTCTTTTCTCAGCCAAAACACATTTCTAATTTCTCGATTCATCATTTTTTTTTTTCTGTCTATTGTTTACGCGCGCGCATGAACAGTGCCCAATTTAGCCTAGTGCCCTCGACCGGAGAGTGTCATGTCCGGAGTTCGATTCGCGTGAGCACCGCACACTTGAGGAATCAACAAAATAAAAATTGACGAGTTTTTGTGCAAAAAGGGAAATGTATTGAGAAGATGGGGAGGGAGGGGGAGGGGAGGCGAGAAGCTGGGCGCGTAACCAAAGAGGCGACGCTAAATCCATGTAGCGGGTGAGTCACCAACGTCAAAACCGCAAATCCATATCTCCCGGGAGTGGGAGCACGCGCCCTTCAAGGCGCGTGAGATGCCGTCGCCCACGGGAAACGAGACGCGAAGGTCCCGCGGATATCTTCGTTCGCGTCGCATCGCCCGATCTTCTGTCCCTTCGCTCCAGCAGCGCGTGGCGCCACCCGCGCTGTGACGAGGCGCGGCCGACAGTTTGTCCAGGAATAATCCAGGAAACGCAACAACCAAGGGAGGTGGGACGATCCAATCATGTCGCGCGTTGACCTCTCAAGTGTGGGGGGCGGCGGCGCGGGTCGCGTCTCGTCCTCGTTTCGCCACGCGGACTCAACTTCCCGCCGTTGAACCCTCCGCCCCCTTCCTCTTTCTCAACGACCCTCCAACTTCTCAATTTCTCCATTTTGCCCCCCCCCACAATTTAATTAACTCCGGTTTTTCCTCTCTTCTTTCTCGGTAATTACGTCGTTTCCGCTTCTGAATTTCCGACTAAAAATTCTTAATAATTACGAAATTACGCCCTCGCTTACGTCATATGAACACCCACTTTTCTTCCCTTCATATATATATATATATGTATTCGACTAAAAATATTTTTATTGGCATCTAAGTTGGATTTAATTTAATAATAACCCTTGGACCGACGTTAGTTCCGTTGCATTTCGATCGACCGTATGATACTAGCAGCACGTTCTTCTTGGTCAGGGATATTCCTAGGACTAAGGAATCTGTCTTCCTTAATAAATGTTGTTTTTTTAATAAGGGGACGGGGAAGACTAATATGTGTATTTAATTGTAATCATTTTTCTCTTCTTGATTAATATATATATATACATATATATTTGTGCTTCAACTCTCGACTTCAAAAATAAAATCCCAAGAGCGGCCATTCGGCTCTTTGCGAAGCCATTTCCGACTTACACGACCCGCTAGAGCCAAAGAACATGAGTGTCTCCCGCCCGATCCAATGAGTCACGAACCATGGGGTTGACTTCATGTGTACAATACGAGATGTTATTAATGTTCTTTTTCCTTTGTCTATTTGTTGCGAAAATTTTTATTGACGATTAATCGCAAAAACACCTTTCGAGCTTGAGCATTTTTATTTATAAGCACCCATCTTGATCTTGATTTTTTCGTGGAGAACATATGTCCTTTATCGATCTTGTCGAAGAGCGTCCTATTTCGGGTCATGTGATAAATGAAACTCGATCTCTCGTGAAAATCGAAGTAGGAGTAAACAAAATGGACTGGCCGAATTGAAAACCTCTCGGACCTAACTGGATTGGACCATACCAACTTGTTCGGCTCGATTCTCAATGGTACCAATTTGATTTTTGGTTCCATAAAGTTGGAGACCGTTGATTTTCGGTCCCGCTCGACCGAACCGATTAGTTTTTTTTTATAAAAATGTAAACCTAATAAATTATAGATTATTTTTTATTTTTTAAATGTAAACCTAATTTTAATTAGGATATTGAGATTAAAATTTGAAGTTGCTCACCCCAACGAATAATTCATCGGTTTCACTTGTTTGCCCGGAATTTGGATAGGATCAGTTGGTTCAATCCGGCACCTACTTTCATAAATGAGAAAGCTGATTCTCTCGGCCTGGTTATCGATTCATGAGTGGAGTCGGATCGGATTGAAAATCGATTACTCTTAATATGAAGCTCTGTGTACCTAGAACAAAAAAAAAAAAAAAAAAAGAAAGAGAGAGAGATAGGAAATGAAACTAATAAAGAAAAAGAAAAAGAAGATGGGGAACCCAAGAATATAACCCTAGTTCAGGTCATGATACATCATCTCAATCCGACAATTGTTAAACCCCCTCCGACTCCAGTCCGTCTCCTTCTTCAACGCGTGCTCTCTCACTCATCTGTACTTTCGCTCGCGCTCTGTCTCTCTCTCTCTCTTCCCTTCTTCCTCTCCATCACCCGTTGTCTCCGAGAAGGCTCAATCCAATCGGCGCCCACGGTTTCGAAGGTGAACAGCCTCTTCAATCCTCTCAATCGCGTGTTCGGAATTTCAACTCCTCCTGTTTAAATTCTGTCCAGGTTTGTGTTTCGGGCGCCTGCAGAATCTGTGGGTTTCGCTTTGATTTGCCGTAAAATTGGGTCCTTTTTTTTTTTGCTGGGTTTGTTTGTTTTTCGGGAACGAAATCGTGTGTTGAATTATTCGAGCTGTGGTAGTCTCGCTAAGCAGAATTCGAGATGTGAAAAAATGTTTTTTTTTTTTTTTTGGGGTAAGAAACTCTGACCAATCGAAGAGGGTTTAGCTGGATTGTGCTCGTATCCTTAGAAATTAACGGAAGAATGTTTTTGCTTTCTAGTGTTCGCTTCCTGCTATTTGCATCTTTTTTTCAATCAAATGAAAAAAAAAAAAAATTGGCCTTTGGACTAGTGGTTCGATTAAAGCAACCTTTGCTAAATTTTCCAGCTTGTAGTTCTTCTTGTTTCTGGAGCTAGAAATGATGAAATCATTTGCTAACCGTTTTGCTATTTCTTCTTCTGGTATTTCTCCTGCAATTATGCTTGTGCATATGTTTTTTCTTTTTTCTTTTTATAAGTAGAGATTAATAATCAATCTTGGGATTTTACCCAAAAAAAAAAATCAATCTTGGGATTCTGAAGCACTGTACAGAGATTGAATCCCTGTGCTTTGCGGAGAGTTCTTGCATATTCTGTTTTCTTAGTGATTTATTACCAATTATGTTCTGAATCTGAACGGTGACCCAGTCCCCTGCATTCCTTCCTTCATTAGTATGTCAATTCTTTTAGTCTGTTTTGTCACTGTGCCGTGTCAAGATCCAGTTTTGTCAATCTTGCTACTTGTCCTACGGTGTCCGTGTGATCCGTGAGCTCCTGAGTTGGATATCGCAAAAAAAATACACCTACTTCGAGCATATTGTTTGCATCGTGGATTTGTTCTACCTTTGTTTTTTGCTTCCCTATTGTGAGATTTTTATATTACATTTTATTTGGTTTTGCTGTAGTGCTTTCATCTGATCTGCATAATCTTTTGCCTATAGCTTAAGATAATGAGATAAGCAGCAACTTCTTGGTTTCTACTGTGCCTGACCAACATCTTGTTCATCCCGTGCTAGTTCGGTGATCTCATCCATGTTTGTCTTTATAAGCTGTTGTCTTGGACAACATATTTATCTACTACTTGAACTCTGTATGTCTGTTGATTTTATTGATGTGATGCAAACATATATGTTTAACTTAGCTAATGCCTGTGTTGATAATTTCCTTGCTTTGAATTTCAGGTCCTCAGTTGCTTTGCTTGGCGTCTGCAATCCGTGTTTGCTCTTTTCCTCAGAAAGTAAGACATCTGGGAAATTCTGTTGAGCTGGACTGAAATCAGAATGCAAAATATGTTTGCTGGCGGAAATCTTGCATTGATTTCTTGTCTGTACCCTCCACTTTCAAGCACTTTACATGCGAGAGTGGAGACATATGTCTTAACCAACTTTAGTGCGTAACAAATTTCTATGATAGGTTTTGCACTTTTTTCCCCCTTCTTTGTTTTTGCTAAGATGTATTCGGTTGCTTTGTTGTGGTAGGAGCTCTGAGAAATTATATCTCTGATAGACTGACGTTTCACAGTAGTATAGTGTAGTGCATACTTTTACCCACTTGATACTGAGGACTGTAATCAGGGATACATCATGTTCTGGCCATTAGGTGGTTTATAATTGTTTTTCATTTCAGTTGTAGGTGGAAATGTGTTTATGGTTTACAGATATGTAGCTCGTCACATGTCCAGGCATATATGCTAATCTGTTGCTACAGTAGAGGGATAGTTAGTGAGCCTCTTAAACTCCCTGATTAAGAACTGTCGGTTAAGTGGTCTCATGTAATGAGTGGGATCTTGAGATTACACGGTGATTGATTCATCCGTGTCAGCATCTACTAACTTTACATGTTATTTTGATAGCGTAACTTTTCCAGTGACTATGATGGTAAGAATTTCTGGAGGTTATTTTTGACACTGAATTATTACTCTTTGCAGGTAATTGAGAGCTATGGCCTTAAACTACACCAATCATACATCCTGAGACTCCTCTTAGCTTGTTGAGATTTGATCATTAAATTATTTGTTGAAAATGGACCGCCATGATACTTCTGGTTTTGTCAGTGGGGGAGGCATGTATGCCTTCCACTAATTTCTAACTGTAGTTTTGTAGCAAATAACATTATCCCGGAAGTCAGGCAGACTGCTATTGCGTTGGCATTAGGTTTGGAATATTGGCATACACATTGGCATTTGGTTACGTTATGGATCCCAGGTTCCAGAACTTGGGTTTCAGCTCGCGGTTTTCTTCGAGCCCCTTCAGTCTCTTGGGCGGTCCTATGCAAGTTGGAGGCTCTAAAGGTGAATATGATACCATCTTAAGACTCAATTCCCCTGGCTCTTCCGTTCATCTGTCACCTTTATCGAAGGGCCTCAAACGCAAATGGAGTTTGATTGATGGAACTATGGAGCAGCAGCAAGTTGGCACTCCGCTGTCCCTTGTGCTAGGCCGATGTTCTAGTTCTTCTGACAGCAAGGGTAGCTCGGCAACTGCTTGCACTGCAATATCCTCAGCCAAGGAGACTGAGGAGGAATCGTCAATGGATCTCGATTTGGATTTCACCCTCCACCTCGGGTGTGAGAAGATGCCGTGCCCGAAGAAAGTCACCACATCAGATGCTAAAGCGTTCCAGATGCAACCAAAGGTTCACCTAGAATTAAGTCTTTCAACTGGTCCTTCAGAATCAGATATCACCAATGTTCATCCAGATTCCCCGCCATTTAAGTTGGGGCAGGGAGTTCCATTGACAGGCTGTGCATCAAGCGCAGAAGTAGAATCTACATCATGCCTCTGGAAAGCAGGCATTCCTCTGCCCCCACTAAACCAAGAGGCTGGCTTCTTCCTCAACCAAGATGCCAGAAACGCGTCTTCATTGTCAATTGTTCCAAACCTGTCTTCAAGTGTAATAACAACGCCGAACAGTTCAGTCACCTGCACTTCCGGGATAACAAAGAAACTTCAACAGCAGCATCGTAGTAGTACTAAAATTTGTCAGGTTGAAGGATGTGGAAAGGGAGCAAGAGGTGCTTCTGGCCGATGCATTTCCCATGGAGGCGGCCGAAGGTGCCAGAAACCTGGCTGCCACAAGGGAGCTGAGGGCCGAACAGTCTTCTGCAAGGCACATGGGGGTGGCCGCCGCTGTGAGTTCCTTGGGTGTACTAAAAGTGCAGAAGGACGTACGGACTTCTGCATCGCCCATGGTGGCGGCAGACGTTGCAGCCATGAGGGCTGCACTCGAGCTGCCAGAGGGAAGTCTGGTTTGTGCATACGGCATGGAGGTGGTAAGAGATGCCAGAGAGAGGGCTGCACAAAGAGTGCAGAAGGCCTTTCCGGCCTTTGCATCTCCCATGGAGGTGGCCGCCGGTGTCAGTTCATAGGTTGCACCAAAGGGGCTCAAGGGAGCACTCTGTTTTGCAAGGCGCATGGTGGTGGAAAACGCTGCACCTTTTCGGGGTGCACCAAAGGCGCCGAGGGTAGTACTCCGTTTTGCAAGGGTCATGGTGGAGGGAAGAGGTGCTCCTTCCAAGGAGGTGGGGTCTGTACCAAAAGTGTCCATGGGGGGACAGCTTTCTGTGTGGCCCATGGGGGAGGCAAGAGGTGCGCAGTGCCTGGGTGCACAAAGAGTGCGAGAGGACGAACTGATTTCTGCGTCCGTCATGGTGGAGGTAAGAGGTGCCACGCCCCTGGGTGTGGCAAGAGCGCTCAAGGCAGCACTGACTTTTGCAAGGCGCATGGTGGCGGCAAGAGATGTGCCTGGGGACACTGTGGGTCAGGTTTTGGCAGGGAAGGTAGCGGCCCCTGCAGCTCGTTTGCTCGTGGGAAGACGGGTCTTTGTGCACTTCATAGCGGCCTGGTTCAGGATAAGAGGGTCCACGGTGCCATGGTCGTGGGTCCCATGGTGCAGAGCCCCACGGTCACCCAACTCGAGAAGGCAAAAGAAAGTGTGACCACAGAGAGCACGAGCATTGACTTCACCAATGTTACAGGTTCTGAAGTGACTTCATCTGGCACATCTTACTCTGGTTTCCAGCCATACATCTCCGGCAACGCTCATTACCCAGTCACAGATGGAGGCCTCTCGTCCGTGTCGGTATCTGTTCCAGAGGGTAGGGTCCACGGTGGAAGTCTGATGGCACTGCTCGCAAGTGGCTCTACTCTCGTGCCAGCTAATACTGAAGATTCAGTTATCGATCTATCTAAAACTGGGAAGTCCATGGTGCCTCAGAGCTGGATGTAAGTCGCGATGTCTACTTTGCACCATATTCGACCGTGTCGTAGATGGAGTATCAAGTCTGTTCGTGTGTGCCTTCTCCTCTCTACTGGTTTGCTTAGTTTAACAATAGTGACTTGCTTGAGATTCGTTGCAACCCTTTGGCAACATCGAAGGGACAAATTGTTAGGTTGTTAGTCATTAATGTCTGGAGTCCTGGTTTTGTCGTCATGTCTCTGCTGTAAATATTTATGCGTATTTTTAGCTGGTTGCAAATACAGGTTATTTTACTTGTAAGGTCAACGGAGGTCGGTCGTCCGGTCTGTCTGCCTGGGATTCTGGTTATGTAATAAAGCCTTGGTTATGTGTAATGCTTCTGGGGGGAAGCCTTGGTTATGTGTAATGCTTCTGGGGGGAAATGTTATGCGTGTATGGTTTGGCAGCTTTTGGTTTTTGTAAAATAATTGCCTCACTCCAAGATCATTACATTGCTTTCTCTGGTCTGAACTCAAGGATTGTTGCTCTTTTTGTTTGATTAGGCGCTCCTCGTGCATTTCTTAGCGTTCTCTGGATCATAGAGAACTGAGAAGAAAGAGACTGACTTGAGTTGAAAGAGTGGACAAACTAACAGCATTTAGTAGCATTTCCTGCTCTCCTTTGATTTGCACCGGCTTTGGAGTCTGGTTACTATAATGCGGCATCGGTCTATGGATGAATCCAATCTCAATAGATAGAGGCGAAGAAGCCTTATAGATGTCTGGTACTATCAGTTTAGAGGAGCATTGAGTCATCATACCCTTTTCTAGTAGTCAGGCCTTAAGATTTTTTGCTGTTAAAAGAATCATAATCAATGTCAGTACCAGACGGTCTGCATAGACCTGTCAAAATGAGTTAAATTCATTTCTTACCCCCTATTCGATGGAGTGAATTGTTAGATGTGTTACTTATATTTAGAAATGGTCTTAGGAAGGTAAAACTCAAAATAATATGGGTGTTAAATGAATTCATAACTTATTTAGATCCGATTCATCTTTTTCACTCTTTCTCGCCCTTGCTCGCTCAGCACTCTCACTTTTAGTATGGGTATGAGTTGTTTTAGCAATAATGGCCGGGTCAAATATGAGTTGGAAATGAGTTGAATCAAGTATGAGCTAGTAAATTAGTATTACATGGAAATAGATCAAAATAAGCTAAATTATCTATTTGGGTCGGATCATTCTTAACTCGACCAATATGACGGGTGTAGGTCTGCATCATTGCGGCTTTATCTCGACTAGATCCCTCCTAAGTTACACTTTCACATGCATCATATCCGAGAAATTTGGAGGGAAACATGTCAAAAAAGTCATAAATTTAATGCGTTGATACCAATTCGGTTTAAAACTTTTATTGATGCCAATTTAATTTTAAATATTTGCATTTATGCCAATTCAATCATTCCAAGTCGATTTTAGTCGAAAATCGGCGATGTGGACGTCGGCCAATCCCATGTGGTATGGTCGGCATTTTCATGGACATTTTAAAATAATTTTTTAATAACTTTCTTTGAAATTTTTAAGTAACTTTTATATTTTTTTTTTTTTTTTCCTTCCTTTTCTTTTTCCTTCCTTCTTTTGCGTTGCCGCTGGCCGCCACGTCGGGACGACCGCCTCGTCGGGCCTCGCTCGGCCGAGGGCTAGTCGGTGAGGGGGAGACTTGGCACGATCGACCCTTGCCTAGGCCAAGGTGGTCTCACTAGGGCCGAGGGTAGCCGGGCATTGCTCGGGTCCGGAGGAAGCAAGTGAGGACAAATCGGACCTTCTTCGTGAGTCGGCTTCGGCCATTGGCTCAACTTGTCTTGCGTTTTGGAAACGACAACTTTGTTGTGGTCGTGATTGGATCGAACTTTGACCATCAATTGTTGTTGGGTTCGTTCGATTTTGCCATCAATTTTTCTTTTTTTCATTTGGGTTGGTTGGTCTTAAAACATTAGGTGAGCACTAAACCGGGGCTATCGTAGATCCGGGTGACGACAACCCTCGCCCGAGGCTAAGGAGGCCTCATCGGACGTCGCTTTTGCCGGGGAATCTCCGACCGAGGCTACCTTGTCCTGAGCAAGGGTCGGCGGTGGCAAGGGTCGCCCTCATCGGCCCAAGCACCGGCCCGACATATGACCGGCCACCGCATCGTAGAAAAGGGAAGGACGTTGTAGAGAATAGAAAGAAGGAAAAAAGGAAAAAAAAAAAAAAGAAAGAAAAAAAAAATAAAAAATATAAGAATTATTAAAAATTTCGAAATTTTATTAAAAAATTTTAAAAAGTCTTGCCACGTCGGCCATGCTAAGTGGGACGATTGACGTTCACATTAGCGATTTTCAATTTAAATTGATTGGATGAATTGAATTTATACAAATATAAAAGGTTTAAGACTAAATTAGCATCAATAAAAAATTTAAAATCGAATTGATATTAATACAATAGGTTTAGGACTTTATTGACGCTTTTTCGGAACCACGGACGTTGTCTTTTGTAAAACGAGGTTGGAAGACTGGCATGTGATCGAGTTAGAATTGTTAAAGCTTCAAAATCGTCGGGACTCCTCCAGCCCAGGCCCAAGCCCAAGCCCAAGCCCATTTATTTTCATCTTAAATTCAACGCCTACTTTTCCTCATGCTATAATTCGGACAACTTCCCTGCAACAAATACCGCGTCATCTCCGTTCAGTCAAGTCCTCTCTCTCTCTCTCCCTCTGCCTGCGTCGTTGACCAGCGTTTGACTCTCTCTCTCTCTCTCTCCACCAATGGGCAACTGCAACGGCCTCCCCTCCGCCTACACCCGCCACCGCCCTCCGGGCTCCACTGATCCCCACGGCGGCTCCTCCGCCCCAGACACCAACGGCCTCAACATCCGCCCTCCCTCTCCGGGGCCCTCTCGCCCCCCTCATCCACCCTCCGCCGCTCCCGCCGTCGGCCGCGTCCTAGGCCGGCCGATGGAGGACGTCCGCGCCACCTACGTCTTCGGCCGCGAGCTCGGCCGCGGCCAATTCGGCGTGACGTACCTGGTCACGCACAAGGAGACGAAGCAGCAGTTCGCCTGCAAATCCATCGCCACTCGCAAGCTCGTCAACAAGGATGACATGGAGGACGTTCGTCGCGAGGTCCAGATCATGCACCATTTGACCGGCCACAGGTATATCTTCTCTCGAAATCAATCGAACCGTGTCCCTGATTTGAATCGAGGTAGATTCATTCTGTGAATGACAATGTATCGGTGTTGAACTCATAGGAGGTCGGTCTATTCTAGCTAGGAGTAGGTCTTCGGCTGACTAAACTTTAACTTTGCTTCTCTATCTTGTGATTGGTGTTTATTGCCTGTCTTCTTGCATTGAGTAGGAATATAGTGGAATTGAAAGGTGCTTACGAAGATAGGCATTCAGTGAATTTGGTGATGGAGTTGTGTGCGGGTGGTGAATTGTTCGACCGGATCATAGCAAAAGGCCATTACACGGAGCGAGCTGCGGCGAACCTGTGTAGGCAGATTGTGACGGTGGTGCATAATTGTCACACTATGGGAGTTATTCACAGAGATTTGAAGCCTGAGAATTTCCTTTTTCTGAGTACGGATGAGAATTCGCCATTGAAAGCTACTGATTTTGGCCTCTCTGTTTTCTTCAAACAAGGTACCTCTGGTTCTCCTGTTATTATCCATTATGTCGTGTGTGCGTGTGTGTTTTCCTTTTGTTGCTGTAGTGATTACGATATAAGGCATTGCGATGTATGATTCTGATGCCAAGAGAAGAAATTTGGTACTAGCTGTATTTAACGATGTTTGAGTATGTGATACCTATTATTGCCTACATATTTGTTATATGCTGCTCAGTTCTTCAGTTTAAGCTAGAAGGTCACCCTGCAACACTATGATTATGGTAATGTGGAAACTCTGCTGAGGCATATAAAAGAAGTTTCTTCCTCCAATTTCTAAAAAACGTATATGGAACGTCTGAGTGTGAATTGTGTGGCTTGAAATTTAAAAATTTAGCATTGATGAAAAGTGTAGATCATCATGTCTTGTGCTTTGATCCTTTTCTAGCTGTTGTATGACGTTATTTACGTAATATGTTCATTTGTGTACTACCCAGGGTCATATTCCTTTTTCTTTAAGCTTTTGTTTGCATAATGTATTTACACTGTTGCTTCTTTATTTGTCTGCAAAAGAGTAAGATGTTTCCAGGGCATTTGCGCACTATCACTGGGGGTCATCGTAAGTAGGCCTTAAAAGCATGGACGAGAACAGTTTCAATCTTGGACAAAGATGATATTTTTTTTATTCTTCTATGTTCATTCCTCACAAATGATAGATAATACTTGTTGATGAACTTGGTTTATAATTGCTCATGCACCATGTTAGGTGATGTATTTAGAGACCTTGTTGGAAGTTCATATTATGTGGCCCCTGAAGTACTGCGCCGTAACTATGGTGCTGAGGTGGATATATGGAGTGCTGGTGTGATCCTTTATATCCTGCTTAGCGGTGTCCCTCCTTTCTGGGGAGGTATGCTTCTTGTGCCTCGCTAATGACCAACTTATTTCAAAGTAATTTACGTTTTTTGACGAATTCTTTGTGAGAATTTCTAGTTTCGACATTTGATTTGTTTAGGGATGGATGAAGAAAATGTTGGCGGAATAAAAACAGAGCCAGGACATAAGAATTATTCATTTATTAGGTCGTTTATTTTTACAGGTCACTTGGCTAAGTGATCAAATTTATGTTCCTTCTTGCAATCAGCATGGAGATAGTGCTTGGCATGGATAATGGATTCGATTACCATCAGGATCAAATTTTGTCACTGTTAATAGGAGTCAGAAGATATTGACACTACTTATTCCACCTTGGCAGTCATCCTCTTTTCTTTCGTTTTATGCAGAAAATGAGCAGGCCATATTCGATTCCATTCTACGGGGGCATATTGATTTTGTATCAGATCCCTGGCCGTCCATATCTAGTAGTGCTAAAGATCTGGTAAAAAAAATGCTCCGCGCTGATCCAAAAGAGCGGCTTTCTGCAGTTGAGGTGCTAAGTAAGTAAAAACTGACTGTCAATGATGAGTTTACTATTCATTGATGGGATCTGCTGCACTTTCAAAATCAAATTTTTTTTTGACAATTATGCCAGTAAAATTTTGAAGCTATCCCTCTGTATAGAAGATCGAACTAAGATTTCTTGTGTGTGCCTTGGAATAGGATACTATTCAATTTGCTTTATCAGCTTATGGATTAAGGAACTTGGAGAAAACGATTGTCCTACAAAAAATGAAGCAGGGGCCCAGGGGTATATGTGTTGACGTCGCCAACGGGGCCAAAAAAGGAAAAATACTAGCCTTTTGGTAGAAGTAGAAGCATAAATTACAAATTTGCTAATGACGAGATATAATTTTTTAGCTTTTAGAATATTTTATAACTATTAAAAAAATCATATTTATGTGCTTCTACTTTTACCAAAAGGCATGTGCTGTACTTTACTTGTTTTTACTATGTATAATGTGTTGTTACTCAGAGAAAGTGATTCTTTAATTGGACATTGTAGAACATCCTTGGATGAGAGAAGATGGAGATGCTTCCGATAAGCCTTTGGATATTGCTGTCTTAACTAGAATGAAACAATTCAGGGCAATGAACAAGCTAAAGAAAGTGGCCTTAAAGGTGAGAACATCTGTGCTGTTAGATATGTTTCTGTCAGCTTCTTCATGTACGCGAGTTGTCTTCCTTTTTATTTAGCTAGAATCGTTGACTGTGTTCTCTTGTTGTGGGGTTATGGAAACAGAGTAGTAGCAGGAAGCTAAACTCCACATCATTCAAGTTTTGTTGGTCGACGGCCAAAAGTCGAAAGTAAGAAAAAGAAACAAGTTTGTTGGTTTTGGTGTGACATGGGTTCGAGAGCAGCAATTTGACAAAGCTATTTAGCCTGAATTTTCTTGTTATTTCTTCTTCTTTCATTTCTCCTAGTATAGATGTTATTTGCACCTTAAGCCTTGCATTTGGATAGCTCGTGGGACTCAGAGCTTTGTCTTCTCCACTTAAAGGCTAATGCTTTTTCTGGAAAAGTTCTAAGAACCATAGCTTTTGGCAACACACTTTTGTTGGTGCAGTATGTCTAAGGGTACAGTGAGGCATAGACAATTGACTATTTAGTTTGCTGTTTGTCAACTAGAGACGATGGATGTTATCTTTGTGGTGTGGTGGAAGTTTAGTTATGTTGGAACTAGAGCTTTGGTTGGCCAGCTATAATGAGGAACTGGAAGTTCAACAGCTGTAAAGATCACTGTTAGCTAGAACTTGAAAAGTCTTTATGCCAATTGTTTTGTCAAGACACGTATTGAATACGGTTGATTCATAGTTCTCTATAATAGTGCACATTTCGAGAACCTTTTGCATTTACCATATTATCCTGAGAATTTTGTTCGAAATGCTGCATAAAGATCCTCCTCTACCATAGTATATCTTGGTTAATACCTGTATATAGTGAACTTAACTCAGGGGCCACTTTCACAAAATACACGTTTATGGTTTCTTCACCTATAGCACTCTTCCTTTGAATTTCTTGTCAAAAATGGACAAAGGAGTCGAAGAACTATCAAAGGCTTCAGCATCTGGATTAAGGGCAGTTTGAAAATTGTTGCTGGAACTGTTGTGATTCACTGGTGTAAATTACATGTCATTTCTTTGTCCTTCTAGGTAATTGCTGAAAATCTTTCTGAAGAAGAAATTATGGGGTTGAAAGCAATGTTTAAAACCATGGACACGGACAATAGCGGAACAATTACTTATGAAGAGTTGAAAGCTGGTCTTCCGAAATTGGGTACCAAGCTTTCAGAGAGTGAAGTTAAGCAGCTGATGGAAGCGGTACTCTTCTCAATATGATTTCCAGCTCCTTTCCTGTTTACAAAGAAAAGAAAAGAAAAGAAAATGAAGTGCATGGTTGCTCCTGCATAATAAAATCTTTGGTTTTTCAGGCTGACGTTGATGGCAATGGGACAATTGATTACATCGAGTTTATAACAGCCACTATGCATTTGAATAGAATGGAAAGGGAGGATCATTTATATAAGGCATTTGAATATTTTGACAAGGACAAGAGTGGGTAATTTCCTTTCTCACACTTGAGCATGATTTTTACATTCCCGTTCAGTTAGCGAATCTAATTATCAATCAACAATTAAATTATAGAAAAGTATGATGCTCACTTGCATGTATCTGCTGCCCTTTGAAGGTATATCACAATGGAGGAGTTGGAGCATGCACTTAAGAAGTACAATATGGGTGATGAGAAAACAATTAAGGAGATCATTGCTGAAGTCGACAGTGATCGTGTGAGTTATTTTCTTCTCTCATGTCCATTCATGCTAACTATAGCGCACTAAATCTGCATAAGATATTGCCCACCTATGGTCATCTCCTAGTACGTAATTTATGAACAGCTCAAATATGTGGCTGTCAAAGTGTAATTCATATATATTATGTAACTTGGCAAAGTTGCTTTAACAAGTACAGTGATGCAATGACGGTAGAGAAATGACGGAAGATGGTTTGGCCATTGGCCTACGTCCACTGGTTAAGGAGAAGCAGCAATTCACCTGTCGGAATTCGAAGTACAATGAAAGAGAAAGAACTCTCAAAAACCCAAGACCCGCATATGCACCCATTATCTCTCACACACACTGAAATATCACTAACATAATATATGTACTATAACACCAATAAAATATAATGTATGTCCAAGCTGGTCTGTGCTGCGAGCGCCCTCCATTTTCCGCACATACCTCATGAAAAATGATCAATCAGGTCGCCATGAAATTTATCGAATTGAATCGCAAATTGTTCTGGCACATAAATAATTCAAGTCACAATTAACATCCTTCAAGGAAGCACCCTTGCATTTTTTGCTTCCCTTAGAAAAAAGAATCTTAGATCATTACGTTTGCAAAAACACTAATCAGGTATTTCTAGCTTGGTTGAATGAATGCTTGTGTTCTGGGCTAACTTTTTGTTGGTAGGTTTTATGTTTTAAAGGTGCTACTTGTACAACGATTTACAGCTGAAAATGTACAACTTGCGAAATATATCGTGGTATTATTTCATGGAGCGCAAATAGAACACATACGCAAGTAAAAAGCAGAGTAGGTCATGAAATTAATTAGCGCTCCATTTGTGTAAGTTGGAAATCTCTATCGAACTTCCACGATAAGGTCTTCTAAGTTAACTTCTTAACACTGTAGTTCCATAAAGATCAGCGGACATCGTTACTTTGTAGCATACCTTGTGGCCTGTTGATTTTAATCTTCTTTTGACGTATACGAGCGTTTCTGAATTTATCAGGATGGCAGAATCAACTATGATGAGTTTGCTGCCATGATGAGAAAAGGAAATCCTGATTTGGCCCCCAATAGACGTCGGAAATAGTTGGATGGCATATGAAGATTTCGGTTGGCCCAAAACAATGGCACCAAGCGGATTGTAGATTGTGTGACGTAATTATGACCGTTGAGAATCAAGATAACGAGCTTTTACATGCTTTTAGCTACGGAGTCCGAATCCTTGCTTTCTGATGTGATTTGCACGCAATTCATCCGTGCCTCTGGTTGCTGCTCCTTGTTAGTGCGGAAATACAGGAGATTACTGGAAATTTTGTTGACTCAACTTGTAGTTTTGAGGTTGGACATATCTCGGTTGGCTTGAGTGAGGGTGTTTGCTTTATTGCAAAAGCTTCTGAAAGGTTGTATTTTCAATCTGTTAGTTCAATTTGTTAAGGTAGATTCTGAGGAATATCTAGATCTCGATCAAGTACGGATCCTCTCGACATATTTCCATTTTTTTTTTCCTTTTGACATGTACATCAGTAGATAACTGTCCTCTCCCCAAACCAATGTAGGATCGCAACCCTTTCACTTTTCGAAGCATTCGCAACCGGCGATTCAATCGATTTGGCGATGGAAATCAGTCGGATCAGTCTCGTGTAAAGTGTTTGCATATTTGTTTCTCACAAAGCAAAGTTTAGTAGGAAACACTCCAACTGCTCACTTTACTGCAGTGTGATATGTCTTATAAGGCCTAGGGGGCAATGATTCGATGGCTAACATAGTTGATGAAACTGCTCATAGCATGTGAAGCCCAACCCACTGATGTATTCATTTATTGATTCCATGTGGTCTGTTTCCGGTGAACTGTTCTGCAGTGAAAAGGGAAAAGTATACAGAAAGTTTTCAAACTTGCCATAAAATACAATCGAGTCTAAAATTTATAAAAAATGTAATTAAATTTTAAAATTTATCAAATTGGTGCAATTGATTTTTTCTGTCGACTTTGTCCAATTTGGCTATTGGAAAAGGTTGATATGATTTTTTTTAATATACTCACTCCTACATAGTAATGATTTGGCTAAAAAATGAAACATAAAGCTAAATCAACATTATTTTAGTCCAAGTCTGATTTTAAATATAAATTTTATTTAAATTATATTAAAGTAAGAAAATATAATAAAAAACACAAGAAAGGGAAACTCAGGCGCCTGCGTTTTCCTTTTTGATTTTTTTTTTTGCTTATTATTTAGTTTAACTTAGCTAAACATTATATTAAAAATCAGATTTGAAGCAGTTTTACTTTTTAATTTTTATTTTAGCCACGTCATCATCACATGGAACAAAAAATATTTAAAAAAAGCCACTTCGATATTTTCTATTATCCAAATTAGATAGAATTAATGAAATGACCCAATTGCACAAAATTAACAAGTTTTAAAACTTCATTGAATTTTTTATAAGTTTTAAAACTCAATTGCATTTTTGTAATAAATTTTAAGACTTTCGAAACACTTATTCCTATAGAAGGCAGCGCAATTCTGAGGGCACATTGCACCAGCAACATGCGCATCAATAAATTGACAAATCTAAGAATGTGGCTCGCCTCCCTTGGCCAAGAGGCACCCTTGAAACTGACCTTGTTCTCTCGGAAATCCGAGTTGAGCCAGCGTGTGCGGGTCGACCCATCCCTAGTAACGATGGTCAAAGGGCTTGTGGGATTTTCCTATAATATATGGCTAACTTCGTCTATGTTGGTGAAACTCCAAGTCGCCCTTAATTTCAGGAGTGAATTTCAACTTTGACACAGCGGACGTCAAGCACACCTTTTTCATATGCCAACATTCTTCATAGCCGATGAACGGACGCTTGGACAGCCTAACCAAGAGCAGAAGACAACAGCGTAAGACAACGGTGTTCGCTTCAACCCGTCCCTTCACTGCCACTACCCTGGCCAATGTACGTAGCAGTCTCAGTAAAGCTAAAAGACCCGACTCTTTTAACACTTACTAGTGAGTTTCAAGACCTCCCATCGGATTTAGTTTGCAGTCATTTCACCAAATTATCCAGATGAAGTCTCTCTGATTTGTTCCCCAAAAAAGCATGATAATCCCTCGCTGCTAAGTAGCAGCAGCAGAACTCTAAACACTGGGCTTAGTAATACCATCAAGACATTAGACGCCTGGGACAAATGCTAATGCAAGAAAACAGATAATTTCACAAGGCCACATCCTCCTCCTCCACTTGCACAGTGGTAGTGCTGCCATCATCACCTATAGCTTTTCCGAAACAAATCTTGAAAGAGCTCGTTGAGAGACTACAAGTTCTGTATACCTATCTCACGGTTGAACGACAACAAGAAGGTATTGATAACCATAAAGCCGCTGAAGATGGAAGCTAGTAGAGTCAGAGATCTTAAACTCTCCAACCTTCAGCAACAAGATAAAGGCAAAATTAGATTACAAATCCACTTTGAGGGCAACGCTCCTCATTGGGAGAGCTTCCATGGAGCGCGGTTGCCCAGAGAAAGGGCTTCCTAAGAGCAAAATTACAACACTTCTTTGACTCCAATTAAGTCGGTGTCAATGGAACGCGCTTCTATCAGGGTCAAATTGAAGTGAGAAGAAAGCACTCCTATATGAGAAAACATGATCTAAGCTCACTCCAATCAGTATCCATGAGAACCTCCATTCACTCTAGACAGATCCATTCTCTTTGCAGTTTTTGTGGCCACAACTGGTATCTGCCAGGGCAGATCCACTATATCGAGATGAGCCCAGCAACAGACCTTCGAAGCTACCTATAATTTCAATCTGGCCTTCTCGTATTATCAAGTGACTCAAGCATGAATAAACAATTGCCATCATTCGAAAGACCTGCTGAAGGACCCAGCACCATCTTTTGCACTGCCATGACTATATTTCGAAGAGACAAAAAAAAAAACAAACCTCGATCGTAGGGTCTCCTGGGATGCTACAAGCTCTATTATGCTCATCCCATGGAGCTCTGATTCCATACATCTCAAGATAGAATCACATAACTCACTGTTATCACAAGTAAAAGTCGAAGATTCAACACAAATCACAGCACACTATCAACCAGCATAAAACACTATGTCAACAAACCAATACTAGCTAGCACAAAGATCCATGCAATTCTGAGCATGTCTGAAGAAAATGAAGGGACAAAAATAAAGATTCATCCACATCCGAACCCAACACCAAAAAAAGCATGATGAAAACAGGGTTCATGCCAATCATGGATAATTTTGGCAACTTCAACCAAAAATTTGAAAAACTACCACATCACTGCAAAGGACCTGGTATGAGACAGAAGATTAAATAATTTAAACCTTCTTCTTGTCCTTCAAAGGCCCCCTTGAAATCTTGCTCAAAACTTTCTCATCAAATACTGCATACTGCTTCTTGATCTCAATAGTTGCCTTCTCGGCAAACGGGTCTACCTTGTCCTCATACTTCTCATAGAGCACAGGCACAGTGTGCAGTAATACAAACACTGTTTAAGAAACAAAACTCTATCCATAAGAGTTGATCGGGAGACGGACACAATTAAACTCAACAAATATAGAAACACTTCCTTACCCAAGTAAAATAACGTCAAGAAGTTGCACCAGCTGCCCATGATAGACAAAACCCAAAAAACAGCAATCACCTAATTTGTCCACATTCAGTTCTTCTATTAGGATGTGAACAGAAATTGCAAAGCCATGTGTAAAGATTCAACCGTAACAAATGATCATGAAGAGCACCACACATGCTGAGAGTGTAGCATACAAGCAAACAACCCTAAGCACAAGTATGAACATACCAAGAGAAACTTCTTAAGATCTCTTCCGGAAGCAATCTCCCTCAGTGTAGCAATTGCACGATTTATTTCAAAGCTAAGTACAGAGGCAAACTCCAAGACAGGTTTCTCTGGTATCGACACTTCAGGAATGTGAGGTGGTGTCCTAAGAAAGAACAATTAAGGCAAGATAATCCCATCAAAGCAAATAGAAGAATCTCGAATTTAACATTATCTACACTCGAATAGATCTAGCACACCATCAAAATCTTACTTGTGGATGAATGTAGTAGCATTGGACCACAAGAACAAGATTGCAAGGCCAAGGATTAAGCCATGACAAACTAAAGTGAGAAAGTGGTACTCAATCAATTCAAACAGAACCCATATTGCCGTTGCAACACCAAGAGCACCTGCTGATATCTTCTTGTTTCTCCATAGGAGTACATCAGCAGCTGTTCCACCACAATTAAATTTGAACAGCTTAATAACGAACTACTGCCATCAGAGATATGTATAGCAGGGTGAAGAAGACACAACACATCAGCGGAAGCAAACAATCAGTAGACTGCTGAACTCGAAATTTGTCAAAGATGCAGCACCAATTTGCATAATATGTCACAACACTGCATCATCTTAAAATATAAACAGGAAAGTTTCAATGTGACCCGGAAAAGAGGACAGTTTCACAGCCTTAAAAAACAGTCCTTAACACTGCTCGAAGCAAATCTGATCACAACCCAAGAAACCGACTTTAACTGGACAAGCCAAAGCTTCACACAGGCATCTCCAGATGCTACCTCAGTCAGCGTGAAAAATTACCCCAGAATGGCAATAGTAATCAGTAGGTCAACACAAACTTCATTTATAGCGCGTTCGCCACACTATTTCCAGATCTAGATCACACACATAATCATCCGAGCGGCACGAAATGCACCCTGGAATGAAAAACCTCGATGCATTTCATAACGAGCTAAACAATCAAGCAGACAATAAAAAACGTGAAAGTATCTCATATAATGAATAAGATCAGCAGATCGAATAAGTAGATTCCGATTCAACACAGCTCCGTCTTCGGAACCAATTCAAGCAAAACAAAATCACAGCTTTCCGCAAATCAACAAGCAACCGAAATGCAGGAGCCAGATCTCGCTATCAAATCAAAACCCCCTCACCCCTTCAAACACGCCGGCAAGAACAAAGAAAGATATCAAGATCGAGAAAAACAGCGAGAGCAAGACGGATCGATCGATCGATCGAGAGAGAGAGAGAGAATGGACGTACACTTTCCACCACCGAGCACCTTGTGAACAGGCTGTTCCCGACCAAACAGGCGGTAAATCTTAGCCTTCACCTCGGACGGCGCCGGCTTATCGTCGTCGGAATCGTCGGACGACGAGGAGTCGTGAGCGTGGATCTTCTCCGCTATCTTCTCCATGATGGACTCGCCCTTGGGTTCCTCGTGATCCGCCATGCGACAACCGAATTGCTCCGACCTTTGCTTGACCCAAAAACCCTAGACACCCAAAGCGATGCGCGTGGTTTAAGAGAGAATCTCAAAATGCAAACTTTTTTTTTCTCTGGCTGCGATTTCAGATCCTGCGTAACACACGCTGTGCCGCACAATCCTTTCGCTTTTAAAACGGGGAGGGGCGTGCTTCTCTTTTGGGGAGGGCGAATGGTTCAGTCTCGGACGTCGGATTGTTTTCTCGCTTTCGATCCGAGACGTCCGTTCGCTTCGGCGCCGAACCTGGAGATTCATTTCAGATGGAAAATGCGGGCTACGCACTGCGGGTGACGGGAGGTGGCAAAAGTCTTATCGCACTGCCACGCACGTTTTAGAAAAACCCTTCCTTAATACAGAACCACAGTTAGAATAAGACCACCTCCTCCTCCTGTCTGGATTGCCACATCTGTCATTGTCAAGATGGGAAAAATTTTGGATTTGCACAGCAACGATTATAATTTTCTGATTCTATTTTTTAAAATAAAAAATATAAAAATCATATTAATGGTCTGATTTTATTCTCGAAAATAATTTTAAAGCAAAAATAAAAACCAATAAAAAGTTAGTTCTAAAAAAACATCACTTTTGATAATCACAAAATAGATCACATATTTTAATTTTTTTCTTTCAGTTTTTTTATGGCTTTTCACTCGACCTAAAAGATAAAGAGGTCTCTTTAAAAAAAAATAAGATAATAATAAAAATGAAAAAAAAATTAAAAATTCTAAAAAATCACAAATTTTTTTAAAAATCTCTAAAAATATAAGAAACTTAGATTAGGTTAGTTTGACCTTATTTTCATAAATTTGGGCTTAGATTCCCTATATTTCATAGATTTATTCTTTTTAGGAAAATCATAAACACATTTGAAATTAAATCCGAACCACATTTCTCTAAACCCCTAGGGCTTTATTAGGGTTTGAAGATGCAATTTATCAATGTCATGATTCATTGATTGCGCACTTAATTTCATTGGTTGTGATTTGCTTAGGTTCAAGTATTTTAGACTTAGTTTAGTTTTAGAAAATTTGAAAAAAAAATAACATGCATGAACACTTAGCATTGCCTTGCCTCATAGGTTTAAAAATGAATTAAAAATTTTCATGAAACACTTTTAGAAAATACTAAACTTTGGTGCTGAAAGACCATCGGTGGAAACACTTACGTAACCAAGTCTTTAGATCCTAGATTTCTCTAGTTGCGAATAATCGAATGATTTCTCCCGACCATTTGATAAGGTTCTTGATTAACATTCCTCAAAGACTAATGGCGACTCCATTTGCATGTACATATATATATGTCATTGATCACATTAAGATTGAATTTGATATTCCTTAGTTGCGATTTAGTATAAGCCTACGAGGGCCCCGAGCTAATATGAAATCACACATTGACCCAACATGGTCTATCATTTTTTAAGCTTAAAATGACTTGTTATGACATGATAATTAGATGGAATAACATGAAAAAAATATTATATGCAATATGCAATATGTAAAATAGGATAATCAATAGAAACTAATCTTTAATTAATTTGAAATGTATGATGAAATTTCACAAAGTAACTACGTAATTATTTGACTTAAATGACAAAAATTGGGAAGAAAAATTATTTTTAGGAACAAAAATTTTGTGCGCTTACCAAACGCGTTTTTGTTCCAAGAATAGAAATTTTGTGTAGTTATCAAACGCGTTCGATTCTATAAACTCATCCAGGGAACGGGAATCGGAAAAAACAATTCTAATAAAAATCACTTTTTAGAATCAAAATTGTTGCTATGCGAGGCCCTTTGCGATCGACGAAGAATGGATAGCTTGGCAAATAAATTTTATCATTCATGAAATTTACTTAGACAATAAATTATTGTCGAGATAAAAAAATATATTATTCGAAAAACATTATCAAAAACCCTAAAGTATAACCACTATGATACATTTACTCTAAAATTCTTTTTGTGGCACAAAAAATCCTAAATTTGTACCCGTGTCACATATTTCTTTCGAGTCACACGAGCAAAAGTTTCGGATTTTTGATGTCACAAAAATATCAAGTAAATGTGTCACACACATAAGAGTTTGATACTTTTTATGTCACAAAAAAAGAAGTCCCGAGATAAATATGACAAAGTTGACATAATTCAAGATTTTTTATGACTTTTTTTTAATTATTTTAAGTGATATGCATGATCAGTTTTAAAAAATTATTTTTTAAATCTTTCATTTATCGCGAAATAGACGAACTCTTTATCAAGAAATATGACGTTTGAAAAATGTGGATAGACATTTTCATGAGGTATCGTGGCTATGGTATGCCCCACATGGAATGTTTCAGTCACATTCACATCATGCTTTCTTGTGGGGCGTGAGATTCTTTATGCGCAAACCTCAGCCTGTTTTTGCCGCAAAAGAGAAAAGCGAAAAGATAATATTGACCTTAGGTTCAAGATTGTAAATGGAGGTGTTTGTGACTCTCAAATAATCTTTGGGAAATCTAGATGCTAAACTGATTTGTTATCACTACGGAGAAGGCGGTAAAAATGTTTGAACGATGTGCCTCGTCTTAGCAAAAAAAATAATTCTCCTTACTTAATCTAAATTGAAGCAAGATTAGTCACAAGCTGTTGCAACGACGAATTTATGGACTGTAAGTACTCGATATTATACATCGATTCAGATGCTTACCGGCGATGAATCAATTTAGTGGTATAATCGCGCCTCGTTCTCCTAAGCCTAGGTTAAGGATATTCTCCAGCTCCCAGCAACTAAAGCTAATTGAAAGCAAAGCAGCTGGCAACTTTTTTTCTATGCACAGCTTGTCTTCTTTTGGTGAGCCATTTTTGAATGATCCCGAAGTACATGCATCGTTGGATCATATGGGTCCTATACGATTCCACCTCATCCGACGACTCATGCAAAATTTGGCATGCATTCGACAAGATTGTTGCGGAATTTTTCCCATTTCGAGTGAAAAAGGGGCAAATGCATGAGGACAGGACAGCCACTTCAGAAGCAAAGGACGGTGGGGAAGAGGATCAAAAAGCAGAAAAAGGTGAAAGGAGTTAAAGGGGGGACACAAGGAAAAGGACAGCTATTGTCAAGTCACAGAAATTGGCTGTTGCTAACTCCACCTTTCGGTTTAATGTTGTCAATGTCCAGCTAAGCTCCATGATATGCTAAACCATGTCTACGTCTTTTCGCCGGTAAAGATTTGAAGCCAGAACAATCCGCTCTGATACCATATGAATTTTCGTGAAATCGGTGTTAATTATTTTAAAATTTTAAGATGTCATATGAAAACGTAACTTAATATGTAAATATTCTGATAGTTCGATCGAAAATCGATTCACGATCTAGCCTAGTTTAAACCAATATGTAATTCATTCTTGATCAAATACGGAATCAAGCCAGTCTAGCTAATTGAAACGGACTAGTTCCTTCGGATGGATTCCGATTCTATCCCTTTATCAACTAGAGGGTATAACAAGCTGTGCGGGTACATGCACGAAGTCAAGATGAGCTAAAATAAATAAAAAGGATTCAATACTACAAGCAAATAGGCGCAGGCATCACGCGTTCATGCACGAAATTGGCGTACAAAGGGTATTCTAATAGTACGAAAAGTGGATATCAAATTTGAAAATTGTGTTTGTATGACGGATAGATTGAGCAAAACCACCTTATTAAAATTTGAATTTTTCCCAAAGAAAGATGTTGTAAGAAAGAAAAGATTGAAAAATCTTAACAATAGGAGGTCCACTTTATTTTACATAGTAGTATTGGTAAATGCATCTAGGCCATTTCATATAGGGACCATTCAGATAATTTAAAGATGGGCCTTGGATGATCAAATGTCTTGGTCCACATTCTATTGTCCATTAATACTAAATTTTAGGTAAGTAGTTGTGTTCATTTGATGTTCTCAACTTTGATTTAATGGTTCTAGAGATCACTACATATTAACTATTTCAGCAAATATTTGATATTGATGTGAAACTTTGGTCAGAGCAATCATAGTCGAATTAAAGTTGGGCGCTAAGTTAATCGTGGGCCATGAAACTTTTTCACGAGCCTGTTTTTGGGCCGGTGGGGCTTTAGTACATTAGTCTGCTCACTAAAAATTGATCAAATTCAAGGGAGATTCATAGTGTTCCAACAAATTTTTTTGGGAAAATTTTCAAAAAGTCCTAAATCTATTGCATTTTTGCCGATTTAGTCTTAAACCTTTTAATTTTGTCGATTTAGTCCTAAACCTTTTCATATGTTGCCGATTCAGTTCTAAACCTTTTAATTTTGCTAATTTAGTCCTAAACCTTTTTACTTTTTGCTAATGCGGTCTTCCGGTCAATTTAACTCCCAAAAAATCATTACGTTGACTCCTAGTCTACGCCGGCCGTCCTATGTGGCCGGTCCGGTGCTGATGTGGACGTCGGCAAATAAAAACGACGACGTTCTCTCTCTTTTTTTTTTTTTTTAGGTCTTGTGTTTCATTTCTAGGCAAATTGCCCTAAAACCGCAGCACCCAAAATCGAAATCACACGTTTTCAAAATCAGAATAAAACCCTAAATTGCTCACCACTATCGTCCGTCACTCCTCGACGATGGATGAGGGCCGTCAACGGCAATCGGCCATTGGATGTGCAACCCCGCTTATCCCCTTTGGGAGACCCTAATCTGCTCCTCGAGGATGGACGATGGCCGACAACTCGACGATGGGTGAAGGCCAACCATTCTAAAGACGCTCACGACGTAGCGATGGATTTTCGCAAGCGGCTCACGATCGATGACTCCTTAGGACGAGGTTTGAAGTCTTGCCGTGTGGCCGAATTGATTAGAAACTTAGCGCTAGTTCTTATTTCTGGGAAAATTGTGGGCTAGGATGTCCATCATGGGACATGTCGTTGCTTGTGTGTATCTTGTGATGTGTAGATGAAGTCGTGCAATTCTTGCTTTGTCTATGCTTGGTCTAATATTTGATTTTTTTTAGCCAAATTTGCAAAAATTGGTATCTTTTTCATCTCCGAGTGAAACTTGGGTCGGTTCTTTCTCTGCCCGTTCTAATTAGTAGTATTTGCTATAGAGAGTCAGCTGTTGTTTTCTCAAGCTTTCTTTAATCTCGAAGATTTCTCATATATCTAAGAGATTTAAATATTTGACCATAAAAGAGTGTTTAATTTTGGACGTAATAGAGTCTTTAACTATACTATTAATACAAAATTTTTGTGGCAAAAAATCTTCACGCGTGTCATTATGTTGACCCTCCATTGATATACATTCTCTTTTTGTATAGGGTCAATATGAGCAGCAATTCAGCATTGGTTCACCTTTATCATGGTGGAAAATTTGTCCGACGTCCAATGCTCGAGTATGTTGGGGGAAGATGGATCTAGTATACGTAGATATAAACTCAATGAGTTATGAAAGGTTCGTCAAGGACATCGAGGATAGGGAAAATTGTAAATTTGAAAAGCTTTACTTTAAGTATCTTGGGAAGTCCTTGGAAGATGGTTTGAGATTCATATTTGATGATAGCACTCTTGTCGACCTACTTTTTCATTATTTCCATGGGGAGTGTTTTGAGGTTTATGGTGAATATTTTGATGACGAGGTAGGTGAAGATGCTGGTCATGGTGAAGGCAGTGAGGGCATCGGACAAGGTGATGGTTAGGGTGAAGAAATTGATTCAAATAGCGAACACTCGGACTTCCTAGTTGATGCAAATTTCTTCGTTGATAATGAGGATAAGGATGATGAGGACCCGGTAGACGGTAGGAACAACATTAGGGAACTTAACAAGAGGGCCACAAAGGGTTGGATTCAAGTAGAATCAATCACGGAAGTTGTACCATCCCAACAATCTGTGAGAGAATCATCTATTTCCCAACGATCTAATGGGATTATTGCTGAAGGCGGTTACCAAACAAACTATTATGAAACAGATGGAGATGAGAGTTTGGATTCTAACGTATAGGAATAAGATGTTGACGTGACAAGAAGGAAAAACAAGTTTCTAAGTCATGATCCCGATTGTGCAGCCCCTTTTTTTGCTATGTTTATAAAGTTTGATGATGGTAGGCAATTTAAAGATGCTCTCAAAAAGTATTCTCGTGGCCGAGCGTAGCGAGATAAAGTTTATCAAGAATGAAAGCAAATTTGTTAGAGCTAAATGTGCTGATGAGAATTGTCCTTGGAAGATTTCTACATCTTTTGGTGCTAGAAGTGGATCATTCCTTGTGAAGACCTATCACGAAGAACATACACATCGCATTAGCTTTAATAATAAGAGGGTCACTAGTTCTTGGTTGGCAAAGCACTATCTAGGTCCAATTCGAGCAATGCCCACTATGAAAACTGCTGCTTTCGGGGGAGCTTATTAAGGATCAATTGGGCTTAAATGTTAGTATGAACTAGTGTACAAAGGCTAAGCTACTTGCCTTTTGAAGTTCGACGGGAAACTATAAAAATGAATATGCAAAGTTGTGGGATTATGCGAGAGGAGCTTAGGGCCACAAATCCCGGGAGTATGGTTACATTGAAGGTAGAAAAGCCCAACCTAGACTCGAAAGCATTGTTTGAGAGAATGTATATCTGTTTTGTTGCATGCAAAAAAGGCTTCCTTGATGGATGTAGGAAAGTTGTTGGATTGGATGGTTGCTTCTTAAAAGGAATTTGTAAAGGGGAGATCTTGTGTGCCATTGGAAGAGATGCAAACGATCGTATGTTCCCAATTGCATGGGCGGTTGTAAGAGTTGAGAGTGGAGACACGTGGAGTTGGTTCTTGGGAAATTTAATGCAAGACCTCAACATAAACAAGCACACATGGACAAAGTTGGGTCATAATTAATGATAAGCAAAAGGTAAATTTCGTTTTCTAATTTGTTATGTCTCTTAAATGATCACACTTGTAGTATGTTTTACTAATTGGAATCTATTTTGTAGGACCTTCTACAAGTTGTGGTTGATTTGTGACCTGCAATTGAACATATCTATGCTAATTAGAGCAAGAAGTATAAGGGAATATAGATGCAGAGATTGTTTTGGAGATGTGCTAAGAGTAGTACTATGGTAGAGTATGATGAACATGCTCAAGCATTGAAAAAGATTAGTCCTATCGCGTATCATGACTTGGTTCAAACTAAGCCTAAGCATTGGTCCAGGGCTTTCTTCACCACTCAGGTCAAGTGTGACATAGTTGATAACAACTTATGTGAGGCATTCAATGGAAGAATCATAGATGCTAGGTGTAAGTCCATTTACGAAGTATGTTGGATGAGATGAGGATAATGATAATGACAAGGATGCATACACGAGGGATGCATGTGCCCGATGGAGGAGAGATTGTGGTCCGTGGATCGTAAAAAAGTTGGAAGAAAATAGACGCAATGCGACTTCATCGCCGAGTGCTATGGAATGGTGATGATGGATATAAGGTGCTAGATAAGAGTGTGAAGTACATGGTTGATGTGTCCACGAGAGAATGTACTCGTAGGAGGTGGTAACTTACTCGGCATCCCTTGTCCCCATGCCATTTCTGCTTTGAATCGTAAGAAGAAGGATGCATACGATCATATAGATGAGTGTTACAAGAAGGTGAAGTTCTTAGCTGCATATCGGGACATGTTGAAGCCGGTTCGAGGAGAGAGGTTTTGGAAAAAAAACTAATAAGGAAACACTTGAACCACTTCCAATCGGTGAAGCCCGATAGACGTAGACGAGAAAAAGATTAAGGGAGGAAGGTGATGTGCCAAGTGGGACTAGAATGTCGAGAAGAGGAATGAAGATGACATGTCGAACTTGTAGGAAGACGGGACACAACAATTTGACATGTCCTGTTAAGAATACTTGGGTGCACGACGTCACAAACACAATTGTCAAAGAAAAAAAACATTTGGTAAGTACTTCTATTTGCATGGAATTATGCTTGCTTCATGAAACTAACTTTAAATTTATATTACTCTTGTCTAGGTCCGGAGACATACAAGTGAAGGTGCGAATGGTAATTTAGCAAGACACCAATTGCTAGTCTTGCTCCTATGACTCATGTACTTGGGATTGTGAGTTCCTTTTTTCACCGGTCCAGATTTGTTAACAAAATTTTTGTTAACTAATAAATCTAAAAATATCAGAGTTGAGAGTACAAGTGCCGGATAGGACATGAGATGACAAGTTAATAGAAAGTAGTGTTGTGGATGTATTTTTGTTGTTGATGGTTTCAATGAAGTAGCATTGCGGCCCATATTTGTGTTTGTTGAATGAACTATTTTTGGCTCACCAAAGCAATACGAGGCGTCATTTAAGGAGGAAGACTTCAAGGAAGAAGACTATGTAGATGATGATTATTCTCTTGTAAGAATGGTTATTGATGAGGAGATTTGTCCAAAAGAACTTCCTCCAGTTTCTTTAATAGACAATGTGGGTAACAATAGTTAGGTCCTTACCACAAGTTGGTTCTTCAATCAGTTTTATCCTTCCGTAGTATCATGGTTGGTCATTTTTTATTATGGAACGCTATACTTGATTGGTTGTGTGTCATAGAAACCGCAATGCCAATTTCATCATTCTTGTAATTCTAACAAATATGTTCTAATTAGGATGCATGCAGTGCCCTAAAAAAGCGTTCCTATTGGATGAGGAAATGGATTGGTTGCATCTATAGAATAGTTTCATACTTTTTGAGTGACTATTTAGTGTTTGAAAATATATTGATGATATATGATGTTGTTTCATTGCGCATATGATATTTCAAGTTATTTGACGCTATGTTCTAATTGGGAGTCTTTTTGCTCATGCCAGCAGAGATGCTTTTTGCTAGTGCATATTAGGATGCTTTTTGCTCATGCCAGCCAAGAGATGTAGATCTACACAAGGGCTACAATGGTTTTGGGTACAATATGAATGCAAATGTTTTTGCTCACTAAATGTAGGAAATTTGATGTGGGACCTCTCTATTTTTCTGGGTTCATGTTTTTTTTTCCCAGATTAATCTATATGTAATGACGCAATATGGACGCAAATGTTTAAAGGAAGATTTGAATCCATAGGCAAAAAATTAGGATTCTCTATACACTAC
The DNA here is from genome assembly GCA_021437795.1 of Rhodamnia rubescens. Lineage (NCBI taxonomy): Eukaryota > Viridiplantae > Streptophyta > Magnoliopsida > Myrtales > Myrtaceae > Rhodamnia > Rhodamnia rubescens. The sequence goes on along the minus strand of JAILYA010000043.1, from coordinate 86,859 downwards.
CTTTGACCCTTTGATGGTATAGTTTTTTCCAGATTGTTTGTGGTTGTATTTGGTGCTCTACTTATTTTATTTCAATACCAGAAAATGATAGCATGTGTATGATAAGGGCAGCATACGTGTGGCTATCCCCTATGAAATGAGACAAAAAAAAAAAAATTGACTACAAATTTAACAATGAGATCCTGAAGAGCTACTCTCACTTCTTGATTGGCTATCCCCCGTGAAGTGAGACAAAAAGGGGAAAAAAAAAAGCAGCTTTAAAATACCATCTTCAAGGTCTCATCTAACCTATATAGCTTGCAACACAAAGAAACACACCAACTTTTTTTAACATCAATTGACTCCAAATTTAACACCGAGATCCTCTTGGCCAAATGATCTCGACAAAAACCAACAGGAAGCAATCAGTTATGGCTTTCTCAAGTGATCTGGATAGAGATTCTCTTTCTCACTACCTAATTCGATTGTTGGCCAGAACCTAGCCACTGCAACTTTTTTTTTTTCTTTGTGGTCTAGACAACCGGGAAATCAAACAACAACAACAACAACAACAGAGAGCACATTCACTTCAAGAAGACTTTTCAAAGAGCAGAGATTAGCAAAGGGTTGAGAAAGGTCAAACAACATTCACTTCATTCTTCCCATTAACAAAGAGCACATACAAACAAAATAGGTTCCTGATCATTCACTCTATGGCAAAATCATAAATTGTGTTATTACTATAAACGACAATAATACAACCACAATTATCTTCAATCTAGAATTTTCTTTCTTCAGTACGCCGATTCTTGTTTCACTTGTTTCATTTGTTTTAGTTGTGCCTTGAGAGCTTTGATTTCGGTGACTATTGAACAAACATCATCCTCATCATGGGCCAATGTTGGTTCTTGTTTGACACTTGCTCCACTGAAAACTTTTGGACACACTCCTTAACGATTGACTCATTTTCTCATCAACTCAAATGAAAAACTACAACTTTCCCCTTTATTATTGTGGTTGTATCTTGGGCAGCCATGGTATCGTCTTCCCTAGTTGTCCTTTGTCCTTGCTATTCGCAAAAGAGCTTTGAGGGTACAATAGCAAAACACGGACGTATCATTGCCGATTGGAAGAACTGATGTCTTCCATTGTGCCATCTACAAGGGAAAAGTGAGAATAGCATGCAATTCTTCAAAATGTTTAAAGCATAACCAAAACTAACCTATCTTAAGTCGCGGAAGGGGAAAGTCACTACTACGCCCAAGCTCCCCGCTCCCAAGACCCTAATTTGAACCACTAAGAATACATCAACATTTCGCAAAGAGGCTACTACAATCGTTTTGATGATGTAATCCAAAACTCCCGCACTTAGCTCATTCCACAAGGCCAATGCTTGAGAAAACAATAGTAGCTCTCTATAGCGAGATACTACTAATTAGAACTGGTAGAGGAAAGAATTGACACAAATTTCACTCATAGATGAAAAAGATACTAGTTTTTGCACATTTGGCCCCCAAAAAAGCAAATGTTAGACCAAGCATAGACAAAGCAAGAACCGCACTACTTCGTCTACTCAACACAAGATACACACAAGCAACGACATGTCCCATGATGGACATCCTAGCCGATAGTTTTCCCAGAAACAAGAATCGGCGCTAAGTTTCTAATCAATTCGGCCACGCCGCAAGACTTCAAACCTCGTCCTAAAGAGTCGTCGACCGTGAGCTCGCTTGCGAAAATCCCTCGTTGCGTCGTGAGCGTCGTCGGAAATCGTAGGCCTTCACCCATCGTCGAGTCGTCGGCCATCGTCCGTCCTCAAGGAGCAGATTAGGGTCTCCTAAAGGGGATAAGCGGGGTCACACATCCAATGGCCGATTGCCGTCGACGGCCGTAGTCGAGGAGTGGCGGACGAAAGTGGTGAGCAATTTAGGGTTCCGTTCGATTTTGAAAACATGGGATTTTGATTTTGGGTGCTAGGGCAATTTGCTTGGAAATGAAGCTTGAGGCCTAAAAAAAAAAAAAGACGACGTCGTTTTTATTTGCCGGCATCCACGTCGGCCCGGATCGGCCACATAGGACGGCTCGGCGCCGACTAGGATTCCACATAAGGATTTTCTAGGAGTTAAATTGACCGGAAGACCGAATTAAAAAAAGTAAAAATTTAGAACCGAATTGGCAAAATTAAAAGGTTTAGGACTGAATCGGCTACATAAGAAAAGGTTTAGGATTGAATTGGCAAAATTAAAAGGTTTAGGGACTGAATCGGCAAAAATGCAATAGGTTTAGGACTTTTGAGACAATTTTCCCATATTTTTTTTGTTAGGGTTGATTCTCTTGATCTATCCTTAAAAATTGCGAGGGTGCCACGACCCTTACCGGCCAACAAGAAAGGGTGTTATCCTTTGCCTAGACCAGGTGAGGGCTTCGGCCCTTGTCGGCCCAAAGATGTTTAAAAAAAAAAAAAGAAAGAAAAGAGATAATAAAATAATAATAAAAGTTAAAAAAAATATTAAAAATTGCAAAGCTTGTCCTCGTTAATGCTTTGCTAGCATCACATAGGATAACCAATATTCATGTCAACAACTTCCGACCAAAATTGATCAATGAACCGAATTGACAACTTGCCAAAAAGTTTAGAACTTAATTGATATAATTGAAAGGTTCATGATCGAATTGACATAAGTATAAAATTTTTAAGACTTAGGTATATAACTGGAATTGGCACAAACATAAAAGTTTTAAGACTTTTTAGACATAGGATGGGGTTATGTTTAATTAATTGGGTGTAGGAGTTGCAACAATCCGTACATGAACGGCCGGGTAAAGAATTTGTTGGTAATTGGGCTCCGATACCGGTGTTGGATGGTTTTGAGCTTTTCTCATTCCAAAAGTTAACTCAAATGATAAGACTTCCTTTCACATTTATAAACCGACCACTAGCCTCTTCTACAATCGATATGGGATAATCCTAATACCGGCAAGTCTAATTGGGTTTACTTAACGGCAAAAGAATATTGTTTATACATCTTTCTCTCTTGCTTCGACGGACCAAAACACGTTTGTTTATAGCATTACCTTTTTGGGCTGTGGTTGTCAATGCTCCTACACATCCTCCCTTTTTCTTCAGCCAGGTTGACAACTTCAATAACAACTTATTAAACCAACCCCCACCTTTTAATTGCGCTTAATCATTCCTTCGCGACTTCTCCCCGAAAAACCGGGCTTGACGTGCGAAAATTAAAGCAGAGCACAGCTCGCGCCATTGATTAGGTTTAATTCAATTCCATAATAATTCCTGTTTTGGCCAATTGGATCCCTCGTAGCTTCGCCTCTCTCCCTCTCTCTCTCTCTCTCTCTCTCTCTCTCCTCTTGCCGCCTCTTACGCGTCGAGCATGTCGCATTGGTAACGTCTCCCCAAGAGACATTCTAGTACCGCCGAATGCCCAAGCGCTCGAAACCAGAAGAAACATAGGAATCGCAAGAAATCTCCAGAAACAAACTAAAATTTATATGAATATAAATGACAAAATATTTGTTTAAAACTACTTATTATAGTTGTATTTATGAGCGCACATACACATAGAATGTGCCCTTTTTTTTTTTGAACTATATGAAGATTACACGAGCCAAAAAAACTAAATTTTTGCAGATATTTCATGCTCTTTTCATGGGCATTTACGAACTATTTAGACGTATTTTCATCAAAAAGAAAGGGGAAGCCAAATTTTTTTTTGAAGAACAATCAAGTTCTCTATCTGCATTTCAAATCCTGGACTCTGCTGTTTGACAAATCGAGGCTCATGGTGCAATTCAACGCCGATGTCAACCTCCTCTTCACGATCTTGATCAGGTGAACCCTACCCCTCAGCTTCGCGTAGCTCGTCAGCTCCAGCACCTTGCCGCCCATGTCGCTGCTCACGTTCTTCACGTCGATTATCCTGCTCAACCCGACCGCGACCGTGACGTCCATGTGCCTTGTCTCCCTCGACCGGACCGTCCCATCGCCCAGCGCCTTCTCCCCGACGACGGTCCCGTTGTAGCTCACGGTCAAGTTGCTGCTCTCGAACTCGAACCGGCCGAAGTTGGGGTTCTTGAGGGTCGCCCGCACGGCGAGCGTCGCGTTCAGCCACGGTGCTTGGTCATCGCTCGTGTAGTTGAGGAACTTGACCGACACGTCGCGCAGGGAGAGGTCGGGGTTGGCGGGGCGCAGCACGATCAGGGAAAAGACCAGGGCGATAGCGGCGAGGAGGACGACCGTTGCGAGGAGGTACGCGGGGCACTTGCTGCTCCGTCTGCCGTGGGAGGAGGAGGGCGGCCTCTGCTCGAATACCGGCGCGAGCTCCTCGTCGCTCCGGTGGTAGATCTTCGGAGGCGCCAGTGGACGAGTTTGATGATTTTCTTCGGACATATTCGCGAGCAGAAGGCGTTATGTGAAGCCACTGACGATTGATGGGTTTCTTCGAGAATTTATGGATTCCTCGTGTGTGTAGATCTGTGTATGAAAGCGGGCGAGATTATACGAAGGTGTATGAAATTTTTCTTTTTGTTTTTATGGTGTGGAGAGGAAATAAGAAGCGACGCGTGGGACGGACTGGGGAGTTGAGGAAGCGGCGGGGGTTATAACTTAGCTTAGTCGGCCCCTCCTCGGAGAATCCAAACGCCGTCCTTAGGATCTTTCGGAGTTCTTGAGGTGATACTCCTCTGTCAGTTCGGATTAATAATCGGGATCCTCTCCGAGTTCGGACTGGAGTAGAGAGTCGATATGTGAATGTCCTCCGACTATGCAATCCGAAATTTTGAGTCCTAACTCTTGTCGAGTGCCATGTTATCTTGTTAAGATTGATTGCCGAGAGTTTCAATCTACTCCATTGAACGTGTCTCAATTTTAAACCTTTTTATTCGATCAATTTTGATTAAAAAAAATTGATCAATTTAATTTTAACCCTTTCGACCATTTGTTAATGTAGTACTTTTTTTGTCAATTTTGATCGAAATCGATGATGTGGAGGCGACCGGAAAAAGAAGAAAAAAAAATCAAAAGGCAACTTTTTAAAAATTTCTAAAAGAAATTAAGAAAAATACAAAAAAAAAAATACGTCGATTTTAGCCATGCCACGTAAAATGGCGCTCGAGCCTCTAGTTGCGACTTTCTCATCAAAATTGATCCGGAAAGACTATCTCGGTAAATCGTCAACGAGACTTAAGATTAAATTAGCTAAATTAAAATGTTAGGACTGAATTGGAACAAGTGTAAAATGTTTAATTTTTTTTTTTTGGTAATTTCCACCAATACGATTTCTAGCTTGAAAATAAATGGTCCGTGCTAGCAGGGCAAATACTTGCGTGGAGCCAGGTGTGTATGGAGTAGGCCCATCATGGCCGTTAATTTTGTATACACGGAGTCATCGTAGTTGATTGTGCCGGCTCCCTATATGGAACCCACGTGATCAATGCTCCTGATCATTTTGGGTCGTCGAGTTAGGTCGAGTCGAGAAAAGACGTTAGGTAATATACACACAACCTCGTGATTTTGGGCTTCTATTTGTTCCCACACATACATGTGTTTTGGTACTAATCAAGTGCGATGATAAATAGATTAGCCCATAGTTGCTTAATTTGATTACATAATCTTTTTGACTCAGCTTAATTAATCACGTCGTATCATATCGAATCGGGAGCGGACTTGAATATAAGTTACTCAATAGATCGGTTTGCGCTTTGGGATTATTTTTCGAGATCGGATCTTCCGAAAATTTGAGAGAACGTGGGGGCTCGGGCTACTCAAAATTTATCTTGCCGAGTTGAACTTGAATAGCTCTCTAGCTATTATTGACAATTGGTGGAAAATGAGTATGCCTTTTACCAAAAGAAAACGGAAAGAAAGAGACATTAATCCGTTTCTTTTCTAACGATATAAAGAAACTAAACCAATTTAAATCGTCAGATCTGATGAGATCCATCTCAAGCTTACGTCGGACGGCCACTATCCATAATGATTCGAATTCGATTTAGCATATACACCGACACTCATCGTGATAATTTCTCATTTCTTCCTCATCTTTCTTTCCCTCTCCCTTTGGTCTTTTGCTTGTGTAATGTTTCTCCGGTCGCTGTCGAGAATCCGTTCTCGCGAAGGTCTGCCCCGTGTACTGTAATGAACATTTCGAAAGCTCCTCTCGAACAGCCTCGATTGAGTCGTGCGAATATGAATTCGTTCTTTTCTTCTTGTTTTTTTCCTTTCATTCTTTCTTTCTCTGACTGTATTACCCCGAAATTCGACTCCTCGTGGGGTCGAACATATCGACATCGATCAATGTGAAACGATCAAGACTCTGCATAATAATTGCATCTGTGAATTCCAACTTCTTGGAGATCTATCTTTGTCCACTGTGAACGATCCTCAGGAGCTTCTGGACTCAAAGCCGAGTGGAGGTTTTTCTCCTCGTTAGGACCGCGTTCAAGCATGGTTACGCTACGCCTTGCATGCGAAGTAACAGGAACGTGCATGGGTCCAGTCGTCGATCTGGATCGTGCAACTTCTGCTCTGACGATGGCTTTTCTTCGTGGGAAAGATTAGCCCCACGCGTAAAGCTTGACTTTTTAGCTCGTTTGCGTTTTGTTTAGTAGGGGAGAATGGAAGGTGATTCACGAAACAAAAGGGGGCCATCGGTTTAGAGACGTCGACGCCGATATCTCGGGCTTGGCATTTATCTCGTACTTCCACGTATACGTATTCCTGTGCGTATGCAAAAGCTGAATTTGCTAATGTACCAAACATGGTAGCTGATTAAAGATTATATTTGATGCCGTTAATTAAACATCGGCTCACTATATAAAGATCCAGAGTCATGGACTTCCAAGAAAAAAACCAAGCAGTGATTGATTAAGGATCTCTCCGAATTTGTTCTGGCGTCGCACTAGGGTTTCCTAGCATTGATTTCATGCGGTTCGGCATACTAAGTCATCAGTGAATGAATCTAAGCCCTAAACTGACGTAATTAAAAATTCAAAGCGGTGGAAACTTTGTGAATCAATATGACAGAACTTCTCATTCTCGATCTGCAAAATTTGGCATTGCTCTTCAATTGCTATGATACTGACAGTGACAATGGGACATCTTCAAACTGAAGTTACAGAATTTTGGCACAAGGGAGGAAACAATATGCCGTTGGCTGCCAAGAATTAGAGTGGAAAATGTCAACGTGGGTTGGGTTTTGGTCTTCAGATATTTTTCTAGGGTAATCAGCAGAGCCCACCAAAGATACTTTCAGCCCATGGCGAGAGGTCCTGGACTAACTGTGAAGTCCCACATCGCCGGAAGCCCATAAAATCGAAGGCTTACTATCATCCGATGACCACTTGTGTCTTCGGAGAACATCCAACCTATTTGGTCAAATACCTAGCGACAGACTCCTTTTTCAATTATTCATCCATTTCATTTTACCAGGTGATCCCAGCTGGTGCTAATCTTATATTGGGCGAATTCATTTCATTTCTAAGGGAAAGCCGTTTTCAAGAAGTCAGCTTAACTCAAAAGTTAAATTTAGTGAAAATAAATCAAGTAATCGGCTAAGTAAGATGGTAGTCAGTCGTAACTCAAAAGATTAAATTTAGTGAGAATAAATCACTTAATCAGCTAAGTAAGAAAGGAGTAACTTGAATTCCTTCAATAGAATAGGCGATTTGAGTAGGAATCAAAATCTTTCCTATTCTCATATTACCAAATGTCTGAAAACTTATAGACATAATGTTCACCGTTCCATATTTGAAAATGAGTTTTTACTATGGCTCAAGTACATTTAAGATTCTATTTGCATATTCCATGAAATGCCAATGTTTATATGCAAAGCTTCTCTCCTCTCTCTCTCTCCCTTTTGAGTTACGATTGTCTCTTCTTGGTCCGGTTCCTCCTGAAGGAGAGATGATCGGTGAGCTTTGCTCATATTGCCTCGGGCACGAACGAGCTTGGGGCAAGGAAGCTCAACTTAAGAGCGGCTGGGTTTCCTCTGTTTTCCCAGGGTTTGACCCAAAAACAGAGAATACCCAGGACATAACTTGAACTGATGCTCTGTTTTGTTATGCAACTGTGACGTGTAGACAAGCAAAGTCCGTGAACAATCGATGGGACTGCCCTTCGAATCATTATGACCTGAACCAACACCGAGTCGGTCCATTCATTTCTTTAACAACTAGTGTGCAAAATATCTCGTAATGATTGCAAAAAGACAAATTAGCATAGCACAGCACCTATTATAGAGTATAGAGTGGAACATACAATTGGGAAAAAAGAAAAAGAAAATACACGAGTATTTTGTATTCTTGTTTCCGTGTCCATCTATTCCTCACTCGCATCCCCATCCCAGGATCAGCCTCGTCGACACGAGGATCGTCATGCTGCAATCCATCACCGACGTCTTCTTCTTCTTGAACATGAACATCACCGTCACCTTCCCTCTCAGCTCGCCCTGGCTCTTCAACGTTATGACCCCGGAGCTCAGGTCGGTCCCCAGGTTCGGGTCGTTGGCGGGCGAGTTCGCGGAGTTCAAGCTCAGGTTCACGCCCACGTCGATCTTCTTGGTGGACTTGAAGTTGGCCTTGCCCTTGGGGAGGAAGGCCTGCCCCACCACGACGCCCTGGTAGGTGAAGTAGACGGCGGTGGCGTCGTACTTGAAGGGGCCCCAGTTGGTGTTCTTGATCCGGATCGGGGCGATGAAGCTCATGTCGAAGGAGGGCGAGGCCGGGGTCCCGACGGTGAGGGTCTGGATCATGTCCGGCGGGGCGACCCTGAACTTGGGGGAACGGAACTTCATGATGACGAGGACGAAGAAGAGGGCCTGGACGACCTGGAAGACGACGAAGGCGATGATGCCGATGGTCCACTTCCGCCGCTTCTTGAGCCTCGCCTCCTCCTCGTCGTCCATAGCGTGGAGGGCCTCGTGGTCCTTGTCCGTCATTGAAGATCTGAGGTGCTTTGTCTGAGAATTTGGGATGGAATGAGGAGAAGGAGATGAGAGATGAGAGGCTGCTAAGGTTTGTCTCCTTTTTATGTTCCGAAGAGGGGTCAGGGGGTCAAAGAGCGACAGCTGATGAGATGAGACGACTGAGAGCAAATCCAAATCAGCACTGAGAGCGTCGCCCCACGCTTGGACTCCTATTGGAGCCATCACTTCTAGATGGAAAGCGACCTCTGGTGCTCATTTTTTCTGCTTGGTTACAAATTAAACCTATAAGGTGGAGAGGCACCGTCAAAGAAGAGCTGGTCCAGGGCTCGGATACCCGCCTAATAACACTTTTGAAAATAAATTTCTAATTCAGAAAGGCTTTTTGAACAAAAATCAATTTGATGATACAACTTCTAAAATAGAAATACGCTTGATTACTCAATATTACATTTCTACCTACCTTTGAAGTAAACTTTTATTTCTGAAGTTACTTTTGAGTGAAATCAAATAAAAAAGTTATTTATCTTTCAAAAATATAAACCTTGCAACACTAATATCTCTCTTCCTTTGATCTCTTTGCATTTTTAACGCCTCTCTCTCAACCACGCCTCCGTCATCGCATGTCCTTCGAGGCCACCCCTCACCGACCGCATGCCGGCCACCACCGGCTATTGCCGCCGGCCATATGTTGAGCTGCGACCACCGCCACCCATTGCCCCCTTGGACGCCAACCGCCGTCGCCCTCGCCACCCACCGTTGACCTCCGCCGCCCCTCTATACCGTTGCTCGCCCGACCGATGCCGTTGTCGCCCCCTCTAACCATCGCCGCCACCCGCCGTTTGCCCTCGGCCGTCTTTTGCCGCCGAAGTTAAAAATAATTATTAATTTTTATTGTTAAAAAGTAAATAATATTTTTTATAAAAAAAATTTAATTTTAAGAAATTTAAAAAAATTAAAAATGAAGTAAACATTTTTCTCGTAGAAGATTTTGTGTTAATAATGCTCTAGATATAGAAATTTCCAATCGTTTCCTCCAAACGAATTTATCTTATTAGAAATCAACTTCATAGAAAATATTTTTTTCTACTGGTTCATTTCAAGATGGTCTGAATATCGTTGCCCACTAGAAACGCGACAATGATCGCCGAGACGAGACATTACTCGGTGAATCTAATATATGAAGTGGATTTGAACCTTCAGGGTTCGGGAGGGCCTACTTGGGATGTAGGCCTCATAAAATTCTCTGTTTTTGGCAGGTCTGATTTAGGATGTACGGTATACTAGTGTTACGGACCCTCCACGATGCGATTGAATTAGATTGTTCGCCGCTCAACTAAATTGAGTAATTAAGCACGGCAACGTATCACGCCCAATTAAAGGAACAGAGCTACGAACGATGGTTTAATAAGACATTCCAAGATGGTTGAATATCGTGCAAACTAAAATGAGACAAATAGATGCCAATGAGGTGTGTGGCACATTTTCCCTTTAATTAAATTGAACGAAAGTTAAGATTCGACGATGATCAACTCAACGAGTTTTAGAATATGATTCGACTATTCGAAAGTTTTAATACTCGATCGCCCATGATTTGGACAGCGGCGCCCATCAGCCCCAAAATTATATCAGCATACGATATACTCTCATCCTCCATACACGATTGACTGGTTTCTGTTCCACACGGTATCAACTTGGCACGAAGCTCTGACCATTTAAGAAAAAAGTTAAAAAAACACTCGGAGCAAAGAAAGGAGAATACATTGCCCTCATCGGTCATTGCTATAGAGGGCCTTGGCCCAACCACCCCGCTCTGACTTAGACACTCCACCAAACAATAGAAAGGTCTTCGGTTGAGGTCATCTTCGAAGCTACAGGGTTTGGAACCGGGCCCGCCTCGAAAGGCTTTCAAATCGCATTTCCGATGCGTTCGTTTCACCAAAAAAGATTTGTATCGCTCCGAATAATTAACCAATGAGGAGGATAACTTACGGGAAACATTATCCGTTCATTTATCTTTCGCGAGCGAAGTAGGTGACCGGTTTCAATAAAGCGCTTTTCAAGTTTATTCATTTCCGGGAGACGAACACGGGTAACTTTGGCTGTCGAGGCAGGGATGTCGAGAGACCTTTTGCTTCGTCCGTGACGGGTCGCATGCTTTTCCGTGTAGATGATCCCCCCTCCGCCCCCACAAACCACGCCCGGAAGAATGTCGACCGAAGAGAAATTTGTTAGGCGGATTATGATGCTGATGGGTGGTTTTGGTCAGAGCTAACCTGAACTGAAAGGCTGCTGGTGCTGGACTCTTCTTTAGGATCTTTTCCGAGACTCCCTCGGCCGCCTGCCATAGTGGACTTGAGGAGCAGTCGCCTTCGAATCACGTTTTGGAGAGACGAAAAAAAAAAAATTGAGGGTTAAGGGAGATGTCGGTTGGCGTGATGGGAATGGTGGAACTTTCTTCTTCTCTCCGTGAACAGGGTTATTGGGATATTTTTTAAACCTAATTTTTTCTGACCTTTGACGCGGTGAGAAAACGAAAGCGTTTCGACTTTGGAGCAATCTGCTTAACGAGAGGTATATACAAATTAGAGGAGGAAATGACAGTAGAATTCACATTTCACCTAATGCCAATGATGGTACTCAAGCCGGTTCATTCTAATCGAATTGCTTTTCAATTAGACATAAATTATTATAGGTCGTGAGAATATTTTTTATTGATTGGTCAATTAAGCGATTTCAAATTATTATTTGAAAATAATTATTATTTTGAAAAATAGTTTTCAATTAATAATTAGCGAATTGCTCGTTAGGTGTCTCCCGATTTGTTTGGTATTTCCCACCATTCATCTTGCGCACTCTTCCACACACGGTCATTTTGCAAAAGCACATCAAAACCCAATTTTTTACCAATATATATATCTCTCTCCTCCATCCCATCGGAAACCACTGTAGGTTGCCACCGCTCCACTGGGAGTGAGTATGATCCTAGGAGGCGATTCTCATCCTAAAATCAAAAACCGCCTACTAAGGGCCGGTTTCCGAAAAATCGAAACCGAAAACCGCCCGTTGGTTTCATTGATCCACCTCGGAACCGGACCGCCGGTTTGGTCCGGTTCGGGGTGGGTCCATGGAGCCGGTCCCACCAAGCAACGGAGGTGACCAAGACCGAAAGAGAGAGGCGATGAACGGTCGAGGCATGGCCACGAGTGGATGAAAGTTGAGAGTTGAGGCCGTGGTTGATGGTAGTTGAGACCGTGGGTCGAGAGACAGAGACGGAGAGATCGAGGTGCAAGTGAGAGACTAAGAGCCTGAGATGAGAGAGAGTAGAGACCGAGATATGAGAGAGAGTAGAGACGAGATATGAGTGAGAGTTTGAGACGAAATGAACGAGTTTCAAATTAGGAATTTAAGAATTTTTTATTTTTTTAAAAAATTATAAATTAAGTAATATGTATTATATATTACCGGTCCGGGTGAGCGGCTCCATACTTGGAATTGGAAATCGAATCGGTATCCATCGGTTTCAAGCAAGTCCGATCCGATTTCATGCGGTCCGAGTGATTTTCGATTCCTTTGCACACCCTATGCTTCACCACATACAGCGGTCGACATCGCCTCGCATCGAGTGCCGTCACCAGTTGTCATCTTACCTCGCGGTCATGTCCTTGAGCCGTTGCCCATCACCGACCGTCGGTCCAGCCATGCCAATCGGGACCCTCAGGACCACCAGGAAAAAATGGGTTGCCCAAGGACAATGACGCCAGATTTGGCCTCGGCGACTTAGCATGTGGCGTCCTCAGCCAAGATCAAATACAGTTGTAATTGTTTGTACGCTTGAGTGTTTTCAATGCCCAAATTACACTTAAATTCACGGTGTTTAACCTTACAACTTGAAACATTAGCGTCGTCACAAAGAAAAAGCCTCGATTGGGTGTACAATCTTTATGCACAAATCACCGTTTCGGAGCTTCCTTTACGAGCGGCCCAAAAAAGACTTCGAATTTATGAGTCGGCGGTGCGGCAATTATGAACCGACCATTACATATGACCCCTCTACTTTAATAGTAGAGGCCTATTTGTTCAAAGATTTGAAAGGACTTTAGGGTTTTAAAGTCTCTTGGTCAAATACAAATAAGATTTGGTTCTTTTTTTGCTCAACTTTAAAGAAATGCAATTGTATTAAAGGCCCCTAAAGGACTTTAGCCTAAAATAGCGCCGGAGTATTTAGAAAGTTGCATTTTCGGAGTGCAAGTACAATTTCTTTTTTATTTTTTAATATTTTTATTTTCTTCTTTATTTTTTATTTTTTTATTTTTACTTTTCTCCGTCTTCCTCCTCCTTCCTCCTTCCTCCGCCTACTTCCTCCTTCCTTCGCCCTCATCCTTCACGACCATGGACCTCGGCGATAGTGGCCGCCCGGCGATGGACCATGGCACACAGTGCCGGCGAGCCGGAGGCTCGATGACATGAGCCTCGACCAAGAGCGGGGAGGCTTGCCTCGGCATTGCCGGCCTTGAAGGAGGCCGGGCCTCGCCGGATCTGGCGAGGTTGGGCTTGGCCTCAAATCGCCTCGCGGGCCTCCGGTGAGATCAGGGGAGGCCGAGCTTAGCCGTGGCGGTTGCCGACGATCGCTAGCGACGATAGGTCGAGAAGAAATTAACGAAGGAAGAAGGAAAAAAAGAAAAAAAAATTAAGAAAAAAAAAAAATAATTTTTATTGAAAAAATAAAAATAATTTAAAAATCGAATTATTTACAAGGGTAATTTTTTACCAAACGGTATATACGTCAAAGTTGTTTTCCAATGTGTTTTGAAAATACACTTTATCAAACACTATTTACATTTCGGAAATCCCCTTTAGCCCAAAGTTATTTGCATTTTCTCAATGACATTTGGCTCAACTTTTTTTCTCGAAAAATAAATTATTTAATTTTTTTGAAACTATTCAAATATATCGCTTGATAAAATTTGTCAATGAAAAATATTTTCATTATCAATAACAATTTATATCTCGATCATTTTCGTGAATGATGAAAATAATTTGCATTCATTCATTTATATAAGTGATACAAGCGATCATATTTATGAAAATATTTTTCACATCATTCAAGTTTTGCAAAACAAACGCACCCTTAATCAAAATAGGAAAAATGTGAGATTCCTTTCCTCGCATCCGACCAATAATCATTTCTCCGGTTAATTGTTCTTATATTAAGGATTTAGATCGAATTTTGCACGAGTTCAAACTTGAAATATAATTTAACATGGCCAACACAGTTAGGGTGGGTTTGGTTCGATTTTCCCAAAATCCCTTGAAGAAAATATGGGGCATTTGGTAACCATTTTCAAGAGGCTTTGAGATGAAAGCTAGCCTTGAGAAAGCTAAAAGCTTAATGCTTGTAGGGACCACCATTGAGCTTTTAGCATTTGGTTAAATGCTAGGCTAGGTTTTTTTCTTCCAAAACTACCATCACTTATTCTTTTAAATTTTGATTTTGTCCCTCATCTTTTTTGTTATATTATTTTTTTAATTAAAATTTGAAAAAGGAAATCAAACCTTAGGGCTACATCTGCCGGTCGGCCGGCTCCGGAGTTGGTGGCCGTCGCCCGGGGTAGCTTGGACAGATGAGCCTATACGAGTTGTGCAACCCCTAGCGACCCTTGCTTAGGGCCGGCACGACTCGGGTGACGGCCTCCGGTAGTCTCGTGACTTGAGACGGCCCTCGTCGGGGTTCACTTGACCCCCGGCGACTTCGGCCCCATGGACGCTAGATCAGGATTGCCAGCAGCCATAACCCTAGGATTTGGATTTTCTTTTTTAATTATTCTTTATTTAAAAATAAATATGGTAGAAAGTCCCTTTGCAAATTTATTTTGGCAAACACTAGTTAGCCTAAAGCTATTTTTCAAAGCGTTTTTTACCAAACATCATGTGCATTTTCCCAAAGCTTCTTAAACTAAAGGTATTCCGAAAGCCTATTTCCAAAGTTGAACCAAATGTCTAGATTAGACAAATTCACAAGACTATATATTATCATGACTAAACACAAAATATTTTTTTATTGAGTTTTTGGATCTCGCACTTTTTTTGTTCTCCACAATTTCTCAATTATACAATTATGACTGATTATTAAACCCCTCACCGCCTGTCGAATGCGAACTCCACCGTCGGGCCGCTAAACTTACAAACTTCAGTTTGCATTTATATCGTTATCAAAAAATTAATTAAGACAACATAGTACTCCAGACAAATATTTATCCCAAATCCCGCCATACAAAAATATTTATGAAAGTACAATCGGGTCACGTAAGATTGCATTAAGGCAGAAAAACCAACCATAATTGTTTACAGAATTCTACATAATCCATGTATAACCATAAAAAAAAAAAAGAGAGAAAAATAAAACCTAACGACTGGAAATCAAGCGCTAAACACACAAGCCGCCTAACTTAGAAATCACACACTTGCATCTCTCATTTACACGACAAGGACTGGACCGCCTTTGTCGTTGTATCGATATCCATGGTGCAATTCATCTGGGATGTCTTCTTCTTCTTGAACATGAACATTACTGTTATCTTCCCTTTGATCTCGCCTTGGCTGTTCAAGGTTATGACCCCTGAGCTGCTGGGCAAAGCGCTGGAGCTCAAAGTCACGGGCACATTGATCTTCTTGGTGGACTTGAAGTTGGCCTTGCTCTTGGGAATGATCGCTTGTCCCACTTGGACACCTCCATAGGTGAAGTTAACGGTAGAAGCACCGTACTTGAAGGGACCCCAGTTGGTGTTCTTGATCCGGATCGGGGCGTCGAAGGTCATGTCGAATGAGGGCGAGGCCTGAGTCCCGACGGTCAAGGTCTGGACCTCGAACTCGGCGATCCTGAACTTGGGGGACTTGAACTTCATGATGACGAGGACGAAGAAGAGGGCTTGGACTACCTGGAAGATGACGAAGGCGATGATGCCGATCGTCCACTTCATCTTCTTCTTGCGCCTCGCCTCCTCGTCCATCGAGTGCAGCGACTCGTTGTCCTTCGACATAGCTGGTTTCGTCTCTCTTCCGAACAGACGGGAGTTTTCTGTTTCTTCCTTGATGTGTGATCTCAGATTGGCTGTTTTGTCAACAAATTTGGAGATTTGGAGAAGTTGTGAGGACTGTATGGAGGAGGGTGGGTGTTTATATAAGATTCTGATGCGTGCCCAAGGCGACTTGTTATGAGTTATGACCAGAGGCTCGTTCCTAGAACACGTTATGCGACTCCAAACGCCAAAAGCAATCCAATGTTGAAAATTCAAACTTTCTAGACGAACGCCAGTTTATACGTGGATTTTTCCTTTTTCTCCAATATGAAATGGAATGGACAAATTGTCGGAAATTAGAAACTTCGACGACCGTGCTGTCTCAACCACAACGCTAAGACAAAAACGCAGGTGGAGAGGGCTTGAGTTTATTGACTTTTCAAACGCGCAGGATGTTTGAACTCTCCGAAAGTTTCGTCACCGTAGCAAATGGAACAGTTGGCGACGTACTTTTCATTGATTATTAAAAGGACATTCTTCGTTGATCTAGGGCTAAACAACGCTTGGTTGAGGTCCGCCAATACTGGCCATGTCCGCGTGACCGTTGTTATTTTAAATTTGCAGTATTTAATTGGTTAATATAGTGGTTAACCTTCGTCTTAACCCAAACATGATGAAGGTTCGGGTTCTTTCATTTCACCGACTAAATTATAATTCGTGCATCAACTCAACAATACGCAAAACAAAAGTCTCCTCTATTGCAATACTATGCTTTTAGCTGGTTAAAGGGGATGGTGATTGTCAGCAGGCATATGGCGCTGCTGGTAAATGGATTGACGGGTGGGGTCGGAGAGTATTAGGTCCAGGGGTTCGATTCTCGTGAGCAACGCACACATTCACACACATGTACATAGAAAAGATGAGTGAAAAAAAGGGCATGGTAATTAATCTCCCCATGGCAGTGTACATCCTGATGTCTTCATCACGCTTCAATATAATCAAGCTACTTATGACGTGGTAGAGGATGACTTAGGGTTTGTTTAGCCACTTCAATATTGTCCAATAGTCGAATATCCTTGACCGGTTCTCCATTTCAGCTTGCCGACTCCATCTACTGATCAACACATGTCCCACGTCAACAGCTGACGTGTCATCCGCTTATTTACTCTTAACCAATTACAAAGTGACATGTGGAATTAGAAAAATTAAATTAAAAGTCCCCCAATCCACTTGGATCTCTCTTTTTCTCCTCTTCCATCTGCAGCCACGAGGTCAACCTCCGCGCCTCCTTTGGCCATAGCTACCGGCGGAGTCGGAGTTGCCAGCGCCGCGTCTCTCCAGCTTGGCCGTCTCCTCTGTTCGACGCCTCGCTTCTAGATCTGGAGGCAAGGGAAAGGATCAAGAGAAGCCGTGGCCGAAATTGATCTCTCTCATTCCACCTCAACAAAGAAACCATGGACTCAAAGTGTGTATGCCACATCTGGAGCCTTGGCCACGAGAGACGACGGCTTATTCACGGGCAACAATGGAGGGGATAGGGGAATGGAGGGGGATATGCAGAGGTCGAAGGACTTCTAATATTTGTGTTGTGTCTAGCAAATATCACCTAGAAGAGGGTGAATAAGTGATTAGAAAAGTTCTAAAACTAAAGCGGAATTTGAATAAGTTAAACAGGATATGAATAGATACAATAACAAATTCAGAACAAGAAATGCAATGGTTTAAACATAGTAAAAAGAGTTTATAGTAAGAGAAATTTCATGTAAAGTTTATAGTGGTCCATAGATAAGCCTACGCCCACTCTCCCACTCGACAATCGATTGGCTGTATTCCACTAAATGAATCGTAAAGGTTACAAATGATATCACACTTTTCACTCTTACGAACTTCTCAAAAATGAAGTGTATTGTGCTCGAGAACAAGTATATGAATTTGAAAAACTCAAGCACTTCGGAATTCTAAGTTTTGATCTCTCTCAAATCAATCACTATGGATCTCCCTTTTATACTCATTCACCTTCAAACTAGCCATTGAGTAGGTCTTCAAAGAATCACTCTTCAATCGTTGATTGGACACCATCGATCTTGATTAAAAGAAACGGTATCTAGAAAGATTTTGGTAGCCGTTGGAGTAGAGTCCGAGCACTTTAGATTCAATCGCCCATACAATCAAAATCCCCACTTTCCAAAAGTATAGTTTATTCAAATATGGAAGCTTTCTTGTCCCATAGAAGGTAATATCCAATTGAGGATATTTTACCAATTTGTTTGGAAAATAATCCTATCAATTAAAGATTGCATACTTCCATAAATAACATAGCTAGACCGGACACTTGACAAAATTGTAGGTCTTTAGAATCTGGATGAAAGTATTGCAGAGTCGAACATAATTTAAAAGCATTCTTCGAAGTAGAAGAATCTCTTTGAATCGATCGATTCAAATAGTGACTATAAGCTTGAATAAAATCCTTACTAATGTTTCACATAAGTCTTCTCCAATAAAAAAGATTGAATTTCGAGAAGAGATCCTACTCCATATGAACAATAAGATTCAACTCATTCAGAAACAAATATGTTACGACTTCGTCTTGGGTTTGAACATCGGGTTTAGAAGAATATAAAATTTTTCATTTACATGTTATACCTAAAATAAGGTGTATGAGAACATTAACCAAATTCTTTCTTAAAATGGATAGTTTTGTCGAATCAAAATATTTATTGGTAGATTTTCTCAACAATTTGGAACCGTCTTGTTCACGGCCATAGCTCCAAATCTAAAGTATTGGCCGCCATCCCAGTGCTCTGTGTGTCCAAATCTGCCACTCTTAGCCACCATGACGACAGAGGGGGTAAATGCTCACGGCCCAGCCATGGCTCTAGATCTAGAGTCTTGGCCTCGAGCTTGCTACTCTGCGTCTCCATATTTGTCGCTTAGCTACCGTGACGACGGAGAGGGTGGACCGGAGGTTGGTTTTCACTCATGACTAAGGCTCTAGATCTAGAGTCTTAGCAATGAGCCCATCGCTCTGCGTCTCTAAAACTTTTGGTCAGTTGCTAGGACAATGAAGAGAGCAGACACGAAGGTCGGCCTAGACGCGATTGTCCAGATCTGGTATGCTGCTCAATAGCTTTGAGCTTGATTCTTGGCTCATCCATGGTTACCAACGATGACCTCAAGAGCTTTGCTGCTAGACGTGGTGCCCACAGTGGTATGGTGGCTTAGAAGTGGAGATTGTGTTGGCTTAGGCTATGGGGATGGCCAAGTTCGGGCGGATATGTTGTAATATTAACACGGAAACGTAAGAAGATGTTCCAAATAAGTCAATGTGAAATCATTAGAGAAATAAATAAGAAACAATAAAGGACACTAGAGATTTACGTGGTTTTGTCCGAGAAAGAGATTCAAGTTGAAATAAGTTGATGCAGAATGATACTTGAATTAAGGGGGAGCAAACCTAACACTAAAACTCACACGTGAGGGGAGATTGTTAGGATGCACGTGTGAGTTGTGTTAGAAAAGTCTCACATTGAAGAATTAATAAAGTTTAGAGCAGTTAATATATCCAAATTAGCTCATAACACATCGGTTTAAGTGTTTAAGTGAAAGTGTGTTTAATTGGATATGTTGACGAGCTCAAACTTGGGCTCCCTCTTGGCCTTCTCCCATGGAAAAAGTATCGGACTTATGTTGCACGCTCCTAATAAATGATAATAGAGCCAATGGCCATCTAGTAACCAACGCAGTTTCCCGGCATGTGAGTGTTGTGTGAGAAAGAGATCCAAGATTAGATAAGTTGATGTCGAAGGATACTTGAATTAAGAGGGAGTAAACCTAACGCTCTTAGAGATTGTTAGGATGCAAGTGTGAGTTGTGTTAGAGAAATTCCACATTCTAGAATTGATGTAGTGTGGAGCAATTAATATATTCAAGTTGGCCCTTAACACATTGGTTTAAGGCTTTTGAGTGAAGGTGGGTCCAACTGGATATATTGATGGACTTAGACTTGAGTTGCTGTTCACTCCTAATAGGCTGGAGGCGGAAAAGAGAGGAATTTTTTAAATTTTTTTCTCCAATAAAATCTCCATGTGTCAAGATGTAATTGGATATTAGTAAATAAGAGTACGCCACGTCATCCTGTTGAGGTAGTGTTCGCAAATCAGTGAATATTTTCGACAGGCATGCGCATGCCACGACCATAATCAACCCCCAATGCAAAAGCGGAGCTCCATCTTTTGTTTTGCCTTTCTATTTTGTGGCCATAATCTCGGCAATGTGCTTGATCTCCAAGCATTTGTGACCTGACGTTTGTGCACAGGAAGAACTAATGTTGCTAAATTCGAGAGACGCAACAACAATAATTCTAGAGCTGCAATAGTTGGACTTTTAGCTTTGATTGCTATAACTCTTTCTCATTTGCTCTCTAATTACAGGCACACAAGAGAAAAAAAAAAGAGCAATCTTTTTCATCATCACCACCAACATGAAGAGAGAGAGAGAGAGAGAGAGAGAGAGAGAGAGAGGCAGACAACAAATCAGAAAGGCGATAACAAATGAAACAAGAAGGTAAAATTACAAATCTTATATAATCCACGAAAGATTTTTTCGACAAAGAACAAGCCGTCTAATGGAGAATCACACACTCTTGCATCCTCATTTACATGTCAAGGACTGGACTGCCTTGGTTGCTGTATTGATGGCCATGGTGCAATTCATTTGGGAGGTCTTCGTCTTCTTGAACATGAACATGACCGTCACCTTCCCTTTGAGCTCGCCTTGGCTGTTCAACGTTATGACCCCCGAGCTCAGCTCGCTCCCGAGAGTCGAATCGCTCGGCAAGTTCGCAGAGTTCAAGGTCATGTGGGCGTCGATCTTCTTGGTGGACTTGAAGTTGGCCTTGCTCTTAGGAATGATCGCTTGTCCCACTTGGACACCTCCATAGGTGAAGTTAACAGTAGAAGCTCCGTACTTGAAGGGACCCCAGTTGGTGTTCTTGATCCGGATCGGGGCGACGAAGGTCATGTCGAACGAGGGCGAGGCCTGAGTCCCTACGGTGAGGGACTGGATGTCGAACTCGGCGACCCTGAACTTGGGGGACTTGAACTTCATGATGACAAGGACAAAGAAGAGGGCTTGGACAACCTGAAAGACAACGAAGGCGATGATGCCAACCGTCCACTTCATCTTCTTCTTGCGCAGGGCCTCCTCGTCCATGTGTCGCAGCGATTCGTGGTCGGTTTTCGTCATTGCTAATACTTCTTCTCTCGTTGGAGGAGATGGAAGGGAAAAAAGGTCTCTCCTCTCTTTGTGGTTTTGTGCTGGGAATGGGGTTTGGTTGTCTTGATGACTTCGGAGATTGGAGAAGCTGTTGGGACCGAAATGATGAGGTGGTGTTTATATAGGCTTTGGTACCAAACGGGCGAGAATGATCAGGGAGGGCTCTTTTCTAGGAAATGATGTTGTTCCCTCGGCCAAACGCGTCAGTTGAAAGTCTCACTCCTAGACAAAAGGGAATCCATTTTTCTATTATTAGCCGGAGACGGAGGCGAATTTGGTAGAGAGAGAGAGAGGTTTCTCTGATCCGCAATGTTTTGCGACGGAAGCTTCGATGATCGGATTGTGCGGTTTCAACCACAACGCTAACACACACGCACACCATGATTAGAGAAGAATTCACAGACGCGTTCTGCGATCAATAATGCGGCCGGCGGTGTATTCTGCAACCGCCGTCTCATTTAATAGTTCCGCATGCTCGTGGTACATACAGACCAAAAAGCAAGAGGAGCTGGAGTTCTTTGACCTGTCACCAGCCGACCCATTTGCAGTTCCATTTTTTTTTCTGATCGGTAGGAGAGAAGAAGCTTTCCCAATGTCATTGAAACGATACGCACGTGAGGTTTGACGCTTTGACCATGTCCATGCCCGCATCGGCCAAACATTTTTAGTAATTAACTGAAATCGCTGACTTGGACATCGATTATTTTACGTGACCACCAATGTTGACGTGGACATTTTTACTGATTTCTTTTAAAATTGTGAATTGTTTTTTCCTTCCATTTTGACCGGCCAGGGTTGCCGCCGGCCCTCGCCGATCACTTGACAATGGGCAACTAGCACTTGCTAACTGTTGGCGAGGGCTATAGCCCTCACAAGATATGGGTGAGGGCCTTCACAGCCTTGTTTGCCGTCGATGAGGTCGCAAAGGCCCTGGGAGAGGGCATTGCCGCCTTGCTGGCCTCGCCCGCAGCTTGTGCTACCATGATGGCCTCACCCAAGGTCATGCATCGTCACTAGTCACAGGTGGGGCCATGACCCTCGTTAGAGCTAGTGAGGGCTTGTTGGCCCTCATCAGCCAAAATGAAAGGCGAAAAAAAGAAAGAAAGAAAATAACTTTTTGATAAAAAAATATAAAAGCATTCAATCGGCGCTAGTTGCACGATGTAAGACGACCGATATCTACGTAAGTAATTTTGACTAAAATTGCCCGGATGGACTCAATTGGTACCAATGCAAAAGGTTTATGACTTTTTTGATACTTTTCCCCATCTAGTTGAGTTGATGAGCATACGCTTTGCCTTTTCTTACTACTAACAACAATTGTTTGATATATTGATACTTACTTTTCTTCATATAAGTTCAGAATTGTGATGACAAAAAGTGTAACATTCTGTACATTCAGAAGTGAAGATTACATTAGGCTTTACACGAGACTATCTGAAGTAACAAAGTAAGTACGATATATTAGGAACAATCAGGGGACGAGGGAACTATACATAATCATAGAATATCCTAAATATATCAAACACCCCCCTCAAATTGAAGATGATTTGAAAGATATCAACTTGAGTTTGGAGAATACATCTAGAAAACGCCCATATGGATGTGTCTCAGTGTACACATCAACAATATGTTCAATGGCTGAAGTAGAGACAAGTCAAATGCTGCTATGATGAACATGACATCATGATGAAACTTAGTGTGTTCATGAAAACATCATTAGGTGTAATTTAGATAGTACTTCGATTGTCGTAATGAATGACTAATCTGCTTTGATGACGCACTCCAATGTCTTCTAGCAGCCATCGCAACCATAGTAACTCTAATGTTGTATCGGTAAGAACTCGATATTCTGTTTCACGTACTAGGGCAAGCGACATGGTCGGTTTCTTGCTTTGCTATGAGATAAGTGAGTCGCCAAACAAGAAGCGAAGCCCATAGTGGAGCTACTATCTTGAGGATCACCAGCTCAATCAATGTCAAAATAAGCTATCAACTCCAAGGTAAAATGAGCAGAAAGTGAACGCCATGAAATGATGTACCCTTGACATAGTGAAGAATCCGAAGGAATGCAACAAAATGAGTTGTACGAGGCGTGGTCGTGTACTAACTAATAATGTGAATGGCATAGGCGATGTTAGGACAGGTAATAGTGAGATATATAAAGATTGTCAACCAACTGCCGACAAAGTGTAGGATTTGGAAGAAGAGCTCTATCTTTGTCATTGAATTTGGCATTCAACTCCATGGAAGTTGAAGCAATCTAGTCATTAGTGAGGCCGGATAGGGAAATATGATCAGTGACATATTTTGCTTTAGATAGATAATAACCAGAAGCATTAGAAGAAACATACAAGCCTAGAAAGTAGCCGAGTCGCCCAAGATCTTTCATTTCGAACTGTTGAGATATTGCAGGAGTTTGGTAATGCAGTCGATCATCACCGATAATCACCATATCATCCACGTATAATAGCAACATAATATACCCACAATGTGTGTGCCAAACAAAGAGAGCATAGTCATAGTGATTGGATTTATAACCAAGAGATTCCATGGTTGAGAGCTAAACTTGGAATACCATGCACATGGAGACTGCTTCAATCCATACTCGAAGTAATCGGCACACTTTAGATGAATGAGTGTATTTAGGAGAAGGTACCATATAAACTTCCTTAGTAAGATCACAATTGAGAAATGCATTCTTAACATCCATTTAAAATTAAGGCCAACGCTTAATAGCGGCAACAACAAGAAAATTGCGAACATAAGTAAGACGAGCAACATGGGCAATGGCCTCATCATAATCAATGCCATGCTCCTAAGTAAAGGCTTTTGCTATTAGCCGAGCTTCATAGAGATTCAGAGTATCATCTGCCTTGGTTTCAATCTTTACAACCGTTTATATAATATTCTACACATTCTAAAGTGAAGATTACATGAGCCTATCTATAGGTTTTACATGAGACTACCTGAAGTAACAAAGTAAGTAAAATCAATTAGGATCAATCAAGGGGCACGAGAAATATACATAATCACAAAATATCCTAAATATATATAACAATATAATGTAAGTTCCTAACAACATTGAGGAGTTGGTATACGTCAATAAATTGATTAGTCCCATTTCTCGGAGAAAAGTGCTTTTGAACGCATGAATACATAGTAACTTTTTATATGAAATGGGTAATCAAGGATTGACACGTCCTGTAATTGACTTGGAAAAAGGTGAATAGGACTAGCATCACAAGCAGGAAAGAGCACGCGAAACGATGAAGAAGAGAGGGAAGAACGATTACCGAACCTTATCCCCTAGGTGAACTTTCTCGTTGGCTTCGTGAGAGGTTAATTAGTTCGATGCTTACCTCTTTTGACTCGAGTAATTACTTAACATGTTAAGCGCTAGATGTCACAATGTTAATGGAGGTGGCTCGGTAGGCCCTCTTCCTCATTACTTAGAAAAAAGCGAGCCACGAGTTCAGTAAGCGAAGAAGAAATAGAAAATCAAAGGCTCAAATCCTCATATCAACAATAGGAAAGTGAAATTACAAGAGAAATATCTCGATAGCGAATGAGAGAAGAAGAAGGTAAAATTACAAATCTTATCTAATCAACAAAAGATTCTGTGACAAAGCACAAGCCGTCTAATGGAGAATCACACACTCTTGCATCCTCATTTACATGTCAAGGACTGGACTGCCTTGGTTGCTGTATTGATGGCCATGGTGCAGTTCATTTGCGAGGTCTTGTTCTTCTTGAACATGAACATGACCGTCACCTTCCCTTTGAGCTCGCCTTGGCTGTTCAACGTTATGACCCCCGAGCTCAACTCGCTCCCGAGAGCCGAATAGCTTGGCAAGTTTGCAGAGTTCAAGGTCACATCTGTGTCGATCTTCTTGGTGGACTTGAAGTTGGCCTTGCTCTTGGGAATGATCGCTCGTCCTACTTGGATACCTCCATAGGTGAAGTTAACAGTAGAAGCACCGTACTTGAAGGGGCCCCAGTTGGTATTCTTGATCCGGATCGGGGCGACGAAGGTCATGTCAAATGAGGGCGAGGCTTGAGTCCCTACAGTGAGGGACTGGATGTCGAGCTCCCCCACCCTGAACTTGGGGGACTTGAACTTCATGATGACAAGGACAAAGAAGAGGGCTTGGACAACCTGAAAGATAACGAAGGCGATGATGCCGATCGTCCACTTCATCTTCTTCTTGCGCTGGGCCTCCTCGTCCATGTGTCGCAGCGATTCGTGGTCGGTCTTCGTCATTGCTAATGTTTCTCCGAGGAGATGGAAGGCCAAAAAATGGGGTTTGGTTGTCTTAATGACTTTGGAGATTGGAGAAGATGTGTGGACCGGAATGAGCAGGTGGTGTTTGTTTATATAGGCTTTGGTACCGAATGGGTGAGAATTATGAGGGAGTGCTCTTTCCTAGGAAATGATGTTTGTTCCCGTCGCCAAACGCGTCAGTTGAAAGTCTCACTTCCAGAGAGATTTCTGTAATCCGCAATAATATGTTCACGACGGAAGCTTGGAGGATCGGATTGTGCGGTTTCAAGTTTCAACCAAGACGCCAACACGCACGCGCACCATGATCGGAGAAAAACAAACAGACACGTACGCCGTGCTGCGGGCAGCTAATCACAAGGTTTTTAATCATTTCACTCTCTTACTAACCATCAAGCCAATGACTAGATTTGTCAAACAGGTTGATCGGGTCGCATTTGGATCAAGTTATAAATAGTCTAACCCAAATAAACTCGTTTGACCTGTTTATGACCCATTTATTGTAATACAAATCTAGCAACGTTTACTAGAGCATACCCAATCGGATCTATATTTTTAAAATACTTTTCTATTTAATCGATTTAGAAAAACTCATACCCAAATTGATGTGCGAGTGTGGAGCAAGTGAGCATGAGATAAGAATGAAGAGAGAGGCATAAGGATGAGTTGAGTCTAAGTAAGTTGAAACCTATTTTATGATTCATTTAACACTCATGTTATATTTAAATCTATTTCTTGAGTATAATTAATCCATATTGTTAAATATGTCATGAATTTTATGTACTTGGTCCGGTTTATCATCCGACCCGACATATATTTTATGAAGCTCAAAAGTGGAGATTTAGTTCGTGACGCGAGCAAGTGAACAAATCTTTATAGTTGTGCGAATAGATCTCTATGGGGTTCGGGGCAACGCCCCAGAGAAAAATTTTGGGCTCTATTTTTATACTGCGGCTAGGGTTTTTTTTTTTCGTGAGTTGAAAGACTTGTGAGTCTTTTGACAATCAATTGATCGACTTTGTAATCCGTACTCTCTTTGATTATAGTGGAATTCTGTTTGCCGCCGTGGGCGTAGATCACCTTGATCGAACCACGTAAATCCTTGTGTTACGTGGTTGCTTTTCGCATTTGTTACAACACATATAACATCTCAATCGTTATATGTGGGGTTAAAGAACGTGTTTATGACCTATTTTGATAGATCTATCAATGATTGACAAGGTTACAGAATCCTTTTACGTTGCGGACGACGTATTTTGTAATTGCTCTCTTATGTAATAGTGCCGCCGGATCGTGGCACAAACAGACAAAATGCAAGAGGAGCTGGAGTTCTTTGACTTATCACGAGCCGACCCATTTGTAGTTTCATTTTCTTTTCTGATCGGTAGGAGAGAAGAAGCCTTCCCAATGTCATTGAAACGATACACACGCGAGGTTTGACATGCTGACTATGTCCATGTCCGCATCGGCGGACCCAGGGCCTAGAGATTGCGACGACAAGTAGCGAATGGGTTTTGTTTAGCCACCTCTAATTTGTCGGACAGCCTTCGCCTGAAAACAACCGGTGAAATTGATGCATCCTCTTGCAAAATTGCCTCATATCGAGATGGGTAAGTCCAATTTGAGAATTTGAGTTGGGAGGCGATGGTGATTGAGTTCCAAGCTTCTTGATTGCAAGAGATTCGATTAAACATGAGCGCGCACCACGGATAATTCGTTAAGATGCACGTACGGATTGTACTAAAAAAGTTTCGCATCGGAGAACCCATGCGGTGTGGAGTAGCTTACTATATCGTACATGGCTCGTGACGAATTAACTTTAAACTTTTGAATGTGTGTGGGTTCAATTTGATATGTTCACGCGTTTGGACTTGATCTCCCAATGCGTGTGTTGTTGAAATACGCACACATCTAGGGCTATGTTCTATGTAATTGATAGTAGGTTCCTCGTTGCAATATATGGAAAGCATCACAATACTGTCAATCAATTCGCAAGCTACTAATATGATCCGATAGACAATGTTTTGATTCAGCTAGTTAGATATATAATCCGATAGACAATGTTTTGAACCGAGATATTAGAGTAGTACAATTGATTGTTGCATCGAGGCTTGTGAATGATTTCATAATATGAAAGATTGTTGAGAATATATCTCGAGCAACACCTATGCAACAAAGTTCTCATTTTTAACATTTTGCATACTATTTCTAGTTTGAAAATTGGGAAAATTTTCAACCTTGGTCGACATTACTCATCTGCCAAACTCTCTTATCCCTTTGCTTTCCTGGTCCCACGCTCTGTAACGAATAATGCCTTGACTCAATTTTGACCCAGGAGATATTACATGTGATTCTTTGAACATTGATGACTGATGACTTGGTCAAAGTCAACCGAAAGTTAGGTAGTCCGAACTAGCAGCACTACAACTATGACTCTTCTGACTCCTTAGTTCCACTCACATCTTGAAATTTCCTCCAGAGATGTCAAATAGATAGATCGGATCGGATTAAATATGGTCCGACCCATATTAATCCATTTAACCTATTTTGACTCATATTCATGCAATGACAATTGAATGACCCATACCTAACCCAATTCACACCCGATCTAACCCATATGACACCTTCTGCCCTTCTCGGTCGCCAATCCCGCTTGGCCACCTGCCACCACCGTCCGCCTGCTTGCCTTTGCCTGCCCTTCCGCCGCCGCCACTGCCCGCCCGCTGGCCGCTCGTATTCTTAGATGAAATCCGTATAGGACTAGACTATATCTGGCCTCGATGGGTTGCTGAAGTCGACTCCTTCAAACTCTATTTCTTCTCTAAAATTGGCTATAGCTTTTCCGTTCTTCTCCTCGGAGTCGATATGCGGAACCTGATCGATCATTCTGAAGATTTGACCCGCAGCGTATATCGCGTCAGCCATAGAAGAGAGGTTAGGGAGAATGTTCATGAATGACCTAGGTTTTGCAAGCAATCAGTTGTGATTCGCGAGATTAAAAAAACTGAACTTCATTGAATGGCAATGCAAAAAGAATATTAAACTCGTCATAGCCTGAGAAAATACATAATCAGATGAGAAAAAACTGACAATTCCCCCAGGATGATGCAGATCCAAGGCGATGAAACCAGGGCCGCCTCTTTCTCCCCTCTCGGTGACAAGAATACTACCGACCCAAGCCTGGAACGCCCAAGCAGCGAAGATCATTCCCATGCTCCCTAACATCAAGCCCTTCACGAAGACTTGCTTTATACCGAGCTCCAGAGTACTCTGCTGCGCGCGGTTGAACCGAACTAGCGGCTGGCGGCAGGTGGCGGCCCATCGCTGCGGCGGGGGGTGGGCAATGGGCAGGGGCGTGCGGCGGCGATGGTAGTGGGTGGATGGCGGCAGGGCGGGCGGAGGTGGTGGGTGGCAGCGGGTGAGCGATGACAATGGCGACGGGGGACTTGGAAAGTCATAGCCCATGGGTCAAAATTGGGTAAAAAATAGATTGAGTTAAAACCCACTAAAATTCATATTTGAATAAGCTTTATAATCTTAGACCCATATTTGACCCATTTTTTAAGTTTAATGAACCCATATATGATCCAAGAGTATAAAAGTGAGTTAAAAAGTAGGTTAATGACCCATATTGACGCCTCTAATTTCATGCAATCAAGGTTGCACGAAATAACGAAAATCAATTCATAACGATTGGCCCCGTAATTTTTTAAGCTGGTTGATAATTTTTAGCAATGAGATTTTCAAATTTATCTCTGGTTAGGGAGAGTTATGTATAAAAGGCTAATCAAGTATAATCAGTTAGTAAATTATGGTCTTAATTGTGGTATTTGTCGATACTCATAATTTAGGTCCTATCTATAAGACCTACGTCCATCTATGATCGATATAAAGTGAACCTAAACAAATTAATGAACTCATGTGCATCGAGTAAAACATGTCGTGGAGCGACGATACTATGTAAGAATAATTGTAGCCCACATGATGTGATTAATAATGGTTTAATAATTATGTACAGCTACAAGGTTAAAAATGTATTGGTATGAAACGATACAATTGTAAAGGTATAATTAACGTGCTTTGATGAAAGGCATATCTTGAAGATGCACCTGTTGATACTTGATAGATATAAAAGAACCTAGTCCTCTCTCCACCCATTGACGATGTTCATAAGACGTGCGGTTGTATCTCCCTCCATCAGAGAAAAACAATGTAAAGAAAAGAGGGTAAAGAGAGAGAAATCAGAGTTCTTGTCTTCTTATACTTCTGCAACAATCATGGTCAAAATTATTGCTATGGATTGAGGTATGTTTTCATATTTCTTATCGTGAAAATCATGAAAATTGAAGGTCCGTAATTGTTAAATTTCCGCATAAAGGTTTTACGTTAAATTTCTAACATACTAACCTTTCTTTTTTCCAAGACAATCCCAATGTTTAGTAACAGTTTTTCTGGCTTCCGTGATAATCAAAAGGCTCATATATCTAGGATTCAATAATATGTGGTAACAAATTACAATCGTGGAAGCTAAGATGTACAACGAAATCTTATCTAGTCCACACCCAAAAAAAAAAAAACTAGCAAGCCGTCTAATGGAGTCCTCATTTGCACGACAAGGACTGGACTTCCTTGGTTGCTGTATTGATGGCCATGGTGCAATTCATTTGGGAGGTCTTCTTCTTCTTGAACATGAACATGACCGTCACCTTCCCTTTGAGCTCCCCTTGGCTGTTCAACGTTATGACCCCCGAGCTCAGTTCGCTCCCGAGAGTCGAATCGCTTGCCAAGTTCGCAGAGTTCAAAGTCACGTTAGCGTTGATCTTCTTGGTGGACTTGAAGTTGGCCTTACTCTTGGGGATGATCGCTTGTCCCACTTGGACACCTCCATAGGTGAAGTTAACAGTAGAAGCACCGTACTTGAAGGGACCCCAGTTGGTGTTCTTGATCCGGATCGGGGCGACGAAGGTCATGTCGAACGAGGGCGAGGCCTGAGTCCCTACGGTGAGGGACTGGATGTTGAACTCGCCAACCCTGAACTTGGGGGACTTGAACTTCATGATGACGAGGACAAAGAAGAGGGCTTGGACAACCTGAAAGATAACGAAGGCGATGATGCCGATAGTCCACTTCATCCTCTTCTTGCGCTGGGCCTCCTCGTCCATGGTATGGAGCGACTCGTGATCGGATTTTGACATTCACAACTCTCCTTTCTTTGGAAGAGATGGAAGAATAGAAAACTGAAAGACTCTCTCTCTCTCTCTCTCTCTCTCTCTGTTCTGCTTTCTGTGATTTCGACTCGGTTTTATGAAGGAGTTTGGAGATTGCAGAAGTTGTGAAGATTGAAATGAGGAATTGGGAGGATATATATAGGATTTGATTCCATTTTATGATCAAATGGAGGCGGGCTTTTTCCTAGAAGAAGTTGTTTTGATTCAGAGTAGCCAAACGCGTCCTGGGAATGTTCACCTTCTAGACGAAACGGCGAGCTGGAATTTGACAGCAACGAGAGAGGCTTGTCAACACGAAACATCGACGGCCAGAATAGTCTCCGATATATTTACCGTACGGTTTCTACGAACGTTTTTAACCCCAGCTCAAGGTAGAACAACGGGCAAAGCAGATGGGAGCTCGAGTCTTTTTGACTTCCAACAGTAGGAGAACTCCGCAACCGTGTGGGGCCTTGAGTAGGCCCCGTATATTGAAAAGAACGAAAGAGACAGAGCAATACTAAGTTTATGGAGATTGATTTGTAAACTTTGATTTATTAGATTGACCATTTATATCCGCGTATCGTATTCAAGACCCATCAATAGTACCGATCGGGTGATTCATCGAGTGCTCTAAAACTCGACCGGCAAGCCGAAAGCCATAGCTCAAGTTCCCTACCCCATCCTCGATGTCAGGTTATCTTGGTTAGCCTACAAAGACGGTTTGAGTTTAGGTGTCTCGATAGTTTTGGGCTTTCGCACTCGCACTTGGGGTGGCTGCAACGGCGGGTTCATTTATAGTCAGGTGGTGCTTTGTTGATGCCTTAGACGGAAGATCCCATCTTCCAAGAGCTTTCCCAGCTCAACTCATTTTTTTGTTGTTGATTAAAATGAAAGATTATGCACGGACGAGGATTCAACGATCGAGGTACGCAAAAACCGTGATTAAATCTATAAGGGAATTACTAATGTAAACCGATCAAGATCGTTAGTTATTTCGATCGCGCGATCTCCCAATCAATGAACGCTTTATGTAAAACATGCGATAATGATGTGTGAATCTATAATTGAGATTGTACTGTCGAGAAAAGTATTTTTAATCTGTAATTAGATTCTTTGATGGAAATTATGGTTTTGTGACTGGGACGCTCATCTAGAAGGTTAAGAAAATCATCTAGATATGTATATATATGGGCATGAGAATAGATGTTGACTTAAGGTGATGAGTTTGACTGAAAGCTTGCGAGAAAGTTGTATGGCCAGAGACTCAGGACGAGCGGCGTCGTCACTCTTTCGCCTGCCATGGCTGACTTCTTGAGATGCTGCCTTTGCTTTCAATGAACTTCTGAACACGTCAGAATAAAGAAAAGTCGTTAAGTGATAATTTAATCTAATGGTTGGCAGATTTACTTTTTTTTTTTTTTTTTCAGAAAACTGTTACTTCACGAATTATTCGAGATAATTATTTGAAAGACTCCGAGGAGCTTAACGCAATTCCGAAATACTACGTCGTTCGTCCGTTCAACGAATCCTGGAAGACAAAGCATTACAGGTTTGGTTATTTTTTTTATGGAAAAGGAACATATTCCTGACGTGTCGTGCGTTGTAATTAGATGGGTGGATCGATGATACGATGCTTCTAAGACCATATAAAGGTTTCTTGACCCCGATGTCGAAACCATGGTGATGTTTCTAAAAAACGAAAAAATTATCCAAAAAATCGTGAACCTATTGCGCTTTTGCTAATTCAATCTTAAATTTTTTAATTGTGTCGGTTGAGCCCTGAAGTTTTTTTATTTGTTTATTATGTTTTGCTTATTGATTTCATCCGGTCAATTTTAGCCGAAGTTATTGGCATGAATGCCAACCGTCCTACATAAAGACGATTGGTAATGAAGTGGATAATTTTTAATAATATTTTAATAATATTTTCCGATTCACTTTTTCAGTCGGTTTTTTACAACCGTATTCGGCGAGGTTGCTTGGATGACGAAGGTGAGCTTGATAACGAGTTAACAGCCACGACAACTGCGGACGTATCATATCGGCAATTTCCGGTAGCAAAATCAATGGAACGACTAAACTCTGTTATTCCAAAGAAGTATAATTAGGACTAACAATTGAATATTTTACCCAAAAGTTGGGAATGTGCCTCGAAATGGACCAATTACAAATGAATCATGCCGGCGATAATGCCGCCGTAAATGAGCAAGTCCCGACAAGGGCTATAAGTCAAAGTACCAAAGGTCAAAAATCTGGACATCAACGTGTGGTCATTTGGTCGGGTGAACTATATTTATCTTATATTAAAAAAAAAACTATATTTGTCTTATAAATCATATATCTTTTGACAAAAAAAAATTACATTTATCTTATTTCATTTTTTCTGCTCCAGAAGTGCATGGTGGGTTAAACCAAACATTCCCTACAACGCCCATCAGATATAGGAGGGCACAAGCACAAGAAATGCAGGTTACTAAGTAACCAGATCAATGCTACACCAAACTACACAACTTATTACGTACGACGTATATAGGACTAACCGATTGTCTCTGTATCTGAAGCGAACCGACGCATGAACAATGATCGTCATGATAAACAGTGGTAGGTTTCTCGTTTAGGGGAGACACATAATTAAGAACACCAAGCTGAAGCTTCAATCTGAGGGCAGTACATGTGATGTGAAGCAAAAAGGTAAGGCAAATTCAAACAAGATAGAGTACCGAGGTTGATGCGGTCCGCGAAAAATGCTTCTAAAACGATGAAACCGAGCAATACAAAGCCATAATATGATGCGGAACCACCTCTCCGGGTCATGCTCATTTACATGACAAGGACTGTACCGACTTTGTCGAGGTGCTGATTGCCATGGTGCAATTCATCTGCGAGGTCTTCTTCTTCTTGAACATGAACATCACCGTTATCTTCCCTCTAAGCTCACCTTGACTGTTTAAGGTTATGACACCAGAGCTCAAATCGCTCCGGAGGTCCGAATTGTTAGGCAAAGTAGCAGAGCTCAGAGTGACGTCCACGTTGATCTTCTTAGTGGACTTGAAGTTGGCCTTGCTCTTGGGAATGATCGCTTGTCCCACTCGGATGCCTCCGTAGGTGAAGTTGACAGTAGAAGCACCGTACTTGAAGGGACCCCAGTTGGTGTTCTTGACCCGGATCGGAGCCACGAAGCTCATGTTGAACGAGGGCGAGGACTGATCGAACTCCGAAGTTTGGATGTCGAACTTGGCAACCCTGAACTTTGGGGACTTGAACTTCATAATGACCAGCACGAAGAAGAGAGCCTGCACTACCTGAAAGATGACGAAGGCGATGATGCCAATCGTCCACTTCATCCTCTTCTTGCGCTTCGCCTCCTCCATAGATAGCAACGTCTCTTCGTCCATCCTGCGGTTGTGGTTGGATTCCGCCATCGCCGGTGTCTCGGGGAACTCGTAACCACGATTCTGAGGTTCTCGTCAAATTTGGGTTAAGGATCTGTGACAAGTGTCTGTGAGGATTGGAAGAAGTGGGGGCTCGGTATCAGGTTTTATATGTGAAATTTGTCGAGATCAGACAAGTGTGTGTATGTGTCGAACAAGGAAGAGCGAGTGCGAGATCACCTTCGAGGAAGACGGAAATGGAATAATACTAGGTTAAAACGCGTCTATCTTCATGTTGGAATTCTCACTTCTAGACGGACGCGAGTTCCCGGAGAAAAGATTTCACCAACGACTACAAGAGAGAGATGCCTTGTTCTTTTAAGGTAAGAAGCCTCCGTTTTCCCATGTTTTGTTTTGGCTTGTCATGACGAAAGGGAAGGTTCGATTATGAGAGTCTGTCCCCAAGATCGTTGCCGTACGTTTTGAGCCACGTCGCGACTGAAGGACGACCGATTAGACGAAGAAGATCAAGAACTACTCGAAGGTTTTGAACTTTCAAAGCGTGTGTCTCGGGTCCCTTGTTCAGCTTGACCCTGCGTGAGTTTTGGGTTTTTTCACCTTCTTTGTGATTAGCCTGGCCTTTTCGGTAGTCTGTGTCGGAAGGAGTAGCGGAAGGCTCGATACCTTTCGCTCTACGGACATTAGCAAGAGAAATGCTAAGATCATATCTAGTCAAATTTATCTTAACTCAAAAGTTTATATCATTGAATCATGGGCCAACTCGAAAATATTAATCGCTTTACATTGCAAGAAATACCTAATGTGCGACTTTCTTGAAATAACACCCTCATATGTGCTTTTCGCCCCTCGCGTGTAGGCTTCCCGTGTTAAAGTCGCTCCTCTTTGATTCACGTCTCCTTCGTCTCTAACGCTATTTCAACTTGAACGTCTGTTTTGACTTTGTCCAAGTTTGGTGGACCGTGTCGAAGGGGAACAACATCCACCTTTTAGATTCTGCTTCGATCGCCTTGGCCCAACCAAGTTTCTCGAGAAAAAAAAAGGAACACTGTTTGCCACCTCAATTAGGGAGTCACATTCGAAGGTGCAGATAATCGCTAATTAAATGTCGGTCCACACATGCTCGGGTCGGCTCATAAAAACCATCGATTTACGCTCCGTTTGATTCGCGAAAAGTGTGGCATTTCCGGAAGATATTTTTCAGAAAGTCATTTTTAAGGAAAATGACAATATTATTCGATATTTGGCTGAAACCTCAAAATGAACCAGAAAATATTTTTGGCCATTTGGTATGGAAAATCCGATTTGATTTTCTTTCGTGCACTCCTTTTATCAATATTTTTTTTTTTTCTTTTAAAAAATTGAAATTTTAATTATTAGAAATTATTAATTTTTTTTAATTTTTTGTTTCTTTCCTTTTCTTTTCGCTTCTTCTTTGGCTGGTCGCACACCATGGCCACCAGCCTCGGTCGAGGCTATAGCTCGCCCAAATTTCGGTGGGCCGAGCCTTGCCAACCTTGGGTGAGGCTCACCTAGCTGGGGGCAGATCGCCAAGAAAAATAAAATTAACAAATAAAAAATAAAAATAAAACGAATAATAAAAATAAAAGAAAACAAAGGATTTTATTTTTTTCAAAATAAAAGAAACAATAAAAAGAAAAAATAATTAAAATGAGTGTATAAAAAGAACATGTTTCGTTTGATGAAAGAAAGATGATGGAAAATGATTTTCTCTTTTAAAAAAGGGCGATAATTTTCCCTACTTTTGAAAGTGTTTTTTCCATTGAACCATCATCCATGAAAATTCCTAGACATAAATGTTCATTGACAATGAAATTATTTTTCATTAGCTGAGTATTTTCAAGCGATACAAGGAATCATTTTTAATATACTATTTTTAGAATCATTGATTTTCTGCAAAAGCAAACGGAGCCGGAGCTGAATTTATGAGGCGAGTGCTATGGCTTGTAATAGCTTCTTTTCATTGATCCTATCTCCACCGATATGTTTGTAAGTTTGTTTCTGTAAGTTTGTAAATTTACCACACATCTTGTTATCTACAAAATGAATCACAATGAATAATCATGTCAAATGATCAAACTACATCACAACAATGATTTGCGAAAAACCAACAGAAAATATTCTCGTACAATACTCAGTCTCTACAGAAAAAATGAAAGAAATTGCAAAAAAAATTCAAGGCAGAAACACATAGTTTCACATAATCCATGGAAAGCTTGTGGAACCATCTAATGGAGAATCACTGTCCTGATTCTCATTTGCACGACAAGGATTGGACCGCCTTTGTGGTTGTATCGATAGTCATGGTGCAATTCATCTGGGATGTCTTCGTCTTCTTGAACATGAACATGACTGTTATCTTCCCTTTGATCTCGCCTTGGCTGTTCAAGGTTATGATCCCCGAGCTCAATTCGCTCCCAAGATTCGAACTGCTGGGCAAAGCACTGGAGCTCAAGGTCACAGGCACATCGATCTTCTTGGTGGACTTGAAGTTGGCCTTGCTCTTGGGAATGATCGCTTGTCCCACTTGGACACCTCCATAGGTGAAGTTGAGGGTGGAAGCACCGTACTTGAAGGGACCCCAGTTGGTGTTCTTGATCCGGATCGGAGCGACGAAACTCATGTCGAATGAGGGCGAGGCCTGAGTCCCGACCGTCAAGGTTTGGACGTTGAACTCGCCGACCCTGAACTTGGGGGACTTGAACTTCATGATGACGAGGACAAAGAAGAGGGCTTGGACGACCTGAAAGATGACGAAGGCGACGATGCCAATCGTCCACTTCATCCTCTTCTTACGCTTTGCCTCCTCATCCTCCATGGTATGAAGCGATTCTTGATCGCTCCGGCGATAGGCATTCGACTCGGGTAATTGGTATTGGTTCTGGTTCTTCTCTGCCATTTGGTTGTATTCAGCCAAACGAGGGATGAATTCAAGTATTGCTTCTGTGAAGGACTTGGATACGTGAGAATGTAGTGAGGATGGAGAAGAGAGATGTGTGGGTCAGGTTTATATAGAGTGTTCGGAGAAAGACTATGTCCTCAGAAGCATCGAGTGGACAAGGAGAGCCACTTTCCTGGAAATCATTGTCAAACGCGGTCGTCGAAATATTCACTTCTCTAGAAGGAGCGCGAGTTTAGTGGGCCTATTGCAGCACACACGAGTAGAGGAGACTCTCTCTTTTGTTTGTCCTGACAGCCCGCCAAAGTCGGCCAAGGTGGGCGGAAGACTCGATCCTGTTCTTCAACATTTAGCTCTGAGTCAACTCGCGAGTCATCAAGTTTGATTGCACGTCAATGTTCTCGAGGGGCTAATTCCCTAAAAAAACACCAACTTTAGGTCTAATAATGATTATGGCTCGAACTTTTTTTTGTCTTATACAAAAACACAAACTTTGACGATTCTCGCCCGAACTTTTTTTCATCTTATGAAAAAGACCAACTTTAACTCGAGTCCTGTCGCGACCTAAAAAATAAATAAACAAGTTATCATTTCCAGGTTAATGGATTATCGGGTTAATTAATTAACTAACCTAACTCGGACTCTCTCAAGTCCATACCAAATCGCAACTTAAGGTTCGAATGATCATGCAATGTGATTTGAATTTGGAGTCGCCACTAATCATTTTCGGTAGATCGATTAGAAACCTAAATAAAATAGCGGGAGAAAACTATCTTATTTCTTGCGAACCGGAGATTAAGAGTCCGGGGACTTGGTTACATTAATTACAACTAATGCCCTTTCGGTACCTTAAAATTCATGAAAAAATAATGGATTTGACAAATTTGATGAATTCTACTTGAAGATCAAAGAATCATTTTTTTTTTGTTTTTCTTCCCTTGACATTTGTTTGAAATAAAGAAATTACATGGAATTAGGATGAAATAGGTTCAAGATTACTCCCCAATTTGAACTCGTGCACCAAACTTGTGCTCCGAGCTTGTCTTGACCATTGGACCGATTTGGTGACTCGTTAGACCGAGAAATCTCTTGGTTCTATCTCTCATTCACGCTTCTTTCTCATCTCGCTGGAATTTCATGAGACGCAATATGGGCGTTGATATTTTCCCCTTTTTGCTCTCCTTCTATTCTTGTACCATTGGTGTCTCATCGTTGATATGTAGCTGCTATTTAACATAAAAACATAGAGAAAATCGATGTAGAGAATTTGGGCTAATTTGTATTCGAAATTAAAGGAAGTTAGGAAATCACTTAGCTTTCTTTTCTTGCGACGAGCTTGAACGATCGGGATGGACCAAGTAGCTTGTGTTGATCGGTGCAAAATTGGCAATAGTAGTATCGGGCTTCAAAACTCTCATACCCTCTCAAAACTCTTTTCAAATTTTTTTTCAAGAGCTCTCTCCATTCTTCTCTAACGAATTCTTTTCAAAAACTCTCTCAATTCTCTTTTCCTCCCAAAAAAAAAACTCCTCTCTCTCTTTCAAGAACTCTTCTTCTTTTATAGGCAAAATTCTTCATCCTTCATTCTTCATCTTCATTTCCTCACCTTCCATTTTCATCTTCCTTTCTTCATCTTCATCTTCATTTCCCACCTTCCATCTTCATCTTCTCTTCTTCATTTTCATCTTCTCTTCTTCACCTTCATTTCTCCATCTTCCATTTTCATCTTCTCTTCTTCATCTTCATCTTCCTTTCTTCATCTTCATCTTCCATCTTCCTTTCCCCATCTTCTTTTGGTATTTGCAATCCAGTCCCGAAGTTTCAAGTATTTGCAATACAGATCCCCGAAGTTCGAGTATTTGCAATACAGTCCATGCCTAGTCCAGACCCTGTTAAATTAAGCTCAAATTATATGCCAATGCTAAATGAATATGTGAGATGATTTTTGTTTAGAACTAAAATCAGGTTCTAATTTTTATGCAATAAATTAGTCAAAATTTAGGCGTCAACAGTTGCCCCTCTTTGAGTGGAGGCTCGTAGAGGTTACCGCTTCAAAGACGAAATTGAATCCTGAATTTTGACGGTGTAAATTATGGATGAACTTTTTTGGCGGGAGTTTTAGTCCCATTTTTTGTAATGAAGTGATGCATGATATGCAAAACGTAAATAACATGTGTCATAATTTCTCTTTTCCATGTTAGAGAAACTCGCACATGGATCGCATACGAGAATACCTGTTTTACCAAATACCTCATAAGCTGGTGATTCCCTTAATTTCCAAGTTTCTTGCAAACACGAGGACCTTAAGGTATTCGGCCTATCTCGTTATCGAGACTTCTCCCTAATGCGAGACAATAGAAGATATGAGCATCCTTCCGGATCACAAGAGCTACGTCGTTGTGAGTCGAAAGAAGTAGAATCAAGTTCACAAGAGCTACGTCGTTGTGAGTTGATTAAATGTCGAAATCGCCAGAGCATATGTCTTCACGATTCGACAAAGGGGAACCAAAATCTTAAGAGCTACGTCGTTATGATTTGGTTTGGATCAAAATCACGGGTGCTTATGTCTTCGTGATTTGATAAAGGAGCCGAGAATCATAAGAGCTATGTCATTATGAGCCGACTAAAGGTCAAGATCACCAGTGCATATGTCTTCATGATTCGAGACTCGAAATCATAAGAGCTACGTCGTCATGATTTGATAAGATGTCAAGAT
This sequence comes from Rhodamnia rubescens, assembly GCA_021437795.1. Classification (NCBI taxonomy): domain Eukaryota; kingdom Viridiplantae; phylum Streptophyta; class Magnoliopsida; order Myrtales; family Myrtaceae; genus Rhodamnia; species Rhodamnia rubescens. Next base: position 47,131 of record JAILYA010000043.1, on the reverse strand, counting down.
CGCCAGGTGCATATGTCTACACGACCTGACGGAGAGGCATATTGCCTCGAATTGAATCGTAACAACTATCATCGGAGGAGTTGTTAATTTGAAAATGGGTTCCAAAAACTTACCCGGTTCTCCGAACGATTAATCAAAGAACGAAACAGATCGCTCGTATCGTACATGGTAGGCATTTGCCAGGAGAACTTGCTCATTCAATAATCCTTAGATGAATTTCGAGACCTTGGGAGGGACATCGAACATCGGGAATGTATTACCCATCATAGAATGTCCGAGGTAACATGCGCAAACATATTCAACATGTGCATAATGCAATCACTCATACTATGGTTTATGCATAACCATTCTATCAAGTTTGCATTACCAAGCCTGTCCCGAGATGTTCTCACATTATGAATACCTCGAATGTGAGCTTGAATGGGGGACTTCAGTCCGAAAGGGTTTTCTCTCACTCTCAAGAAAAGTTATTTATCCCTTGCTCAGGATTCAAAAGAAATCACTCAATCTTTCCATCATCGCATTCGATAAGGATCCGAGTAATCTCGCAATTGATACGATCGAGCCGATCCGAGAGGGTCTTGATGAAGACCGTAATGAGGGCTAGGTCAAAGGTTTACAAAGGGGACTCTAGTTGAGTCAAGACTGCTTGAAATGAATTCCTTCGTCATCTTTCTCGGGTTTACAAGTCAAGAACCCCGCAAAATGAGAGAGAAAGTAATCTTGCTCAAACTTTTTCGAGTGATGCTTAAAATCATTGAACTCCACATTAATTCAAGTGCCCTAGTCAAAAAAGGCTTTTAAAGGGTTGTAATGGAGGTAATGATTTGGGGACCGAGAAACGAAAGGGTTCGTTTTGGCTCGAAAGATGTTTGAGAAGGGGGCTTGATGTTGGTGATCATTACAATCTTGTCACCGATCGTGGCCTTCTAGGATACCATCATTGCTCGGGGATGGTATGAACCCGAAGATAGCATTTGCAATTTGACACTTCATGGAGATTTTTCTGTCAACCCTTTTAGGATATACAGGAAAATTATGCATTCAAGCTCGAAATATTCTACAAATGAACAATGAATTGAAAGGGCATTGGCGCCTTACTTTTGGTAGGCACTTTGCTTTTTAAATGCCTAGGAATTTTTGTGGAATCAGCATTTTCTCTTTCTTCTCCCCATTTTTTTTACTCCCAACTCTCTTTTACTATTGCATCTTGATGAGTTCATTGGGAGATTTTCTATTGATCCAGCTTTTCGGTCCTTCTACTCAAAGATGGGCCATATTCGCTTTGGGACAACAATGATCACCAATAAGGGCTTTTAGAAACGAATTTGCAGGCTCAAATGGGTTGTGCAAATGGATATAGATGTGTGGGATAGAAAAAGAAATGTTCTTCGTCACCCTAAGGCACTTGAATTAAAGCGCAAGTACAATGCAAAGAACCACCCGAAGATTGATGTTAGTCCAAGCAAGAAAATTTCTAACCATTTGTCTCGTGATGCTGATGGAATTACCTCTGTTTTGCCCCAATGTGGGGTGGTTCTTGACAGGGTCGTGGAAGTGAAATCTCCGCTCAAATGGGTTGATCAATGGATAACTTGCGAGTGTTTAGGGTAGAGAAATGAATGGCTCTATCACTTCGGTTATCGTACCTTTCGTGGAGAAAACTTTTTACCTCGGGGAATGCGGAATTTTGCCACCGTTCATCTCACCTGAAAAAATTGGACGTGTTTGGCAAAGGATTGCCTTTCATCATCCTGTCATGCCCCTTTCTGTACATTCGATGTATCTTATGTAGTTCATGTTCTTTATTCGAGTTGGTAAATTAAACATGAGGAACAATCATGTGCAAACCATGCGATGTATGAGTGTTTTCGAGCATATAAAATGCAGCAACTTTTTATCTTGGCGGACAAAGTTCGCAAGTACATAAAAAAATTCTTAGGGGCGTGGATCGTGAGTTGCCCCTGTTCATGCAAATGCGTTGCAAAACTTCATTGTCCGGCTTCGAGACATGAGATTGTCAAAGGCTCCAAGAATTTCTCATTTCATTAATTTTTCATGGAGAAGGGATACTTCTCTGTTTGGACAAGTAGTGACCCCTGTAAAAATCAAAAGGGAAAGCATCAATATACGTCCTCATGTTCTAAAAGAGTTGAAACGATACCACTTTACTCATGTACGTATTCCTTGCGAACTTTGAATTGAAAAGATCGATTCATCTGGATCGGATTGTATGTCCGGGATGTTATCTCTTCAGGTTCTATGACCGTCCGGGCTAAGCTTCGATCTCGCAAAGCAAAAAATATTTTTATTAATCTTTGTACATTGATGCCAAATCCCAAGATCGACCCCGGGATGCCTCGGACCACTTGTCATTCCCCAACCACTATCTTTGCGGTGTTGTTGGCGTCCACGGGTGGTTCGCTTTTGTTATATTGTTCTCAAAAGCAGTTGGCAATCCCTCGTCGAGAATAAAATAAGCTTAACTTAGAGTTTGAAACGACCGAGAGCCAATTGGGACGATACGGAGTTACCCATCTTTGAGCCCGCTTGGTCTTTTACTTGCATTCTCCCAAGTAAGGCTATTCGGAATCTCTCTTTGCGGGCGTTCGGGGCGTCATGCGAGATTGCTACGGGCCTAGCTTAATAAGGAACTTACGCATTTGATAAGAGAGGAGAAAAATTCGCCTTTTAACTCTAGGCAAATTCTAGACAACTAGAAAGTAAAAGTATCCCACGCAGGGGAACTATACATGGAATTAAAGGAGTATTCATGCGAGATTGGTTCCACATCTTTTCTTCGGCTATTCCAATGATTGGCTGATTTTGTCTTGGATCATACACCAACGATCGTTGTTTGAGGATCCATAATCACTTGCTTCGGATCACAACTCGGAGGTCTTTCGGCTCCGAACCGGCTGACCAAGGCGGTGAGCTCATCATCAAAGTAACCTTTTGATCTTTCGGGCAATTGATACTTGAATTGGGCATTGTTACTTGCTAACACTGGCGGCAGATTTTCCACTTTGTTTTTGCCGTGAGCGGTCGACTCCTTGAGCTTGAGCCTCCGCCGTCGCTCGGGAACTCGTAGGGATGATCAACCGGTCCGTCTGCTAGAACCACCAGCTGGAAGGTCGGTATGGCCGTATTTTTGATTGGGAAGTGGTCGGGTACTTTTTGCTCCGTAGGTTTTCCTGGGGATTGATCTTCCAATCAACTTTGCTCCGGTCGCCTTGGTTCCAAGCTACATCGTGCTTCTTCACTTATCTCTAAATCCGTGAAGGTGATTTGTGACACTTCGTAGGGTGAGTCCGTCTATATTCATTATTTTGAGTACAGCCATTGGTCGTCTTGAATTGATTCCTAGCCAGTCGAACCGCCTCGATGAATATAGAATGAAGCTCGGCGGACCAAAGGGGCCTTTTCTTTCCGACAAAATCGTCGTAGTAAGTTTGGCCATAGTTCTTTTGTTCGAGTAATTGCTTCCTTACAGCATGTTGCCAAATGTTTTGGAGCACTTGAACGCAGACCGGCTTCTTTAGGGATGTCCCGAGCACCATGCAATATGGCCCTCGTTATGAACTGCCGATCATCACTTGCGATGTGACGATGACCGGTATGTCCAACTCGGAATCAATGATCTTTAAGAGACCGGAGACCGTCCATATCAATCCCTACCATGGCTATGACGACGATGTCAAAATCATATTTGTACCGTCTCGGCTCCTCTAAGGCTTCCGTTGCTTTCACATAAGCTGAAATCCTATACATGCACTTTCTCGGCATGGCAACGAGGATCGAGAGGGAAACGGGGTTACCATCAATGGCCATGACTCGCAGATCCTCGGGATATGAAACTTCCCATACTTCCGCCCCGGAGTGAATGCATACTTATTTTCCTTTCAAAACCTTCCATATGTAGACCGAAAAATGGGTGTTTCGACTAGAGACCGAGTTTTAGATGTTCTTTGGACTTGCAAAGACAAAAGCGACGATGGCCTTTCGTGACGAGTTACGGAGGTACATGGAGACTTCAAGTTCTTTATAAACTTTTTCTGATCTGTTAGTCTCGCACACGCCTTTTCTCTCCTTTTCGATCCTAGTGCATTGAATCCATTTCGTAATAACTCTTACCTCCCGCTCAATCCGTCGTTCTTTTTTTACTTTTCTAATATGGAGGAGCCCTCAAATCTTTTCACTTTCTCTACGAACGAGGCAGTTATTTCCTTCTTCAAATCTTTTCGCTTCCTCCTACGAACGAGGCGATTATTTCCTTCCTCAAATCTTTTCGCTTCCTCCTACGAACGAGGCGATTATTTGCCCCGCTCAAATCTTTTCGCTTTCTCCTACAAACGAGACAGCTTATTTGCCCTCCTCAAATCTTTTCGCTTTCTCCACTAACGAGGCGCTTATTTCCCTCCTCAAATCTTTTCGCATTTACTTACGTGAAGGTTTTCAATGCTTAGTCAAATCGGCGAGGAATTCACGCATTTAAACATGATGATGTTCGTGGATAGTACTTGTTCTTTGCCCCTAGATTAAAAGAAGAATGTCTCACATGGGGATTTTGTAACAAACAGTACATTCATTCATACATGTCACTACTTCTCTTGAGGATTCGTAAGGGCTGGCTAGTAATGCTCAAAGAAGAGATATTTTGAGAGCCCATAATAAAAAAAAACTAAAGCTTCATGTAGGCTACACATTCGGAGTTCCATCGGCGTTGAATTGGCTGGTTGTGACATCAAGGAAAGTCCAATTGTAGTGATGCATGTCTCTTCCCTCGAAGGGCATCGGTTCCGCCTCTGCAAGACCGACTTTCCGGGGATGTATCTCCAACGAAATCGGATTGTACGAAAGCTTTCTCTGGGTGATGAATCGTGAATGAGCATTTTCAATGCTCGAGATGTGGCTCATCGAGGAACACGTCACCAAAGGAGATGGGGCCGCTACGGACATGGCAAACAGCGGTGTTAATAGCATCCCTATACCTCTTGTTCTCTCGCTCGAAGCTTTTCATTTTCTTCCCTCGAAACGCAAGTTCATGACTTTCATTTTTAACCTTTAATCGGGTCCGCTTGTTTTGAAACCAAAACTTGACCTTCAAGGGCTCCATTCCTATCATCCGGCTCAATTCATTTTTGCGTCTCTTATTCACGTAAGAGCACTCCTTGAAGGCAACTTCGAGCACTTTGATTTGATATTTTCTTTTAAGGGTTATTTGCATTGCCGCTGCCATTGTTGTTCTTGTTGAGATCTTGAATTTCAATGCCAAGAGAGTTGGGTTTTATGGCTTCGGCGTTGGATCTGGTCTCGAAATCCAGCAGTCCGCTTTCGAGGATGTCTAGGTTGGTTGCCTCCAAGTAAGTGCTTGATGGCCTCTAAACATGTTGGATTGAAATACCTCTTACCGCCTTTTGTTCACTCTATTCTCCGCTTGTATGCTTACTCTCTCCAAATTCTTTCGAGTAATCGGGTATGTTCCAAAACCTCCCTTCAAACGCGGATGAAAATCACTAAGCCGACGTTTTTCCCAAGATTTCGTGTTTCCCGCTTTGTCTTATTTTTTCAACGTGATGGGACCCCGAATCCACTCGCACCGATTTTCTTTTCTTGATAACCATGCTTGTCTCCCACTCGGTTTTCAATCATGGTGGGACTTCAACTCTTTTCGTAACTTTTCGGATTTGTGAGGCTCGAGATCACGGATTGACGATAGATCCAGGATCCAACGAACGAAACGCCCGTAGTTTTACCCGAGTAACTAACGTGGCTCCGCAAGAATTGCTGTTTCTTCTCTCGGAAAGTATGCTTGTCTCTTACTCGCTTTCAACATGGTGGAGTCCTCAAATCTTTTCGTAACTTTTTCGGATTTGTGAGACTTGAGATGGTAGATCCAGTGATTCACGGACGAAACGCCTGTGGTTTCACCCGAGTAACTAACGTGGCTCTGCAAGAATTGCTGTTTTTTCTCTCGAAAAGTATGCTTGTCTCCCACTCAGTTTTCAACATGGTGGGGTTCTCAAATCTTTTAGTAACTTTTTCGGATTTGTGAGGCTTGAGATGGTAGATCCGTGATTCACGGACGAAACGTCTGTAGTTTTGCCTAGATAATTAACTCGGCCTCCACAATAATTATTGCTATAACTTTTCCTACCCTTTAAATTAGGATTTAACGCCGAGACAATTATCGCTTTCATATCTTCATCTCCAACCTTCTAAGCACTCTTTTGCATTCACTCTTTTTTAGCCGCTTCAACAACAATGGCTTCCCTTCCTGCACACGCCTTCTCGATGAAGTTTTGGCCAAATGGGAGAAACTTTATAATCTCCTAGGCCAGGGCTACTCTTATATAGCCAACCATCCGGAGGCCGAAACTGAAATTCGTCTTATGTTTAGGTATATGGACACCACTTCTATTGAAGGTACCAAGTTAGAAGAGGAATACGGGATCTTCCCCACCCTCTTCACTAACTTCCCGGAGGCTTACCATGTTGCTCATCAAGATGTTACTTTGGCCCACCTTGTGAAGGCATGCTATCGGGATCGGTCGGACAGCTTGGTGTTGGCCGGTCTTGTAGGCGACAATTATAAGAAGGCCCTCGACTATGGTAATGAACAAGTCTCCCCGCTGATTCGTGAGAGGAGAAACTTGGTGGAACGTTTGGCCACGTCCCCGGATCATCTTCGAGGGCGATCCGCTCAACATTGTTTTAAAGTTCCAATGCACATGGCTGGAGGAAAGGCTGAACGATCGACCCTGGATATAGCCCGCGGGAGAATGCTGATCCATGACACGGAATCTGGCTGCTTGAGCATCACGAGGACAAGGTAGCCAACCTCAAAGAGAAATGTGAGCTCCTCCTCTTTAAGTTGGCGGATCTCGATTCTCGGAGCGATCGGTGTAGGCGGAGCATCAACTGTATGGAGAGTCGGTTAAACTCCTTTGTGATGCTCATTAGGGCTCGGTTTGGCTTTACGTTCCCACCCCGTTGATCTATTTGTAAGGCTTTCGATGAATGAAATGAATGCAAGTTTTTACTCATTTCATCTTGGTCGTCATATTTGTTTCGCAAGATAACCCATTTTACTCTGCGAATATGTAAATCTCACGCTCCCGATGGTCAATTTAATTGGGCCGAGAGGCTCCCCATTCGAAACAATCTCTCAACGAAAGTTTAGTAGCGAGGAAACAAACGAATGCTCAAATGTGAACAACTCGTGAATCTGTATTAATATTATAACTCGATTATGAACACATCGGAGTGAATCAAGTATAATATTTCTTTACAAGTCGAGAATTGATTGGATTGGTAAAGACACGACCATCCATCTCTCGCCGAATCAAAGCACCACCAGGGGAGCACCTTCTTTACTATATATGGACCACCATAGTTTGGAGCGAATTTCCCTTCTCGGGAGTGGGACTATTGGCAATAATTTTCTCAATACCAGGTTATTGATTTGAAAATATCGAGGCCGAACTTTTTTGTTGAATGATTTAGCAACCCTATGCTGATAACACAGCTGACATACGACCTTAAGTCTTTTTTCGTCGATCGATTCAATTGGCTTGTTCTCTGCTGGATCCATTCGGCTTCCGTCGGTTTAGCTTGAGACAAGATATACGTAAGGAAGGAATTTCCACTTCAACCGGTAGAACAGCCTCCATTCCATATACAAGAGAATACGGGGTTGCCCCGGTAGATGTCCGGATTGAGGTCCGATATGCCATAAGTGCAAATGGCAACCTCTCACGCCAATCGCGATAATTTTCAGCCGTCTTCGCTAAAATTTTCTTAATGTTCTTATTGGCGGCTTCTACTTGCTCCATTCATCCGAGGACGATATGGGGAAGAGTTCGGATGCTTGATCTTGAATTCCTTAAACAATTCGTCCATTAGTTTGTTGTTTAAGTTCGAGCCATTGTCGGTGATTATGGCTTCAGGTGAACCGTATCGAGCAATGATATCCCGGCGGATAAATTTCGCAATATTTCGTGCCGTGATTTGCTAAATAGGATGCGGCTTCGATCCATTTGGAGAAATAGTCAATCGCTACTAAGATGAATCAATGCCCATTGGATGCTTTAGGGTTGATAGGACCGATAACATCAATGCCCCACATAGAAAACGGCCATGGTTCGGATAATTGATGCAACTCATTTGGGGGGACATTAATTTTGTCACCATGAATTTGACATTTGTGACAGCTCCGAACATGCTTGAATACAATCTCTTTCGAGTGTGAGCCAATAATAACCCAACCTCATAATCTTCTTGGCTAACAAGTAGCCGTTCATGTGTGGACCACGAGATCCCTTCATGTACTTCCATCATCGACAGACTCGCCCGGTTAAGTCAACGCATCTTAGTAGGACGTAATCGAATGACCGCTTGTACAAATTCTCTCCATTCAAGAAGAACTTCGAGGCCATCTTCCTTATGTACTTTTGGTCGGATACGGTACTTTTTTCAGGGAACTCCTGCTTCGAATATAAGTCTTGATGTCATTGTATCATGGCTTACCAGTGGGTTCATTGATCACGGACATACAATATGCCGGATTTTTTAATACCTCGATCTTCAGTGGGTCAACCTCAAGTCCATTGGCAACTTGTAACATTGAAGACAATGTAGCCAATGCATCGTTGAATCGATTATGAGTCCTGGGCGGATACTCAAATGAGATATCCTCAAATTCCTCTACCAATTCATCCAGGATACTCATGGTAGGGTAGCAATTTGGCATCTCTCGTCTTCCACTTTCCAACGATCGAAGGATAATCAAAGCGGAATCTCCGAACACCTTGAGTCGGGCTATCCCCATTTCAATCGCAGCTGCGGACCGAGGATGCATGCCTCATATTCTCGCTACGTTATTTGTGCAAGGGAATACTAATTTTGCTGCCACAGGATAATGCTTGACCACCTGGAGATATCGGAACCGCGCCCGTGCACGACCCCGATAAATTGCTAGGTCCGCCAAAATACATAGTCCGGATGTAATCCTCCACCGACGTGATTCGATCCTAAGAATGATAGGCATCATCATCTTGCCCCGGATTTTCAGCTAGGACATCTGCTATAGCTCGTCCCTTGATTGACTTTTGGGACAAATATTGAACGTCAAACTCGGAGATGAGGATTTGCCATTTGGCAAGTCTACCAATCAAGGCGGGTTGATTAAGCAAGTATTTGATAGGATCGCATTCCGTCACCAGAAGCACTTGGTGATGCAAGGTATATTGCCGAAGCCTGTGCAGTACCCGGACTAACGCCGCACATGTTTTCTCTACTTCGGAGTACTTCATTTCCGAAATTGTGAATTTCTTGCTCGGATAATAAATAGCTCGTTCTTTCCCATCCTCTTGCTTCTCTTGGGCTAACATAGCACCCAAGGATTCACTAAGGATTGTGAAGTAGAGGATTAGAGGTTGCTCCGGCGTTGGAGGAACAAGCACGGGTGGATTCATGAGATCTTTGCTTGATTTTCCAAAAGCTTCTTCGCATTCGCTATCCCATTGGACTAGCGCATTCTTCTTTAATAGCTTGAGGAATGGCTTAGCGGTTTCGATAACCGAGAGATGAATCGAGCAATATAGTTTAGCCTACCCATCAAACTTCGAACTTCTTTAACCGTCGTCGGCGGCTTAAGCTCACGAATAGCCTTAACTTTCGAAGGGTCGACTTCAATGCCCTTCTTTGCGTACCACGAATCCGAGTAGCTTGCCCGAGCTGGTCACAAAGACACACTTGGCGGGGTTGAGGAGTAACTTATACTTTCGAAGTCCGTCGAACAATTTCTTCGGTGTTTCGACGTGGTCTTCTCCATGCCTTGTTTTTGCTATCATGTCATCGACGTAAACCTCAATCTCATTATGCATCATGTCGTGGAAAAGGGCAACCATGGCTCGTTGGTAAGTGGCTCCAGCGTTTCGAGACCGAACGGCATTACCCGGTAATGGAACATTCCCCATGGTGTGGTGAAAGTGGTTTTCAACTTGTCATTGACATTCATCGGGATCCGATTGTACCCGGAGAAACCATCCATGAATGAAAACAATTCAAACCTGCGCAAAGATCCGAATGCGGCCGTCTTTCTTCATGACGGGGACTATGTTAGCGACCCAATCGGAATATTCTGTAGTCTCAATGAATCCTACATCAAGAAGCTTCATGACCTCCTCTTTGATCTTCTGCACTAATTTTGGTCCGGCCCTCCTCGACTTTTGCACCACTGGTTTAGCCGAAGGATCAATCGGTAAACAATGCTCGACAATGGAGCGGTCAAGACCGGGCATATCTTGCATAGGACTAGGCGAAAACGTCCCGGTAATCCTTTAGGAGCTTAATCAAGCGCTCGAGACATCTCTTTGGAAAGATTTGCCCCGATCTTAACTTTTTTTAGAGTTTTCCGCATCGCCTAGGTTGATCGAGATAGCTTGTTCACCGGTCAAGGGCTTGATCTCTTCATGTCGTTCGAAATCTTGATGAACTTCCTCATAATCTGGACCGAACTCATCCGGGTCGTATACTTCGAATCCACTAGATTTCCCTCCTCATGTATCCCCCATAATGACAAACTTGTTGGTTGTTGGTTATCGTCATCGGGTTGGTTTGGGGAGCTGGAATCGAGGGTGGTATGCTCGAGCCCGTGCCTCGTTATAATAATATTTTTCAGCGGTATAGTCGATAGGGAACACCTTCCGGGGCCTTGCTTGGAATTGCTGCCGAGAGAATTAGAGCTGGCACAACCGGCGGAGGGCTTGAGCTGGGACGGCTGAAGCTTGGCTATGAAGTTATCCATCATCTTTTGAGACATCATCCCTTCAAATCGCTCGGTTAGAGCACCGAGCTGTTCATTCAAAATCTCATGGACAGCGGCGTTAATGTCGGCCATTCTCTTCACCACCAATCGAGTAATATGCGGAGGATCCGTGATAAATTTCCTGAAAGCGACAAGTCAAGAGTAAGTACAACGAGCGAGGATAGAGAGCCGGTCCATGACTTCCTTCTAGACTCAATGAACGCACTAGACATGACCAAAAGATCGCATCGGGCAATTTTCAGTTTCGTCGATATTTACGAAAAAATCCGTATTAATTCGCACGTTGGTCAAAATACGTCCAACTTTTACGAGCTTATAGTTGAGAAGATGATGAACAACTTTTATGTTGGCCAATCGGACTAGAAATGAGCGGATCAAATCAGTTTAATATGTCTTTTCGAAAAATCGCATTCAAAAAACTGTTTTAACCGCAGGTAGTTGAAAAAACGAAAAGCCATCTTAAACTATGAATTTAATTCTGAAATTTTGTAGGATATTAGTTGAAACATAGATCTACAACTTTCATGTTTGACACTTACTCAAAACTCGATCATAGAATTTAGTAAAAACGTACAATAGGAACAAGCCAAATCAGAATTGAGGACAACCGATGAAATTGTAAAAACTACGGAAGCAAAGTGTGAAATTGGAAACAAGACAATGAGATTCATAAACAATCAACCTAAACCATGGACCAGCCCAAAATAAAAATGAGATAACATGGCGTGAGAGACAGGAAATTACCGCTCATAGGAAGAAAATGTCAATCACAAAGACATGCACATGAATCGTGGATTCAAATTTTAGTTCTTTTAGCAAAATGAAATGAAGGACGGAACGACATGTCGCGGCCTCGCGCACGTTCATCATGACTAGTTGCCGCCTCGCATACATAGTCATGACTAGTCGGGTCCAATTATCTCGGCTTGATTCGGTCGACAAGGGCAACTCTCATGCATCATAGCCTCACGCGCATGAGAACAACCCTTGAGCCATTTTTTGAAGAACTCGGGATCCAAGTGGGATAACCTTTAGCGAAGCCTTACCGCCAAGGTTAAAGAACCACATAAATACCATCCTGAAACTATCGGGTGACCCGGGTTTGGTCACAAGTCAAGGTGGTGTAGTGCAATTATATTAACGGCATGCACGACATTTTAAGGGCAATCGGCACTCCGATAGTTCAAAAAATAAAATTCTCATCACCAAGCTGCGCAAAACAGAGGTTAGCCACGAGACTCCTCCCCTTATAACTCCCTTTCCCGCAAAACCATTTAACACCTAGGGATTAAAATTCAACCAAGATTGCCAAATCAAGTAATTTTCCTTTTCATAAACTTATCGCTTAAGTCCTCTTTGGGTCCCAGTGAGTCGCCATGTCTGTCGTGACCTAAAAAATAAATAAACAAGTTATCATTTCCGGGCTAATGGATTATCGGGTTAATTAATTAACTAACCTAACTCGGACTCTCCCAAGTCCATACCAAATCGCAACTTAAGGTTCGAATGATCATGCAATGTGATTTGAATTTGGAGTCGCCACTAATCATTTTCGGTAGGTCGATTAGAAACCTAAATAAAATAGCGGGAGAAAACTATCTTATTTCGAACCGGAGATTAAGAGTCCGGGGACTTGGTTACATTAATTACAACTAATGCCCTTTCGGTACCTTAAAATTCATGAAAAAAATAATGGATTTGACAAATTTGATGAATTCTACTTGAAGATCAAAGAATCAATTTTTTTTTGTTTTTCTTCCCTTGACATTTGTTTGAAATAAAGAAATTACATGGAATTAGGATGAAATAGGTTCAAGATTACTCCCCAATTTGAACTCGTGCACCAAACTTGTGATCCGAGCTTGTCTTGACCATTGGACCGATTTGGTGACTCGTTAGACCGAGAATTCTCTTGGTTCTATCTCTCATTCACGCTTCTTTCTCATCTCGCTTGGAATTTCATGAGACGCAATATGGGCGTTGATATTTTCCCCTTTTTGCTCTCCTTCTATTCTTGTACCATTGGTGTCTCATCGTTGATATGTAGCTGTTATTTAACATAAAAACATAGAGAAAATCAGTGTAGAGAATCCGGGCTAATTTGTATTCGAAATTAAAGGAAGTTAGGAAATCACTTAGCTTTCTTTTTCTTTGCGACGAGCTTGAACGATCGGAATGGACCAGTAGCTTGTGTTGATCGGTGCAAAAATTGGCAATAGTAGTATCGGGCTTCAAAACTCTCATACCCTCTCAAAACTCTTTTCAAATTTTTTTCAAGAGCTCTCTCCATTCTTCTCTAACGAATTCTTCTCAAAAACTCTCTCAATTCTCTTTTCCTCCAAAAAAAAAAAAAAACTCCTCTCTCTCTTCAAGAACTCTTCTTCTTTTATAGGCAAAATTCTTCATCCTTCATTCTTCATCTTCATTTCCTCACCTTCCATTTTCATCTTCCTTTCTTCATCTTCATCTTCATTTCCCCACCTTCCATCTTCATCTTCTCTTCTTCACCTTCATTTCTCCATCTTCCATTTTCATCTTCTCTTCTTCATCTTCATCTTCCTTTCTTCATCTTCATCTTCCATCTTCCTTTCCCCATCTTCTTTTGGTATTTGTAATCCAGTCCCCGAAGTTTCAAGTATTTGCAATACAGTCCTCGAAGTTAGAGTATTTGCAATACGATCCCTGAGAAAATATTTCTTTCAAGCTCAAATCTTCTTGGTGCATTTTTCCACCCCATGCCTAGTCCAGACCCCTGTTAAATTAAGCTCAAATTATATGCCAATGCTAAATGAATATGTGAGATGATTTTTGTTTAGAACTAAAATCGGTTCTAATTTTTATGCAATAAAGTAGTCAAAATTTAGGCGTCAACAAGTCCCAAATCCGGCGCCTCTTAATTTGGAACAATTAGTTGTCCAACGTGACAATTACACGTCATCAATAAATGCACGTGACTTGCGATGTGGAGTTAAGGCACTATTCATCGTATTCTTAGCACGAAATTTGAAGTTGTTCATCTGTTTTACCTCCGACACAACTTGAAGGACGACGGTTTCGTCTCCTTCACTTCATCCGCAAGCATCAGCTATTTAATTGGAATCCGAGTTATGTATTACCACTCGAGAGAGAGACGCCATGAACGAGTTCGCCAAGCATACAACTAGAGCCTTCATTTTTTAACAAGCCCCGTCCTATCCCCTCCCCAAAGCGGATGAATAACTTCATATTCCGTTCTAAGAAGATGATAAATAGTATCTTAAATCCACATCGACAAACCATGTGTATTTATTGATGATATGAAATTGCTATATTGGACAACAAATGGTTCCAAATTAAAGGGGCCGATTCTAGACTTAAGTTAAAGTTTGTGCTTTTTCATGGGATGAAAAAAAGTTCGGGCGAAATTGTCATTGGACCTAAAGTTGGTGCCTTTTTATGAGACAAAAAAAAAGTTCGGGCCATGATTGCCATTAAACCTAAAGTTGGTGCTTTTTTAAGGAATTTGCCCTATTCTCGAGGCATTATTTGGGGGATTTACAAAGAGGAGAATATGCCACACATGTATTCGAGGGCCAAGATAAAATCTGTACCATTATGCTTATACAACATGGAATACAAATATGTCATTCTAAATCTTATTAAATGTGTTATCCTTGCTTCATATGCTAGAAAAAAGAAAGAAAGAAAGAAAGAATACTCAATTTGATATCCTATATCTTATCGAGTCGAGTATGTTAGATAATACAAGTATCGAATAAGATATTTTCCTCGAGAAAAGAAAATATATCATCATGTGCGAAATATGTTTTATTCATGGGGTATATTTTTTGACAAAAAAAAGGGGGTATATTTACCATTTGGAGATTGACATATGAAAATTACCAAAAAAATCGTAAATCTATTGTAATTGTCCCAATTCGATGCGATTTGTTTTTTTTTTCAATTGAGTTCTAAACCTTTTGCATTTGCACCAATTCAATCTTTTGGCTAATTTTGATGGCCGGCGCCGACGTGTCAATTTTTAATAGCATTTTAATATTTTTTCAAGTTATTTATTTATTTCCTTTTTTTCTTTACTTTTTTCCTTTCTCCTTCTTCCTCTAGCTGGTCTTTGGATCGGCGACGGCCGAAGGCAAGGGTTGGCAAGGCCGTGCTTGCCTAGCGACGGCGAGGTCGGCCTCGCCCGGATCCGGTGAGGCTCAACCTTGCTTGTTGTTGGACGAGCTTGGCCTCGACCGACCATGGTGAAGTTGAGCCTCGCCCGGGCAGGCTAGAGGAAGAATGAGAAGAAAAGAAAAAAAAGGAAAATGGAAAAAAAAATAAACAAATAAGACATAAAATTTATTGAAAAATTATCAAAAATTGCCACGTTAGTATCGACCGCGTCACGTCAACGATTTGCAGCCAAAATTGGCCTGTCGATGGATCGAATAGGAGCACATGCAAAAGGTTTAGCACTCAACTGGTTAAAAAAAAGTTTAGGAATAAATTGGCACAATTGCAATAGGTTTAAGACTTTTTTGGTAATTTTTTCATATAATTCTAAGACGTCATTTTTTTTATGAAAAATGTGACATTTCTGAAAAATGACAATATTTTTTTTGGTGTTTTGCTAAAATCTAAAAATGAAGTGAAAAATATTTCCCATCATTTGATAAGGAAAAAGAGTTTCCTAAATAGACATTATTGATACCTAAATTTTGACTATCTTTTTAGTCATTTATTTTGCATAAAAATTAGGAGTAATTTTAGTTATAAACAAAAGTAATCAAATTAATATTTTATTTTTTAGCATGCATTACATCCACATTAATTCGGACTAACGGAGAATGGACTTAAATGAGCGATTTCTAAATTTAATAGAATTCATTAGACTTAGTAAATTGAAAATTGGTCTAAGCCGAGAATCGCTTTGAGTTTTGCTCGGATCAACCGAAGTCCACATTTTATTATCATGAAAGGGCAAGAAAAAGACATGGCCGGGTCATACGTGGCCGAGCATGCATTGTAAAAAGGGAAAAAATATATTTTCATGGTCAAAAGAAGAAAGAATTCAAGCGAATTGGGCACAGATTTGATTCTTCGAGCACAATCTTCTCTTGCACGTACAAGGAGGAAATAGAAAGATATGTGTTCATGGGTTGAAAGATTTGCCACACACGGAGATTATGTATCTGACCATGCAAAGGTGTGATATTCATTGAAAAATATATCTTTATGTGAAGAAATGAATCTTGGTTAAGGACGAAAAAGGAAATTGTGATATTCTTTGAAGAAGCCCTAGCAATCCACTATATAATTAAAGACCCATCACATACGCATTCAAAAAAGGAGGCGGGAGGAGAATTTTTAAAACTCCACCACATAGTAGAGAGGGAACGTGAGAAAGGAGAGGCTTCATAGTCATCCATCAAGCCACCGCCGGAGATGTCAAATTCCAGTATTGGAGATTGCATTCGCTCCTTACTGGACCTCTTTTCGATTCTGCACGTGGCTGTTATTGGAGTTGCTGCTGGGGTGTCCCGAGTTCATTCAAAGCAGCACCCGCGCATTCCAAGCAACCTTACCCGACGCCACCCTGCCTTTGCACCATTTCAAATTTTGGATTAGCCCCCTTTCAGTGGTAAAACGGCTCGTTTTTTCATTCTTATTTGAGATCCAACGTGACCACTCTCATCTTGTGCTAGAACCTCGGTTGAATTTGCGTTCAATTCGTAGCAAACTTTGATCAAAGGAAGGTTTTTTTTTTAGAGTGAATCGCAAGTGCTGGAATTTTTGCTTAAAAAAAGGTAATTTCCTTCAACCTTTGATTATAATACTTGTGATGACTTGTTGACTTTACTTCGATGTATGGTTAATTTTTTATATCTCGTCTGGTAACTCGTAGTCTTTGCATTTTATTATCATGTTCTCATGCATATTTATCTATTCTTGTGATTGTTTATTCCTCAAAATTTGCACTTAAATAAACAATTATGCCCTTAATTTATGCTCCTTTGTGCCTTGTCCCTTCGGAATATGTATATCAACGCACGCAATTTGGCTTCTATTTTGAAGTATGATCGTGCTCGAATATACATGAGAATTATACATCAAACCCTCTATTTTGAGGGGCGGATTGATAATTCAAAGAATTTCATAGTTTGCTATACGGGGGTGACAGTAATTCTATATTTAATCCATTTTTCTGGCCCTATTGCAAGGGCACGTTACGAATAAAAATTGAAATTTTTGGAATTTAATGTGTATTATGGGCAAAATTTTTTATTTTTGTTCAAATTTTTGTGTTTTTCCTTTTTTATTAAATTCTACAAAAAATACCAAAAAGATTTCACATTTTTCTTAAGGTAAATTATTTTTTTTATCATCTTTTACATGAAAATAACATTTAATATAAGTTGGGATCTTGAGAAGTCAATTTCTTAAGCTATAATTAATGTTGTCTTTATTTTAGGATAGTTTTTGCCATCATTTTTTATAAATCCGAAAATGCATAAAAAAATAGCAAAAATAGCATATAGTTTAGAATCATACTTGCCTTGCCATGCACATCATTCATGCATATTTTTGCCATGTCATTTGCATTAGCATTTCACCTAATAAGAAAAAAACCCATAAATCATCAAATCAAGGATCTTTTCATGAAAATTGGTACCGAAAGGGCATTAATTGAAAACTTAATGTAATCAAATCTCCGGACACTTAATCTACTGGTTCGTAGGAATAAAATAGTTCTACGCTATTTTATTTAGGTTTCTAATCGACCTACCAATAATGATTAGTGGCGACTCCAAGATAATTTTTGCATGAAATTGAACCTAAGTTGCGAGTTGGTAGGGCTTGGGAGAACTCGAATTAAGTTAGTTAATTTAATTAACACTGATAATCCATTAACCTAATTTTTTTTAGATCGCGACAAACATATACCACTCGGGTGCTAGTGGCTTGTGCATGAGTAGCCAAGAAACTGGGATGGGTATTGGGATCTCAAGCCCGGATCCCAACTCCCAAACACAAGCATGTGCACTGGTCTTGGATCCATTGAAACCAAGCACGAGAGCTCGGTGCCCATGCCTTGCTTCTTGGTGCCTCGACCTCGATCTATAGATGTCAAGCCATGGTAGGACACAAGCATGGGATCCCAGCTCTAGAGATCGAGATGCTAGCACCCTAGGTCAATTGAGGTCGGGCTCGGGACCTTGGCACCCAAGTTTGACTCCATCAAGGCTAGGCCCCGGTCCCTAGCACTCAGGGCTTACCCAACATCAATGGATCCGGGTAGGGATGTTGGTATCCCGGGCATGGGAATCTCGGATGCTGCCCCAGGAATGAGTATTGGGGTTCCTGTGCTCAAGCGTAGAGTTTTTGATCCAAGCGTTAATACTTGATCATATTTTGGAAAATATTTTCTATTTTTTAAAAAAGAAATCATTTTCCAAAATTTCCGTTTTGGTAGGAAATTTTTTCCTGGTGGTTGAGAAAATATTTTTTGTTGACTCATTTTTCTAAACTATACAAATGCCGAGAAAATGAGAAAAATATTTTTTCGTGAAACTAATGGACTATAAATCTTAAGTTCTTAGATAGATAAAGCAACATGGATAAACCCCGCGATAAATCAAGAGAAAGCCTGCCTATGAGACAACCGTGCGCTTATGATATTTCAAAAGTCAGAACAATCAAGCTCTAAAGATCTAATGGAAAGGACGCTAAAAGAGAAAAAAGCTTAAACCATAGTAGCTTCCTTACCTTTCAACTTTTGCTTAAAACAAGAGATTGTAAAACTAGACATTGGACTCACCTTCACTCAAAAGTTTATGCCAATAAATTACGTGCTAACTGAGATATATTAACTACTTTACTCCACACCAATTTTTCGATGTGGAATTTGTCTAGTATAACTCATATGTGTATTAAATATATATATATATATATATATATATATATATATATATATATAGACTCGGTTTTTAGAATAACACAATATTTTTGCAAAATATTATTGCGAGGTGATTGTGCTGTTATGATTTAAGCTTGATCTACCATTAACGATTAATCCTAATGTGGGTGGATTTGGTCAAGGGGATGCACAAATAGTACTTCAAAGATCCATTCCGTGTCCAGGGCCTTTTGTTCTTCTTGGCATATGTTACTTTGGCACAAATATCTTTGGTCTTAAGAAGCAACAGGTCGAGAAGGTTCAATTGCCCGAATTGAATTTCCAAATCCAAAGCACACGGTGTCTGGCACATTATGTGAAATGTATACAGAACAAACAAAGAACTCATAAACGAATGAAGCGATCAACAGCACGATAGAAGTACATAAATTTCTCTATTCAATCGATGGATAACTCGTGGAAAGAAGATATAAAAGTGAGCCCACAAGATATCGTTCACCGAGAATCACACTCAGCAATTTCATTTACATGACAAGGATTGGACCATCTTTGTTGTGGTATTGATTGCCATGGTGCAATTCATTTGCGAGGTCTTCTTCTTCTTGAACATGAACATGACTGTAATCTTTCCTTTAAGCTCGCCTTGACTACTCAACGTTATGACCCCAGAGCTCAGTTCGCTTCCGAGATTAGAATTGATATCGCTGGGCAAATTGCCAGAGCTCAGAGTTACGTCCGCATCGATCTTCTTGGTGGACTTGAAGTTGGCCTTGCTCTTGGGAATGATGGCTTGTCCTACCTGGACACCTCCATAGGTGAAGCTAATAGTGGAGGCGTCGTACTTGAAGGGACCCCAGTTGGTGTTCTTGACTCGGATCAGGGCAACAAAGCTCATGTCGAACGAAGGGGAGGCCTGAGTCCCGACGGTAAGAGTCTGGACGGCAAAGTCGCTGACCCTGAACCTGGGGGACTTGAACTTCATGATGACCAGGATGAAGAACAGAGCTTGGACTACCTGAAAGATGACGAAGGCAATGATGCCGATCGTCCACTTCATCCTCTTCTTACGCTTGGCCTCCTCATCCTCCATGGTGTGAAGCGATTCTTGATCGTTCCGGTGATAGCCGTTCGATTCGGGTGGGTAATATTGGTTCTGGTTCTTCTCTGCCATTGCTAGATGGTCTTGTGGGTGGGGGGAGATGGTTTGTGATTTTCGAGTTTTTGCTTCGCCGAAGGAAGTAGAGATGTGAGAACTGAGAAGGCTGAGAATGTTGAGAAGTCCTGGTTATGCCGAGGTATATATACGATGTTTGGGACACGACACAAGTGCATATGAGACTCAATTTCCAGGAAACTACAAATGATTTGAGACGCCAACGCGTTCGAACGTTGGAATCACCATGTTCTTCTAGAGGAATGCCACTTATTAATATTAGTTTGACTTCCGGACATTGCTTCTCCAATAAAGAAGGGTGCCTTTTTTTTGTGGTTGGACAACATTATTCTATCAATGGATGCTTGGGTCACATGAATTGATTGGCCTCCCTGCGTGCTTTCCCATGTTCTTTTCTTCCAAGTGGGTACGAAATTAGATGTTAAGGCACAATGGCGACATCTGGGCCCAAGCTCGCCTCTTGTCTATCTGGGCGAAAATTGTTGAAGAGTCTCTAGCCTTTTTTGTTTTTGTGTTTGTTTTGGCTTGTCACGATCAAATGGAAGTTTTGATTACTAGAGTCATCTCCAATATCGTTTTGAGCCACGTGGCCACTGAAAGACTATAGTATCTAGCAATATCACCTAGAGGGGGTGAATAAGTGATTCTGAACAGTTTTGAAACTTAATGCGAAATTTAAACAAGTTCAAAACATAAACTCGAGACAGTTTAGAAATCAGTTCAAAATATCACGTGCGAGAGATCTAGAGACAGTAATGAAAGTTTAGAGTAGAGAGAATTGCACGCAATGTTTATAGTAGTTCGGCTTAGAAGCTTACGTTCACTCTCACACGCGATAGTCGCTTGGCTTTGGATTCCACTAGAGGATTTTGTCACATCTCCAACTATCTCTCCATTACGGAGGATTTTATTGGCCCAAGCACTTATTTTTTTAGGAGAAACTGATCCAATTCGGAGTTGTTGATGTTTCTCTCGAAGCAACTTTATCCTCCAAAGAAGAAATGATTCAATTGAGGTTAGAAGAGATATTACTCTCAATCACTCTTACAAAATCTTTAAAAGATAAAACTTATAGCTCTCGAGAACAAGTATGCGAATCCGAATAACTCAAGCACTTCGAAATTGTAAGTTCGATCTCACTCGGCTAGTCATCATGGATATTTCTTTTATACTCTTTTACCCCCAAACTAGCCATTGGACAGGTCTTTAAAGGATTGCCCCTCAATCATTGATTGGACGCTATCAATCGTGATTGAACTAGATAGTATTTGATTTATTCAAATAAAGAAAGATAAAATGAAAAGAGATAAAATAAAAATAAAAAATATTTAAAAGGAATGCACGGAGGCGAGCGTGCTTGGTTTGGAGAAAGAAAAAGGAGGGAAAACTATTTTCCCACTTTTAAAGGTGGCTTTTCCATCATCCACAAAAATTCTTAAGCATAAATTTTCATTGATAATGAAAGTATTATTAATTAATTAATTATTTTCAAGTGATACAAATAATTTTTTTTTAGGAAAATATTTTTTCTAATCATTCATTTTCTGCAAATAGATGGAGCCTAAGCTGAATTTATAACGTGAGTGCTATGACTTGAGTAAAAGCTTTTTTGTGAATTTACAAGTTGATCCTATCTCCGCAGATATGTTTGTAAGTTTGTTTCTGTAAATTCATAAATTTACCACACATCTTGTTATCTACGAAATGAATCACAATGAATAATCATGTCAAATGATCAAACTACATCACAACAATGATTTGCGAAAAACCAACAGAAAATGTTCTCGTACAATACGCAGTCTTTACAGAAAGAATGAAAGAAATTGCAAAAAATACCACAAGGCAGAAACACATAATTTCACATAATCCATGGAAAGCTTGTGGAACCAACTAATGGAGAATCACCGTCCTGATTCTCATTTGCACGACAAGGATTGGACCGCCTTTGTGGTTGTATCGATAGTCATGGTGCAATTCATCTGGGATGTCTTCTTCTTCTTGAACATGAACATGACTGTTATCTTCCCTTTGATCTCGCCTTGGCTGTTCAAGGTTATGATCCCCGAGCTCAATTCGCTCCCGAGATTCGAACTGCTGGGCAAAGCACTGGAGCTCAAGGTCACAGGCACATCGATCTTCTTGGTGGACTTGAAGTTGGCCTTGTTCTTGGGAATGATCGCTTGTCCCACTTGGACACCTCCATAGGTGAAGTTGACGGTAGAAGCACCGTACTTGAAGGGACCCCAGTTGGTGTTCTTGATCCGGATCGGGGCGACGAAGCTCATGTCGAATGAGGGCGAAGCCTGAGTCCCGACGGTCAAGGTTTGGACATCGAAGTCGCCGACCCTGAACTTGGGGGACTTGAACTTCATGATGACGAGGACGAAGAAGAGGGCTTGGACGACCTGAAAGATGACGAAGGCGACAATGCCGATCGTCCACTTCATCCTCTTCTTACGCTTTGCCTCCTCATCCTCCATGGTATGAAGCGATTCTTGATCGCTCCGGCGATAGGCATTCGACTCGGGTAATTGGTATTGGTTCTGGTTCTTCTCTGCCATTTGGTTGTATTCGGCCAAACGAGGGATGAATTCAAGTATTGCTTCTGTGAAGGAATGGGATACGTGAGAATGTAGTGAGGATGAAGAAGAGAGATGTGTGGGTCAGGTTTATATAGAGTGTTCGGAGAAAGAGTATGTCCACAGAAGCATCGAGTGGACAAGGAGAGCCACTTTCCTGGAAATCATTGTCAAACGCGGTCGTCGAAATATTCACTTCTCTAGAAGGAACGCGGGTTCAGTGGGCCTATTGCAGCACACACGAGTAGAGGAGACTCTCTCTTTTGTTTGTCCTGAAAGCCCGCCAAAGTCTGCCAAGGTGGGCGGAAGACTCGATCCTGTTCTTCAACATTAGCTCTGAGTCAACTGGGGAGTCATCAAGGTTGGTTGCAAGTCAAGATTCTCGAGGCATTATTTGGGAGATTTACAAAGAGGAGAATATGCCACACATGTATTCGAGGGCCAAGAGAAAATCTGTACCATTATGCTTATACAACATGGAATACAAATATGTCATTATATATCTTATTAAATGTGTTATCCTTTTTTCATATGCTAGAAAAAAGAAAGAAAAAAAGAAAGAATACTCAATTTGACATCCTATATCTTATCAGGTCAGTATGTTAGATAATACAAGTATCGAATAAGATATTTTCCTCGAGAAAGGAAAATATATCATCATGTGCAAAATATCTTTTATTCAGGGGTATATTTTTCGACCAAAAAATTACTAAATTTATTGTAATTGCGTCAATATATCATTCAAGTACTGATTTTTTCTTTTGTTAATTGAGTCTTAAACTTTTTGCATTTGCACCAATTCGGTCTTTCCGGCTAACTTTGATTGGCCGGCGCCGACGTGTCAAATTCTAATAGCATTTTAATATTTTTTCAAGTTATTTATTTCCTTTTTTTCTTTACTTTTTTTTCCTTTCTCCTTCTTCCTCCAACTGGTTGTTGGATCGGCGACCGGCCGAGGCGAGGGCTGGCAAGGCCGTGCTCGCCTAGTGACGGCGAGGTCGGCCTCGCCCGGATCCGGTGAGGCTCGACTTTCTTGTTGTTGGACGAGCTTAGCCTCGTCCAACCATGGCGAGATTGAGCCTCACCTGGTCGAAGCCAAGCCTTGCCCGCACCGGCTAGAGGAAGAATGAGAAGAAAAGAAAAGAAAAGAAAAAATATAAAAAATAAAAACAAGAAAAAAGAAATAAAATTGATTGAAAATTTATCAAAAATTGCCACATTAGTATGGACCGCGTCACCTCGGCGATTTGCAGCCAAAATTAGCCTGTCGATGGATGAATTGGAGCAAATGCAAAAGGTTTAAGACTCAATTGATTAGAAAAAAAATTTATGACTAAATTAGCACAATTGTAATAGGTTTAATATTTTTTCGGTAATTTTTTCATATCAATTCTAAGACTCTACTTTTTTTTGAGAAAAATGTGACATTTTTGAAAAATGACATTATTTTTTTGGTGTTTGGCTAAAAACTAAAAATGAAGTGAAAAATATTTCCCATCATTTGATAAGGAAAAAGAGTTTCCTAAATAGACATATACTACTCGGGCACTAGTGGCTTGCGCATGAGTCGCCAAGAAACTTAGACGGGCATCGGGATCTCAAGCCCGGATCCCAACTCCCGAACATAAGCACTTGCATTGGTCTTAAATCCATTGAAACCAAGCCTAAGAACTCAGCATCGGTGCCTGGCTCCTTGGCGCCCCGACCTCGATCTATAAATGTCGAGCCATGGTAGGACATGGGCATGGGATCCCAGCTTTAGAGACCGAGACACTAGCACCTTAGGCTTACCCAACATCTCTGGATCGAGGTAGGGATGTAGGTATCCCGAGCATGAGAGTCCCAGGCGCGGCCCTAAGAATGAGTATTGGTGTTCCCGTGCTCAAGCGTAGAGTTTTTGGTCCAAGCTAATCATATTTTGGAAAATAATTTTTAATTTTTTAAAAAATAAATCATTTTCCAAAGGGAAAATGACAGAAATGATCTCTAAACTTTGACTTAATATGCAATATAATCCATGAGTTTTAATTTGATCAATATGATCCTTGAACTTTAACCCAATGTGTAATGTGGTCCCTGAATTTTCAATTTATTTAATGTGGTCCTCGAATTTTTGAAACATGTTTAACTTAGTCCTTAAACTAAAAAAAAAAAAAAGTTCAAAGTCGTCCCCGAGCTTGAATTAATATAAGGACTATATTGAGCTCTTCCTATAATTCAAGGACTATGTTGAATATGTTTAAAAAGTTTAGGGATCACATTGCACATTAAAAGTTTAGGGACCAAAATAGAAGGATTATTTTGATCAAATTAAACGTTTAGGGGATCACATTGCACATTGGACTAAGTTTATGGATCAAAGTTTAGGAACCACATTGCACATTGAATCAAAGTTTAAGGACCATTTGTGTCATTGTCCATTTTCCAAAGTTTCGGTTTTGGTAGGAAATTTTTTCCAGGTGGCTGAGAAAATATTTTTGTGGACTCATTTTTCTAAGCTATACAAACGCCGTGAAATTGAGGAAAACATTTTTTTACGAAACGGATGGACTATAAAATCGTAAGTTCTTAAATAGATAAAGTGACATGGATAAACGCCGCGTTAAATCAAGAGAAAGCATGCCTATGAGACAACTGTGCGCTTATGATATTTCAAAAGTCAAAACAATCAAGCTCGAAGATCTAACGGTAAGGCCGCCAAAAGAGAAAAAGGCTTAAACCATAGCAGCTTCCTTACTTTTCAACTTTTGCTTAACATAAGAGATTGTAAAACTAGACGTTGCACGTAATTGCAATGTGCGGAACAAGCGATCGAACAATAAATAGACAGAACAAAAAATAAATCGGACACTAGATGTACGTGGTTCGATCGTACGAGACCTATGTCCACGAGGAGAGTAGCAACGAATTCCACCATAGAACGAGCGATGCACGGAGATTATAGACCAAACTCGAGTAATTCAAACACTCTCGGTGTTTCCCACCTCCCAATTACATTCAAGAATGCACACGAGTGTTTAGCCCCCAATTCTTAGCGAAATAATCTCTCAATTTCACAAAGGAATTAACACAAATCTAACCTCAATATTTAATCGGCTTCGATACTTGAGTTCTTGATGTAATTCCGCAAACAAAACGAAGTCCCAATGTCAAGCACTCGCTTAGAAACCGGCGCTTCAAGAACTTCTTCTTGGACGAAATATCACGAAGACCCGCTACTCCCCTTCGTCTAACGAAAACAGAATAGATATATACGAAAAGCGGGTCCGACGAGCAAAACCAATCAAGAGAAATCCTTCGTGGAGTGAGTCCAGGCGTGGCGAAGGCAATCTATGATTTCCTTTTCTTCTTTCGATAAAAAGTCGATTGAACTATCCAAGTCCAAACTCTTTTATATTTTTCTTAGCAATAACTTCAAACAGTGAAGTATAGCCCGTATTTGTATATTCCAATGGATATCCAACGGGCCTTCAATCCTTATCTTGATACCAACACGGAGACAACTTCCTTCGTGACTTGGATTAATACCGAACAGAATTGTACTTTCCACGGTAAACATCCACATATATCGAGAAAATTTCACATGTTTCGTTCACGGGGCTAAAACTCGGGACATATTTCAACAATCTCCACTTTGGTTCGACGTTTGAGCCATGTTACAATTACTTCGCTATAATCCGAAATCAAGTGCTACTACTCTTCCAACAGATCTCAATAGGCTCAACCGCCACGGACGTTTTTCAAGTTCAAGCCGCGCTTGTACTTCGCTATAATCAAGGACCTCATCAAAACACCAACTTCACATGCACATTTAACTGCTCCATAAAAACTTTTCGACACGAGCTCCTTAACCACAAATAAAGCAAAACCTTCATTGCATCTATATCTATCAAGAGACCGAATACGTACCAAGTTAATATTAGCAGTTATAGTAACCGTTAGCTCTACGGGCTCCACCTCGCTACAAGCACTATTTGTTTCGATTACTTCGCTAGTACCTGTTACCTCGGAAGCTTCCGGTTTGCAACTCCACCTCAAGGCGAACACCGTCCAGATTTATATTAACACCGCCACAATCACTCTTAGCCCGAAGTACCGAAGACTCATCAAAGGTAATTTTTCTGCTGTAAATAGGTGAATTTATATTCGGACACCATAACCGATAACCCCACTCACCTCGTGCATAGCCATGGAATATGCACCTTGCCCTCACATTGAGTTTACCATCACTTATTCGATAATAACACGGGCAACCAAACATTCTAAAAATAGAATAATTAGCAACGTTACTTAACCCCACTTCTTCGGGAGTCCGATATTCGATTGCGATCGATGGAGATCTGTTCATTAGGTAGCTTGCCATACTAAGCATATCCGCTAGAATTCTTCTAGCCATACTAGCACTAGAGATCATTTTACGGCTGTCTCGGGTAATGTTCTGCTCATCAATTCTGCAAACTGTTGTGGTTTACTTGCACTAGTGCGTGTTTCACTATACCATTTTTCATGCAGAATTTCTTTACTAGCTTCGAGCAAGACTCCATACTATTATCGGTTTGCACATGCTTAATCGACTTACTAGTCTCCAGCTTCGATGAAAACTCTCGACCGCGTATTCGACAACAACATCAAACTTGTGTATCGACACAAATGCCCAAGTCTTCCTCGAGCAGCCTATTTGACTCTCGATTAGATGCCGACGTCTTCCGAGTGAAACTTGTCAATGTCTCACCTTGAAGTTCATACAGGCCACCATGCTTGACTCCTTTCATTATGACCAGGGGGACCTCGAACAATCTTCAGAACTTCACCTTGTGAAGAATACTTGCATCCAGCTGAATCTAGAGTACCCAAGGAAATTAAGTTCTTTTTCAGTGCGAACGTATCTTACTCCGGTCAATGTTCTCACAATCCCATCATACATTTTGATTTTAACATCACCAACACCCATAACATCGTATTCAGGCGTTATTCCCTAACTGCACTTTACTACTATCCGTGCACCGATAAGTAGCAAACTAGTTCGCATTTGGTATTGCATCAAAAGAACAACCAGAATCCATAATCTATCCGCCAAATGACGAATTCTCGGTGACGGACAAGACCCTATCAACATCATCAGAATTATCGGCTATAGCTGCAATATCATCCGCAGATTCAACTCTAATTCCCTTGGCATTTTCATTTTTCAGCTTAAGGCAATTTCTTATAAGATGCCCTCTTTTGCCACAATTTCAACGAGATAGCACCACTAGTCCTAGATTGACTACGTCTATTCGAGTTCATACTACTTCTACTACCACGAGTATTAGTTCTTCATCTATTTTCACCTACTAAAGCGGTAGATACATATTCGCCACATTCTCTTCTATAGATGTGCTCACTTAAAATCAAATCTCGAATACCATCAAACGTCAAACTTGTTGACCCGGAGGAATTACTAACAGCAATAACGGTAGTATTCTAGCTATCGGGCATTAAGGATAATAGAATCAAAGCACATACCTCATCTTCAAAGTTAATATCAACTGAACTCAATTGACTAACGATCACATTGAATTCATTGATATGATTAACAACAGATGCACCTTCGCTCATATTCAAATTAAATAGACGTCGCATCAAATAAACATTGTTGATCGTAGAGGGCTTCTCATACATATCCGACAGGGCTTTCGTCAAACTCACAATGGTCTTCTCTTTGACGATATTAAACGCGACGTTACAAGCCAACGTCGGCCGAATAACACTCGGGGCTCGTCTATTCAGCAATCCCCAACCGGTTTGCTTCATCGTCTCTAGTTTCTTTCTATACGAAGGGCAAGTGCGGCTTCATCTCATATAGATAGTCTTCAATTTTCATTTTCCGAAAACCGAAATCCTTCCCATCAAATTTGTCAATTTTCATTTGTACTTCTTTTGTCGCCATCAATTCGCTTCAACTCTATAAACCTGGCTCGATACTAATTGTTGCGCGGAACAAGCGATCGAACAATTGAGTATCGTAGCCGGGTTTATAGAACGAGCGATACACGGAAATTACGAGATAAAACTTGAGTAACTCAAACACTCTCGGTGTTTCCCAGCCTCAATTACATTGAAGAACGCACATAGTGTTTAGCCTCCAATTCCTAGCGAAATAATCTCTTAATCTCTCAAAGGAATTAGCACAAATCTAACCTCAAGATTTAATCGGCTTCGATACTTGAGTTCTTGATGTAATTTCACGAACAAAAGAAGTCCCAATGTCAAGCACTCGCTTAGAAACCGGCACTTCAAGAACTTCTTCTTGGATGAAATATCACAAAGATTCGCTACTCCCCTTTGTCTAACGAAAACAGAATAGACATACACGAAAAGCGGGTCCGACGAGCAAAACCAATCAAGAGAAATCCTTCGTGGAGTGAGTCCCGCGTGGCGAAGGCAATCTATGATTTCCTTTTCTTCTTTACGATCAAAAAGTCAAATTGAACTATCCAAGTCCAAACTCTTTTATATTTTTCTTAGCAATAACGTCAAACGGTGAAGTATATCCCGTATTTGTATATTCCAATGGACATCCAACGGGCCTTCAATCCTTGTCTTGATACCAACGCGAAGACAACTTCCTTCGTGACTTGGATTAATACCGAACAGGAATTGTACTTTCCATGGTAAGCATCCACATATATCAGAAAATTTCACATGTTTCGTTGGGGGCTCAAACTCGAGACAACATTTCAATAATTACAAACTACATGTCACACGAGAATATATATGGAGCAAGCAACAGTCACATGTTTCATTCGCGGGGTTCAAACTTGGGACATATTTCAACAATTACAAACTAGACGTCACACGGAATATATATATGGAGCGTGCGGTAGAAATCCGATGCCTTTCGCTTGAGGAGATTACGAAGAGGGAGCCCAAGTCTAAGCCCGTTAATATATTTAGTTAGACCCACCTTCACTCAAAAGCTTGGGCCAATGAGTTATGTGCCAACTGAGATTTATTAATTACTTTACTCCTTACCAATTTTTTGATGTGGGATTTCTCTATTATAACTCACGTGTATTATATATATAAAACACAAGTAGATGTGAGACTCGGTTTTCAGAATAATACAATATTTTTGCAAAATATTATTGCGTGGTGGATTGTACTGTTATGATTTAAGCTTGATCTGGCATTAACGATTAATCCTAATGTGGGTGGAGTTGGTCAAGGGGATGCACAAACAGTACTTCAAAGATCCATTCCTTGACCAGGGCCTTTTCTTCTTGGCGTATGTTATTTTGGCACAAATATCTTTGGTCTTAAGAAGCAACAGGTTGAGAAGGTTCAATTGCCCGCAATGAATTTCCACATCCAAAGCACACGGTGTCTGGAACATTATGTGAAATTTATACAGAACAAACAAAGAACTCATAAACGAATGAAGCGATCAACAGCACGATAGAAGTACATAAATTTCTCTACTCAATCGATGGATAACTCGTGGAAAGAAGATATAAAAGTGAGCTCGCAAGATATCGATCACCGAGAATCACACTCAGCAATTTCATTTACACGACAAGGATTGGACCATCTTTGTTGTGGTATTGATTGCCATGGTGCAATTCATTTGCGAGGTCTTCTTCTTCTTGAACATGAACATGACTGTAATCTTTCCTTTAAGCTCCCCTTGACTAGTCAATGTTATGACCCCAGAGCTCAGTTCGCTTCCGAGATTAGAATTGATATCGCTGGGCAAATTGCCAGAGCTCAGTGTAACGTCCGCATCGATCTTCTTGGTGGACTTGAAGTTGGCCTTGCTCTTGGGAATGATGGCTTGTCCCACCTGGACACCTCCATAGGTGAAGCTAATAGTGGAGGCGTCGTACTTGAAGGGACCCCAGTTGGTGTTCTTGACTCGGATCGGGGCAACAAAGCTCATGTCGAACGAAGGGGAGGCCTGAGTCCCGACGGTCAGAGTCTGGACGGCAAAGTCGCCCACCCTGAACTTGGGGGACTTGAACTTCATGATGACCAGGATGAAGAACAGAGCTTGGACTACCTGAAAGATGACGAAGGCGATGATGCCGATCGTCCACTTCATCCTCTTCTTGCGCTTGGCCTCCTCATCCTCCATGGTGTGAAGCGATTCTTGATCGTTCCGGTGATAGCCGTTCGATTCGGGTGGGTAATATTGGTTCTGGTTCTTCTCTGCCATTGCTAGATGGTCTTGTGGGTGGGGGGAGATGGTTTGTGATTTTCGAGTTTTTGCTTCGCCGAAGGAAGTAGAGATGTGAGAACTGAGAAGGCTGAGAATGTTGAGAAGTCCTGGTTATGCCGAGGTATATATACGATGTTTGGGACACGACACAAGTGCATATGAGACTCAATTTCCAGGAAACTACAATTGATTTGAGACGCCAACGCGTTCGAACGTTGGAATCACCATGTTCTTCTAGAGGAATGCCACTTATTAATATTAGTTTGACTTCCGGACATTGCTTCTCCAATAAAGAAGGGCGCCTTTTTTTATGGTTGGACAACATTATTCTATCAAATGGAAGCTTGGGTCACATGAATTGATTGGGCTCCTGAGTGCTTTCCCATGTTCTTTTCTTCCAAGTGGGTACGAAATTAGATGTTAAGGCACAATGGGGACAGAAGCAAACCCAGTCAAGAGCATGCGTCTTTTGACTTCTAAAATATCATTTTCGCCACGATGATGACCCCAATTGTTTAATCATAGGTACTTGAAGTCATAATTAAATGTCAATCCATGAGGTACATATGGAAAATATGGCTAAAAAAATGGACATGGATTATTTGGAGACCGTTGATGCTCGGATAGCATGAATAAAATAAAAGTTGCAAACCATTAAGAGACTGCTTGGCCCGAAAAAGAGGAATGCGACTTAGATCCAAATACATTGGTCTTCAAGTCAGTTTGGCCCAAGCTCGCCTCTAGTCTATCAGGGCGAAAATTGTTGAAGAGTCCCTAGCCTTTTTTTGTTTTTGTGTTTGTTTTGGCTTGTCACGATCCAATGGAAGTTTTGATTACTAGAGTCATCTCCAAGATCGTTTTGAGCCACGTGGCCACTGAAAGACTATAGTATCTAGCAATATCACCTAGATGGGGGGTGAATAGGTGATTCCGATCGGTTTTGAAACTTAATGCGGAATTTAAACAAGTTCAAAACATAAACTCGAGACAGTTTAGAAATCAGTTCAAAATATCACGTGCGAGAGATCTAGAGACGAGTAATGAAAGTTTAGAGTAGAGAGAATTGCACGCAATGTTTATAGTAGTTCGGCTTAGCAAACTTACGTCCACTCTCACACGCCGATAGCCGATTGGCTGGATTCCACTAGAGGATTTTGTCACCTCTCCAACTATCTCTCCATTACGGAGGATTTTATTGGCCCAAGCACTTATTTTTTTAGGAGAAACTGATCCAATTCGGAGTTGTTGATGTTTCTCTCGAAGCAACTTTATCCTCCAAAGAAGAAATGATTCAATTGAGGTTAGAAGAGATATTACTCTCAATCACTCTTACAAAATCTCTAAAAGATAAAACTTATAGCTCTCGAGAACAAGTATGCGAATCGAATAGCTCAAGCACTTCGAAATTGTAAGTTCGATCTTACTCGGCTAGTCATCATGGATCTTTCTTTTATACTCTTTTACCCCTAAACTAGCCATTGGACTGGTCTTTAAAAGATTTCCCCTCAATCATTGATTGGACTCTATCAATCGTGATTGAACTAGACAGATTTGGGAAGATATAATAGCCGTTGGAGTAAAGTCTGAACTTTTCGGATTCGGTCACCCATACAACTAAATCCTTAGTTTCCATAAGTAGAGTTAACTCAAGTCTTCAACAAAACTTATTTTTAGAAGGTAATATCTAATTGAAGATATTGTCCTGATCCC
The DNA here is from genome assembly GCA_021437795.1 of Rhodamnia rubescens. Taxonomy (NCBI): domain Eukaryota; kingdom Viridiplantae; phylum Streptophyta; class Magnoliopsida; order Myrtales; family Myrtaceae; genus Rhodamnia; species Rhodamnia rubescens. The sequence goes on along the minus strand of JAILYA010000043.1, from coordinate 14,740 downwards.
GATTGAAAAAGAATCCTGTCAATCAAAGATTACAGACTTTCATAAATAAAATAGTTAAACTAGAAACCCGCCAAACGTGGGTCTTCGAAATCAGTAAGAAAGATATTACAGAATCCGAACATAATTCAAAGCGAGTCTTATGAAGTAGAGACTTTTTGAATCGGGCAGAGTAGAACAATGACTCGAGCTCCAATAAAGTCCTTGTTGACGTGTCACATAAATCTTCTTAAGATCAAGCCTTCGGAGGTAGTATCATCTCCCATTTGAATACAAGACTTTACTATCTCGAAGCAAATACGTGACTACTCCACTTTGAGCCCGAATGCCGATTTGGAACATTATAAGCTTTAGTTCACTTGCTCATTTCTGCAATATAAATATTATTCGCATTAAATAGATTCTTTACGAGAAAATAATAGTTTTGTCGAAATCAAAATATTCGAAGGGAATGTTTTCTCAACAAGGACGGCCGATTAGACGAAGAAGATCAAGAACTACTCGAAGGTTTTGAACTTTCAAAGCGTGTGTCTCGGGTCCCTTGTTCAGCTTGACCCTGCGTGAGTTTTGGGTTTTTTTCACCTTCTTTGTGATTAGCCTGGCCTTTTCGGTAGTCCGTGTCGGAAGGAGTAGCAGAAACTCGATACCTTTCGCTCTGCGGACATTAGCAAGAGAAATGCTAGCATCATATCTAGTCAAATTTATCCTAACTCGAAAGTTTATATCATTGAATCATGGGCCAACTCGAAAATGTTAACCGCTCTACATTGCAAAAAATACCTAATGTGCGACTTTCTTCAAATATCACCCTCGTATGTGCTTTCGCCCTCGCGTGTAGGCTTCCCGTGTTAAAGTCGCTCCTCTTTGATTCACGTCTCCTTCGTCTCTAACGCTATTTCAACTTGAACGTCTGTTTTGACTCTGTCCAAGTTTGGTGGACCGTGTTGAAGGGGAACAACATCCACCTTTTAGATTCTACCTCCATCGCCTACAAGTTTATCGAGAAAAAAGAGAACACTATTTGCCACCTCAATTAGGGAGTCACATTCGAAGGTGCAGATGATCAGTAATTAAATGTCGACCCACACATGCTCGAGTCGGCTCATAAAAATCATTGGTTTATGCTCCGTTTGTTTCGCGAAAATGTGGCATTTCTAAAACAAGTTTTTTAGGAAGTCATTTTTCAGGAAAATAACAAATTTTTTTGATATTTGGCTGAAACCCGAAAATGAAATAAAAAATATTTTCATTCATCCGATATGAAAATTTTGATTTTCCTCGGTGCACTACTTCTAATAACATTTTATTTTTATTTTTCTTTTCTTTATGTCAAAAAATTATATTTTTAATTTTTCTGTTTTTTCTCTTTTCTTTTCCCTTCTTCTTCTTCGGTCGGTCGGCCACGGCAACAACAGGCGACCGGCCTTAGGGGAGGCCAAAGCTCGCCAAATATTGACGAGCCAAGCCAAGCCAAGCCGGCCTCGGGTGAGGCTCCACCTTGCCTGGGGCGGATCTCGGCAACCTACCCAAGAAGAAAGAAAAAGAAAAAAGGAAAATGGAAAATTAAAAAAATTGATTTATTCAAATAAAGAAAGACAAAATGAAAAGAGATAAAACAAAAATAAAAGATATTTAAAAGGAATGCACGGAGGTGAGCGTGCTTGGTTTGGAGAAAGAAAAAGGAGGGAAAACTATTTTCCCACTTTTAAAGGTGGCTTTTCCATCATCCACAAAAATTCTTAAGCATAAATTTTCATTGATAATGAAAGTATTATTAATTAATTAATTATTTTCAAGTGATATAAATAATCTTTTTTAGGAAAATATTTTTCTAATCATTCATTTTCTGCAAATAGATGGAGCCTAAGCTGAATTTATAACGTGAGTGCTATGACTTGAGTAATAGCTTTTTTTGTGAATTTACAAGTTGATCCTATCTCCACAGATATGTTTGTAAGTTTGTTTCTGTAAATTCGTAAATTTACGACACATCTTGTTATCTACGAAATGAATCACAATGAATAATCATGTCAAATGATCAAACTACATCACAACAATGATTTGCGAAAAACCAACAGAAAATGTTCTCGTACAATACGCAGTCTTTACAGAAAGAATGAAAGAAATTGCAAAAAAAACCACAAGGCAGAAACACATAATTTCACATAATCCATGGAAAGCTTGTGGAACCATCTAATGGAGAATCACCGTCCTGATTCTCATTTGCACGACAAGGATTGGACCGCCTTTGTGGTTGTATCGATAGTCATGGTGCAATTCATCTGGGATGTCTTCGTCTTCTTGAACATGAACATGACTGTTATCTTCCCTTTGATCTCGCCTTGGCTGTTCAAGGTTATGATCCCCGAGCTCAATTCGCTCCCGAGATTCGAACTGCTGGGCAAAGCACTGGAGCTCAAGGTCACAGGCACATCGATCTTCTTGGTGGACTTGAAGTTGGCCTTGTTCTTGGGAATGATCGCTTGTCCCACTTGGACACCTCCATAGGTGAAGTTGACGGTGGAAGCACCGTACTTGAAGGGACCCCAGTTGGTGTTCTTGATCCGGATCGGAGCGACGAAACTCATGTCGAATGTGGGCGAGGCCTGAGTCCCGACGGTCAAGGTTTGGATGTGGAACTCGCCGACCCTGAACTTGGGGGACTTGAACTTCATGATGACGAGGACAAAGAAGAGGGCTTGGACAACCTGAAAGATGACGAAGGCGACGATGCCAATGGTCCACTTCATCCTCTTCTTATGCTTTGCCTCCTCATCCTCCATGGTATGAAGCGATTCTTGATCGCTCCGGCGATAGGCATTCGACTCGGGTAATTGGTATTGGTTCTGGTTCTTCTCTGCCATTTGGTTGTATTCAGCCAAACGAGGGATGAATTCAAGTATTGCTTCTGTGAAGGACTTGGATACGTGAGAATGTAGTGAGGATGAAGAAGAGAGATGTGTGGGTCAGGTTTATATAGAGTGTTCGGAGAAAGAGTATGTCCACAGAAGCATCGAGTGGACAAGGAGAGCCACTTTCCTGGAAATCATTGTCAAACGCGGCGTCGAAATATTCACTTCTCTAGATGGAGCGCGAGTTTAGTGGGCCTATTGCAGCACACACGAGTAGAGGAGACTCTCTCTTTTGTTTGTCCTGACAGCCCGCCAAAGTCGGCCAAGGTGGGCGGAAGACTTGATCCTGTTCTTCAACATTAGCTCTGAGTCAACTCGTGAGTCATCAAGTTTGATTGCACGGCAATGTTCTCGAGGGGCTAATTCCCTAAGAAAACACAAACTTTAGGTCTAATGATGATTATGGCTCGAACTTTTTTTTGTCTCATACAAAACACAAACTTTGACGATTCTAGCCCGAACTTTTTTCATCTTATGAAAAAGCACCAACTTTAACTCGAGTCCCAAATCCGGGCGCCTCTTAATTTGGAACAATTAGTTGTCCAACGTGACAATTACACGTCATCAATAAATGCACGTGACTTACTGATGTGGATTTAAGGCACTATTCATCGTATTCTTAGCACGAAATTTGAAGTTGTTCATCTGTTTTTACCTCCGACATAACTTGAAGGACGACGGTTTCGTCTTCTTCACTTCATCCGCAAGCATCGGCTATTTAATTGGAATCCGAAGTTGTGTATTACCACTCGAGAGAGACGCCATGAATGAGTTCGCCAAGCATACAACTAGAAGCCTTCATTTTTTAACAAGCCTCGCCCTATCCCCTCCCCAAAGCGGATGAACAACTTCATATTCCGTTCCAAGAAGATGATAAATAGTATCTTAAATCCACAACGACAAACCATGTGTATTTATTGATGATGTGAAATTGCTATATTGGACAACAAATGGTTCCAAATTAAAGGGGGCCAGATTCGAGACTTGAGTTAAAGTTTGTGCTTTTTCATGGGATGAAAAAAAGTTCGGGCCAGAAATTGTCATTGGACCTAAAGTTGGTGCCTTTTTATGAGACAAAAAAAGTTCGAGGCCATGATTGCCATTAAACCTAAAGTTGGTGCTTTTTTAAGGAATTTGCCCTATTCTCGAGGCATTATTTGGGGGATTTACAAAGAGGAGAATATGCCACACATGTATTCGAGGGCCAAGATAAAATCTGTACCATTATGCTTATACAACATGGAATACAAATATGTCATTCTATATCTATTAAATGTGTTATCCTTGCTTCAAATGCTAGAAGAAAGAAAGAATACTCAATTTGATATCCTATATCTTATCGAGGTCGATATGTTAGATAATACAAGTATCGAATAAGATATTTTCCTCGAGAAAAGCAACTATATCATCATGTGCGAAATATGTTTTATTCAGGGGGTATATTTTTTGACAAAAAAAGGGGGGTATATTTACCATTTGGAGATAGACATATGAAAATTGCCAAAAAAATCCTAAATCTATTGTAATTGTCCCAATTCAATACTGATTTTTTTCTTTTTTCAATTGAGTTCTAAACCTTTTGCATTTGCACCAATTCAATCTTTTTGGCTAATTTTGACTGGCCGGTGTTGACGTGTTAATTTTTAATAGCATTTTAATATTTTTTCAAGTTATTTATTTATTTCCTTTTTTTCTTTACTTTTTCCTTTCTCCTTCTTCCTCCAGGCGGTCGTTGGATCGGTGAGCGGCCGAGGCAAGGGTTGGCAAGGCCGTGCTTGCCCTAGCGACGGCGAGGTCGGCCTCGCCCAGATCTCGGTGAGGCTCAACCTTGTCATTCTTGGATGAGCTTGGCCTTGACCGGCCATGGTGAAGTTGAGCCTCGCCCGGGCCCGGCTAGAGGAAGAATAAGAAGAAAAGAAAAAAAAGGAAAATGGAAAAAAATAAACAAATAAGACATAAAAATTATTGAAAAATTATCAAAAATTGCCACGTTAGTATCGACCGCGTCACGTCAACGATTTGCAGCCAAAATTTTCTCGTCGATGGATGAATAGGAGCACATGCAAAAGGTTTAGCACTCAACTGGTTAAAAAAAAGTTTAGGAATAAATTGGCACAATTGCAATAGGTTTAAGACTTTTTTGGTAATTTTTTCATATAATTCTAAGACTTCATTTTTTTCATGAAAAATGTGACATTTCTGAAAAATGAAAATATTTTTTTGGTGTTTCGCTAAAATCTAAAAATGAAGTGAAAAATATTTCCCATCATTTGATAAGGAAAAGGAGTTTCCTAAATAAACATTATTGACACCTAAATTTTGACTATCTTTTTAGTCATTTATTTTGCATAAAAATTAGGAGTAATTTTAGTTATAAACAAAAGTAATCAAATTAATATTTTATTTTTAGCATGCATTACATCCGCATTAATTCGGACTAACGGAGAATGGACTTAAATGAGCGATTTCTAAATTTAATAGAATTCATTAGACTTAGTAAATTGAAAATTGGTCTAAGCCGAGAATCGCTTTGAGTTTTGCTCGGATCAACCAAAGTCCACATTTTATTATCATAAAAGGGCAAGAAAAAGACATGGCCGGGTCATACGTGGCCGAGCATGCATTGTAAAAAGGGAAAAAATATATTTTCATGGTCAAAAGAGGAAAGAATTCAAGCGAATTGGGCAGAGATTTGATTCTTCGAGCACAATCTTCTCTTGCACGTACAAGGAGGAAATAGAAAGATATGTGTTCATGGGTTGAAAGATTTGCCACACACGGAGATTATGTATCTGACCATGCAAAGGTGTGATATTCATTGAAAAATATATCTTTATGTGAAGAAATGAATCTTGGTTAAGGACGAAAAAGGAAACTGTGATATTCTTTGAAGAAGCCCTAGCAATCCACTATATAATTAAAGACCCATCACATACGCATTCAAAAAAGGAGGGGGAAGAGAATTTTTAAAACTGAACCACATAGTAGAGAGGGAACGTGAGAAAGGAGAGGCTTCATAGTCATCCATCAAGCCACCGCCGGAGATGTCAAATTCCAGTATTGGAGATTGCATTCGCTCCTTACTGGACCTCTTTTCGATTCTGCACGTGGCTGTTATTGGAGTTGCTGCTGGGGTGTCCCGAGTTCATTCAAAGCAGCACCCGCGCATTCCAAGCAACCTTACCCGACGCCACCCTGCCGTTGCACCATTTCAAGTTTCGGATTAGCCCCCTGTTCAGTGGTAAAACAGCTCATTTTTTCATTCTTATTTGAGATCCAACGTGAATACTCATCTTGTGTTAGAGCCTCGGTTGAATTTGCGTTCAATCCGTAGCAAACTTGGATCAAAGGAAGCTTTTTTTAGAGTGAATCGCAAGTGCTAGAATTTTTGCTTTAAAAAAAGGTAATTTCCTTCAACCTTTGATTACAATACTTGTGATGACTTGTTGACTTTACTTCGATGTATGGTTGACCTTTTTACATCTCGTCTGGTAACTCGTAGTCTTTGCATTTTATTATCATGTTCTCATGCATATTTATTTATTCTTGTGATTGTTTGTTCCTCAAAATTTGCACTTAAATAAACAATTATGCCCTTAATTTATGCTCCATTGTGCCTTGTCCCTTCGGAATATGTATATCAACGCACGCAATTTGACTTCTATTTTGATGTATGATCGTGCTCGAATATACATGAGAATTATATATCAAACCCTCTATTTTAAGGGGCGGATTGATAATTCAAAGAATTTCATAGTTTTCTTTATAGAGGTGATAGTAATTCTATATTTAATCCATTTTTCTAGCCCTAATGCAAGGGCACGTTACGAATAAAAAATGAAATTTTCGGAATTTAATGTGTATTATGTGCAAATGTTTTTTATTTTTGTTCAAAATTTTGTTGTTTTCCTTTTTTATTAAATTCTAAAAAAATACCAAAAAGATGACACATTTTTCTTAAGGTAAATTATTTTTTTATATCATTTTTACATGAAAATAACATTTAATATAAGTTGGGATCTTGAGAAGTCAATTTCTTAAGTTATAATTAATGTTGTCTTCATTTTAGGATAGTTTTTGCCATCATTTTTTATAAATCCGAAAATGCAAAAAAAAAATACCAACAATATCATGCATAGCATATAGTTTAGAATCATACTTGCCATGCCATGCACATCATTCATGCATATTTTTGCCATGTCATTTGCATTAGCATTTCACATAATAAGAAAAAAACCCATAAATCATCAAATCAAGGATCTTTTCATGAAAATTGGTATCTGAAAGGGCATTAATTGAAAAATTAATGTAATCAAATCTCTGGACACTTAATCTCTGGTTCGTAGGAATAAAATAGTTATACGCTATTTTATTTAGGTTTCTAATCAACCTACCAATAATGATTAGTGGTGACTCCAAGATAATTTTGTATGAAATTGAACTTAAGTTGCGTTGCGAGTTGGTAGGGCTTGTGAGAACTCGAATTAAGTTAGTTAATTTAATTAGCCTGATGATCCATTAACCTAATTTTTTTTAGATCGCGACAGACATATACCACTCAGGTGCTAGTGGCTTGTGCATGAGTAGCCAAGAAATTGGGACAGGTATCGGGATCTCAAGCCCGGATCCCAACTCCCGAACACAAGCATGTGCCTTGGTCTTGGATCCATTGAAACCAAGCCCGAGAGCTCGAGTGCTCATGCCTGGCTTCTTGGTGCCCCAACCTCGATCTATAGATGTCAAGCCATGGTAGGACACAAGCATGGGATACCAGCTCTAGAGATCGAGATGCTAGCACCCTAGGTCAATTGAGGTCGGGCTTGGGACCTTGGCACCCAAGTTTGACTCCATCAAGGCTAGGACACGGTCCCGGCACTCGGCCTTACCCAACATCAATGGATCGGGGTAGGGATGCTTGGTATCCGGGCATGGGAATCCCAGTCTTGCCCCAGGAATGAGTATTGGGGTTCCCTGTGCTCAGGTGTAGAGTTTTTGGTCCAAACGTTAATACTTAATCATATTTTGGAAAATATTATATATTTTTAAAAAAGAAATCATTTTCCAAAATTTCAGTTTTGGTAGGAAATTTTTTCCTGTGGCTGAGAAAATATTTTTTGTTGACTCATTTTTCTAAGCTATACAAATGCCGAAAATGGGGAAAATATTTTTTCGTGAAACTAATGGACTATAAATCTTAAGTTCTTAGATAGATAAAGTAACATGGATAAACCCCGCGATAAATCAAGAGAAAGCCTGCCTATGAGACAAGCGTAAACTTATGATATTTCAAAAGTCGGGACAATCAAGCTCTAAAGATCTAACGGAAAGGACGCTAAAAGACAAAAAAGCTTAAACCATAGTAGCTTCCTTACTTTTCAACTTTTGCTTAAAACAAGAGATTGTAAAACTAGACATTGGACTCACCTTCACTCAAAAGTTTAGGCCAATAAGTTATGTGTATTATATATATGATGTGAGACTTGGTTTTCAGAATAACACAATATTTTTGTGAAATATTATTGCGAGGTGATTGTGCTGTTATGATTTAAGCTTGATCTACCATTAACGATTAATCCTGATGTGGGTGGATTTGGTCAAGGGGATGCACAAATAGTACTTCAAAGATCCATTCCGTGTCCAGGGCCTTCTGTTCTTCTTGGCATATGTTATTTTGGTCTTAAGAAGCAACAGGTTGAGAAGGTTCAATTGCCCGAAATGAATTTCCAAATCCAAAGCACACGGTCTGGCACATTATGTAAAATGTATACAGAACAAACAAAGAACTCATAAACAAATGAAGCCATCAACAGCACGATAGAAGTACATAAATTTCTCTATTCAATCGATGGATAACTCGTGGAAAGAAGATATAAAAGTGAGCCCACAAGATATCGATCACCGAGAATCACACTCAGCAATTTCATTTACACGACAAGGATTGGACCATCTTTGTTGTGGTATTGATTGCCATGGTGCAATTCATTTGCGAGGTCTTCTTCTTCTTGAACATGAACATGACTGTAATCTTTCCTTTAAGCTCGCCTTGACTAGTCAATGTTATGACCCCAGAGCTCAGTTCGCTTCCGAGATTAGAACTGATATCGCTGGGCAAATTGCCAGAGCTCAGAGTTACATCCGCTTCGATCTTCTTAGTGGACTTGAAGTTGGCCTTGCTCTTCGGAATGATGGCTTTTCCCACCTGGACACCTCCATAGGTGAAGCTAATAGTGGAGGCGTCGTACTTGAAGGGACCCCAGTTGGTGTTCTTGACTCGGATCGGGGCAACGAAGCTCATGTCGAACGAAGGGGAGGCCTCAGTCCCGATGGTCAGAGTCTGGACAGCAAAGTCGCCGAACCTGAACTTGGGGGACTTGAACTTCATGATGACGAGGACGAAGAAGAGAGCTTGGACTACCTGAAAAATAACGAAGGCCATGATGCCGATCGTCCACTTCATCTTCTTCTTGCGCTTGGCCTCCTCATCCTCCATGGTATGAAGCGATTCTTGATCATTCCGGTGATAGCCGTTTGATTCGGGTGGGTGGTATTGGTTCTGGTTCTTCTCTGCCATTGCTAGATGGTCTTGTAGGTGGGGTGAGATGGTTTGTGATTTTCGAGTTTTTGCTTCGCTGAAGGAAGTAGAGATGTGAGAACTGAGAAGGCTGAGAATGTTGAGAAGTCCTGGTTATGCCGAGGTATATATACGATGTTTGGGACACGACACAAGTGCATATGAGACTCAATTTCCAGGAAACTACAATTGATTTGAGACGCCAACGCGTCCGAACGTTGGAATCACCATGTTCTTCTAGAGGAATGCCACTTATTAATATTAGTTTGACTTCCGGACATTGCTTCTCCAATAAAGAAGGGCGCCTTTTTTTTATGGTTGGACAACATTATTCTATCAATGGAAGCTTGGGTCACATGAATTGATTGGCCTCCTGAGTGCTTTCCCAGGTTCTTTTCTTCCAAGTGGGTACGAAATTAGATGTTAAAGCACAATGGGGACAGAAGTAAACCCAGTCAAGAGCATGCGTCTTTTGACTTCTAAAAATATCATTTTCGCCACGATGATGACCCCAATTGTTTAATCATAGGTACTTGATATCATAATTAAATGTCAATTCATGAGGTACAAATGGAAAATATGGCTAAAAAAAATGGACATGGATTATTTGGAGACCGTTGATGCTCGGATAGCATGAATAAAATAAAAGTTGCAAACCATTAAGAGACTGCTTGACCCGAAAAGAGTAATGCGACTTAGACCCACACACATTGGTCTTCAAGTCAGTTTGGCCCAAGCTTGCCTCTAGTCTATCAGGGCGAAAATTGTTGAAGAGTCCTCAGCCTTTTTTTGTTTTTGTGTTTGTTTTGGCTTGTCACGATCAAATGGAAGTTTTGATTACTAGAGTCATCTCCAAGAGCGTTTTGAGCCACGTCGCCCCTGAAAGACTATAGTATCTAGCAATATCACCTAGATGGAGGGTGAATAGGTGATTCTGAACAGTTTTGAAACGTAATGCGGAATTTAAACAAGTTCAAAACATAAACTCAGACAGTTTAGAAATCAGTTCAAAATAACACGTGCAAAGATCTAGAGACAAGTAATGAAAGTTTAGAGTAGAGAGAATTGCACGCAATGTTTATAGTAGTTCGGCTTAAGAAACTTACGTCCACTCTCACATGCCGACAGCCGATTGGCTGGATTCCACTAGAGGATTTTGTCACCTCTCAACTATCTATCCATTAGGGAGGATTTTATTGGCCCAAGCACTTATTTTTTTAGGAGAAACTGATCCAATTCGGAGTTGTTGATGTTTCTCTCGAAGCAACTTTATCCTCCAAAGAAGAAATGATTCAATTGAGGTTAGAAGAGATATTACTCTCAATCACTCTTACAAAATCTCTAAAAGATAAAACTTATAGCTCTCGAGAACAAGTATGCGAATCTGAATAGCTCAAGCACTTCGAAATTGTAAGTTCCGATCTCACTCGGCTAGTCATCATGGATCTTTCTTTTATACTCTTTTACCCCCAAACTAGCCATTGGACGAGTCTTTAAAGGATTGCCCCTCAATCATTTATTGGACGCTATCAATCGTGATTGAATTAGACAAATATTTGGGAAGATATAGTAGCCGTTGGAGTAGAGTCTAAACTTTTGATTCGGTCACCCATACAACTAAATCCTTAGTTTCCATAAGTAGAGTTAACTCAAATCTTCAACAAAACATATTTTTAGAAGGTAATATCTAATCGAAGATATTGTCCCGATCGATTGGAAAAGAATCTGTCAATCAAAGATTCTGAGACTTTCATAAATAAATAGTTAAACTAGAAACACACTAAACGTGGGTCTTGAAATGCGCAAAAAGATATTGCGGAATCTGAACATAATTCGAAGCGATCTTATGAAGTAGAGACTTTTTGAATGTGGACAGAGTAGAACAATGACTACGAGATCCAATAAAGTCCTTGCTGACGTGTCACATAAATCTTCTTAAGATCAAGCCTTCGGAGCGAGTATCATCTCCCATTTGAATACAAGACTTTAATATCTCGGGAAGCAAATACGTAACTACTCCACTTTGAGCTCGAATGCGATTTGGAACATTATAAGCTTTAGTTCACTTGCACATTTCTGCAATATAAATATTATTCGCATTAAATAGATTCTTTACAGAAAATAATAGTTTCGTCAGAATCAAAATATTCGGAAGGAAGGTTTTCTCAACAAGGATGGCCGATTAGACGAAGAAGATCAAGAACTACTCGAAGGTTTTGAACTTTCAAAGCGTGTGTCTCGGGTCCCTTGTTCGAGCTTGACCTGCGTGAGTTTTGGGTTTTTCACTTTCTTTGTGATTAGTGTTAAAATATGTCTCGAGTTTGAGCTGAGGCGAAAACTTTGAAGATTCGAACCGAATATTTGCGGACATCGAAATCGGGCAAAGGAAAATATATACATAATCAACTTACGAATTAAAGTTCATTGTGCATTAGTGTCTTTGCTCAAGAAATAGAAAGTCAATGCAAACTTGGACTCGATCAACAGAAGATAAAGGACAAGAATAAAGAAAGATACGGAAGTCAGTTTCGTATGAATTTGGCAAGATAACAATCGTACAGGAAATCTCTATCTGCATATTCGGTGTTGACTTCTTTGACCAAGATAAACATTTACTTCTCTCGCGGTGGCATAAAGCATACTAGGGCTTGTCTTTTGTGGGTCTTGTTTTGATATATATATATAAAAGCAACGAACGCCGTGGCCGCAGGGATGATCGTTTGAAGCGCCGACGTACGAGCGTTTGATGGAGGATTTTCACCGTCATCGAGTTCTAAGTGTTGAAGCCAATAGAAATCTTATATTAAGGTTTGTGTTATTTTTCTTTTCGAGATTAATAGATTATTTCGTGAGGAATTTGGAGGCTAAACACTGTGTGCATTCTTGGATGTAATTGAGGCTTGAGAAACACCGAGAGTGTTTGGTGACTCGAGTGTGGTTTTTAATCTCTGTATCGCTCGTTCTATAGTGGAATTCGTTCTTTGCTTCTCCTCGTGTACGTAGGTCTCGTGACCAGACCACGTACATACAGTATTCGATTTATTTTTTTGTTCTGTCTATTTTATCTTTCGATTGCTTGGTTCAAGCGCAACAATTGGTATCAAAGCTAGGCTTATCGAGTTGAAGCGAATCGATGGCGACGGAAGAAGTAAAAGTGAAAATCGACAAATTTGAGGGGAAGGACTTTGGTTTGGAAGATGCAAATTGAAGACTATATATATCGGATGAAGTCTGCACTTGCCTGTGCAGGGAGAAACTAGAGACGATGAAGCAAGCCGATTGGGAATTGCTGGATAGGCAGCGACTGGGTGTTATTCGATTGACGTTAGCTCGTAACGTCGCGTTTAATATCGTCAAAGAAGACCCCTTGCGGGTTTGATGAAAGCCCTATCGGATATGTACGAAGCCCTCTGCGATCAACAAGGTCTATTTGATGCGACGTACGTTTTTAATTTGAAGATGAGCGAAGGTGCGTGCATTGCTAATCATATCAATGAATTCAATGTGATCGTTAGTCAATTGAGTTCGGTTGATATATTGACTTTGAAGATGAGGTATGTGCTTTGATTCTATTATCCTCATTTGCACGATAGTTGGAATACTACATTCTTTGCTGTGTTAGTAATTCCTCCCGGGTCAACAAGTTTGGCGTTTGATGGAATTCGAGATTTGATTTAAGTGAGGACATCCGTAGAAGGGAATGCATGAATATGTATCTCTTGCTTTAGTAGGTGAAAATAGAGGAAGAAGCGATACTCGTGGTAGTAGAAGTAGTATGAATTTGAATATACGCGATCGATCTAGGGTCGATGGTGTGCCTATTGAAATTGTGGCAAGAGAGGGAATCTTAAAGAAATTTCTTTAAGCTAAAAAGCGAAACGGGCAAAGGGAATTAGAGTGGAATATGCGGATGATGTTGCAGCTATAGTTGATGATTCGATGGTGTTGATAGAGTCTTGTTTGTCATTGAGAATTCGTCATTTGACGGATGGATTATAGTTTTGGTTGTTCTTTTCATGCTACACTACGGGAAGTGGTTTGCTTTGCCTATCGATTGCACGGATAGTAGTAAAGTGCGGTTGGGGAGCAACGGCCCGAATGCGATGTTGTGGGTATTGGTGATGTTAAAATCGGGATGCATAGTGGTATTGTGGGAGGACATTGACTTGAGTAAGGACACGTTCGAGAATTGACAAAGAACTTAATTTCCTTGGGTACTCTAGATTGAGTTGGATGCGGGTATTCTTCCCAAAAGTGGAGTTATGAAAGGTGTTCGAGATGCCCTGGTGATAATGAAAGGAATCAAGCATGGTAACCTATATGAACTGCAAGGTGAGACATTGACGGGTTTCGCTCCGGAGATGTCGGCATTTGTTTGAGAGTATAACGGCCCTCGAGGAAGACACGGAGTGTCTGTCGATGCACAAGTTTGATGCCGTTGTCAAGAATACGCGATCGAGAGCTTTGATTGAAACGGAGTAGTGGTCGATTAAGCATGTAAAGGCCTGACAATAACATGGAGTCTGCTTGGCTGGTAAATAAATTCAGCATGACAAAGGGCATAGTGAAACATCGCACTAGTGTGGGTAGACCGACAGTTGCAGAATTGATGAGCGGAACATTCCTAGAACAACTCGTAAAATAATCTCTAGTGGCTTGGTATGGCTAGAAGAATTCTAGGGCGATGCGGTTAGTTTGATGAGCTACCGATGAGCAGTCTCCATCATTGCGATCGGGTATCGGACTCCCGAAGAAGTGTGGTCGAGGGTAACGTTGCAGATTATTCTACTTTTAGAGTGTTTGATTGCCCGTGTTATTATTGAGTAAGTGATGGTAAGCTCGATGTGAGGGGCAAGTGCATATTTCATGGCCATGCACGAGGTGGCGAGGTATCGTTTGTGGTGCTTGAATATAAATTCACTGTTCGTAGTAGAAAAATTACCTTTGATGAGTCTCTAGTACTTCAGGTTAGGAGTGATTATAGTAGTGTTGTACGGATCTGGGCGGTGTTCAGCTTGAGGTGGAGTTGCAACCGAGAAACTCTGAGGTAGCGGATATTAGAGTGGTAATCGACACGAGATGGTGCTTTAACGAGTGGAGCCTATAGAGACGACGATTCTTTAACTGCTAATATTGACAGAGTACGTATTCGATCTCCTAACGAGATATGGATACAGAGATTGGTTTTGCTTTATACGTGGTTAAAGAACCTGTATCGAAAGATTCTTGCGAAGCGAGTTAAAAGCGCATGTGAAGTTGG
>JAILYA010000042.1:1373468-1519233 GCA_021437795.1 Rhodamnia rubescens | reverse complement strand
TTTCTCAATTTCAGAACCATCAAGCCCTAGGAGATAATAGACTGTATTCCTCGTTATAAAGACTTCACCAACATGAAAAGACAATCCAATTGGTTCTATTTCGTTGTCGATGGCATGATACTCGTTTGTTCCTGGCATACCTAAACATATTCACTTATCGCATACCGACTTCATGTTCTGTTGCAGTAGCATTAGCATGTACGTGTCACGGATCATCATTGTCTATAGCTCCGCAATCTCCTGATTTCAAAATGATGCAGCCAAGTGCCATGGAAGTCCAGAGGACAGGAACACTCTTCAATAATCAGTAATGGATAAGAATTACCATGCCTCATGTTCTCTGTAGTGAATGAGATGGTGGAGCTCTTCTCAATTTAGGTAGAGGTATAATCTGTCCTGCACGATATGTCGGTGCAGGTCATTCAACTACAAGATGACAAGCGGAAAAAATGTTTTGACATTGGACTGCTGAGCTCGGTGACATGTCTGCTGAATTACTAGACCCCGTTGGCATATGCATATTTTCGAGTCATTGAAACAAAGGATTTGGCTTTTCTATATGTTTGCGACTTGGAACGTTTTTTTTTTTTAAATTTTGTCACTTTGGATTCGGCTGGAACTTGCTCTTGCAACTGGAGATTATATGTGTGAAGTTATTATGTTTTTTTTTTTTTTTTTTTTTTTTTATTTTTTTTTTTTTTTTTTTTTTTTTTTTTATTTTTTTTTTTTTTTTTTTTTTTTTTTTTTTTTTTATTTTTGTCAAAAAAAGGGGTTGTGGGGGTTTTTTTTTTTTTTTGTGGAATTTTTTTTTTTGAACTGGGATTTTATGTGTGTGGAACTAGTCAATCTTTTAGTCCAGATGGATCAATTCCAAATGAGGTCGCAATTGTTTTGTTTTGTTTCACTCGCTACAGTCTTATGTCACTGTTCCTCCTTACGCAGAATGGATCGATTTTTAACAACTCCTACTACCAAAAACAAGAAAATGAGATTCGGTCAGAAAACGAGCTAAGAAATCGGGTCGAACATGTTTGACGGTCAATTAAGTTCATCGACACATGTATATCCGCTTCAAAAACTGAGTTACCCATACGGAACTGGCTCATTGAATATGGGTCACAGTCCATTATGTTAGCCTTTTTTTTTTTTTTTCAATTTATAGGGTTTTCATATTTTTATTTTATTTACTAATTTTTTTTATTGTTTAATTTGCTTTTTTTTATTTGGTGTGAAGTTTTTATCCAAGCAACATATACATGTGAAGAGCTTAAAATGGTTAAATGAGCTGTATAAGTTTCCTAGAATATTAGTATGTTTTGGTAATATGGGTCAAAACGGCCGGGTCGATTATTGGTCAATTGCGGGTCTGGTTGAGTATAGATCATTAAATATGGATCAATACGGGTTCGACGGCTCACTATGGGTCGGATCATATTTGACTCAATCCAAATCCGACCCGACCCAATTTACCCATTTGACACCACGACAACTCTGAATTTTACCTTCCTTTGATCGTAAGCATGGGCTCTTTATAGGGCATCAAGGAGGTGGGGTCCCTCATTGTGATTCCCACACTTGTCCCGTTAAGGAATCGTAAATCTATATACCATGTCAATGTTGCCATCATTCCTTATCCGATCGAAATGTCTTTTCTTGTTGCTCCTAGAGGTCAGGCTTGGTTTCATCCTTAGCCAGCTCAAAATCTATTACCAAAATAAAATGGTGAAAATGATCTTGACATAAATTACATTGATGGAAAAGCAGAACTGAGAGACTAAAGCATAATATCACTCTATCAAAAAATTTCACTAGAAGAGTTTCAAAACTATACGTATGATTCTGAAAAAAGCAAGTAGAGGCAAGATTATCTTACTTCGCGATTTTCAAATATCATCGAAGCGAGATCAAAAGTCAGAGTCAAAGAGAAAATTGAATTAGAACGCTGATAACGGTTTAGACATTTTTTTTTTTGCAAATAGTAATTGACATTATTTAGTAGGTTTTATGCAAAGATAAAATTTTTGACCAAGGGTTGGCTTTCTGGTAAAAAATGGCTGGAAAAAGTCAACTCAAAAATCAGCAATTTGGATTTTCTTGAGATTAAAATCAAATGATGTGCTAGAGCTAAATGACACTTTCTAGCTAAGAATTGAGCTTTGTGGTGATCGGAAACCAAAATCTCGAGCTTTACCTTTCACAAACTTGTCGGTTACAAATCGAGTGTCAATAGGTCTTTGTCTGCATTGAGCCACAACTGAATTGGTTTCTTCTCTTCTCGTTACTTATTATTATATTTTAACATTTCCTCTCTAAATAAGGTCAAAACTTGGGAAAATTATACGAGCAGTCCTGTAGAATCGACCAATCGATCTTAAACCTTTTAATTGTGTGAATTGAGCCTTAAACATTTTCATATTTTGCCAATTGAGTATATCTGGTGAATTTCGGTAAGAGATTATTGATGTGGACGTCGACCATCTTACGTGGCACGAATGACGTCGACGTGGACATTTTTTAAGTTTTTGAAGTTTTTTTTCCTTTTCTTTACTTTTTCTATTAATTGAGTGCTTGCGACCCTCGCTCGAGCATTAGGCGAGGGCCCTCCTTGGCGACGGCGGGCGAGGCAAGGCGACCCTCGCCCGTAGCCGTCGACGCCACCATGAAGCCACGAAAATTCGACCTCCGTTTAATAGTACAATTCGGTTTATGGAATGCTTGTGAATTCCAGTTTGTTACTTGAATTGAATTCAAGGAATTATGAATCGAAAATTGAGAATTTCCCGAATCATCAATCGAATTAGATTGGGTTCGATCGATTAGTCGTCGCCCCTTGGAATTAGAAATTCTCGTACCCGAACCTCGTTCCGACCAAAATGACTTGAGATTGGACTAAATTACCCTCCGTCGGATGAATACCAAGATAAGGAAATAAATGAAGTGGGGTCCACTCTTATGTCCTCCCTCTTAGTCAAAGGCGGCAACCAACCCCTCTCTCTCTCTCTCTCTCTCTCTCCTCACCGCCTCTCTCTCCCTCTTGCTCTTCTTGGACAACAGCCACCGCTTCCTTCCTTTTCTTCGCTTATGTTTTCGCTTGCAACACAGCCCACCATCACCATCGCCACTGCTTCATTGCCTCACCACCACCACCACGCAGACCACCACACGTCCATCGCCGGCCACCATCGAGCTCAAAACGGTCACGAGAAGCCGGAAGTCCCACTATAGCCCCTACTCTACCTGCTTTGCATCCGCCGCCGCTGCTCTGTCTTCGTGCGGCCACCTCAGCCGCCATCACCACTTCCTCCGACCACCTCAGCCCTCATCCGACCTCTAACCACCACTTTCGATTGCCGGAATCGCCGAAGGAGCCGAAATAGCCGATGTTCCCAGCTTGCTCTCTTTCGATCCCCTGTTTCGCCCGGTTCTATCCATAGCTGCTGTTCGCCACTCCGCTGCCTTCTTCCGCCCATCTCCTACCACCACACACACTCCCTAACACCCCTCAAACCTTCACCGATCACCCCACGAAGCCTCGAAGCCTATAGACCTCGAACAACCCAGCAAACCGAGCCGTGCCGCCTCCCTGTTCGCCTTTGTGCTTTGTTACGCTTCTAGGCTTGCTGCTCCATCCTTATCGGCATCACTCCGACCACCATTGACCACCATAACCTTCCTCCGACCACCTCACATCTCCACCTTCGACCCCGGAGCCGTCCGCCGCCCGTAGCCCCCCTAAAAAGGCGACCACGGCCTCGGCCAGCCCATTATTTCCCTATTTTTGGATCTAGGCCGGTTCTGTTGGGCCTATTTTGTGGGCTTGCGAATTGGGCCGAGGCTCAATCTGTTTTGGGCCATGTAGTTGGACCTTGTCTCGAGCCCGTGAGCCCATTCAGCCGTAAGTTTGGGCTCGTTATCCGTGGTTTTGGGCCCATGATCCAATCGAGTCCGACGTTCATGCCGATAGTTTTCAAGGACTGCCGTCGTACTCACTCTCGCCCAATGGATTGTGAGTTGACCTCTAATCCCTAGTTAGGATGCTAATTGCATTTGAAATTAGTTTAATTTGATTATTAGAATGTTTAGGCAGATTAATTAGGACCGGTTTAGGTTAGAAACATGGTTTAGGTTAAACAACCCTAATTAGTTAAGTTAATCCGATTGTGGCTAGTTGGGACTAGATTGATTGACCGAATGATTGACATTGCTTGATTCACGAGTGAGCGGTGGGCTAGAGACGAGCGTACGATCAATTGGCAAATTGGATTGGTTATGACGAATTGGATCACATATGTGCAATCGTCTAGCATTCGTTGTTGGATTACTTGTGTATACTCAATCGATCGCCTATATCAATTGTTTAATTGAATACCTCAGCTAGTTGTTGATTGATTGGACGATCAGTTTGAGGGTTGACCACCCTATTTATAAATGCAGAGTTTGGTGGATAATGTGCATGTCCATGTCACCATATGAGGATGTGAACCGTGTGTTTGGTATGAAAAGGCACGTAGCCAAGTCTTGTGCACGTCTCGCTTGATCACCGGCTAAATTCAAAGATAAAATGAGTTGATTGTTAATTGTGCTTGAGTGGTCATACAATGGGATTTTCCCTAATGGCGTCATGCCATGCCGATCGGAATCCCACGACTTGTCAAATCTTGTGTTTAGATCACCGCAACTCATCACGGTGGAGCTTTTACGTACTTCATTTAGTGAATTGAAGGCTTCTTATGGTTTTGATTTTTATGTTTTGCAACATACCGGGGATAGCTTTAATTCAATCATGCGGCATTGCCTAGTCAAGAACTCTTTAGAGAGATGGGCGGTGCTTCTTGGCTCTCATGCTTTGCAAAGGCATGCAAGAGATTGTTGCAATTATTTATGGGTCGAATTGTTAATTTCTTCTTCCTTATACCAGCTCTATCTCTCTCATTAACTTGCTAATTCGTATGAGATTGTTAATGTAGACGTATGCTATTGTTGCTAGTGTAAAGAAAGACTAATGTATCGTATCCGAAGGTGATACGGGCCATGTACTCTATGAGTATTTATATTCTCCGTGATGAGGAACTCCATTTTCTATAACCTTACGGATCTCGTCGGGTAAAGGAATATGCGGGCGATCCATTAACTTAGATGCAATTGTTAATGAAGTTTCCAAATGTGACCAATGGCTATTATGGCTATTACGCTTTCGATCCTGGTATTACCCTAATCGGTGAAGGAGAACGGAATTCGAAGGCCAATAGGTGGTGCGCTGTTGCTTGCCGAATCTTGAACATTTCGGTGTCTTTGATCGATGCTTTTCCGGGAGATTGCTCGATAAAGTTGTGCTGGAGATTCCTCGCCACTTTTTCGTCATCACGTGGTATCCAATTGTAGGACAGATGTGGAGCAATAGGATCTAAAGGATTTCGGTTATTTTGATAAGATCAAATTCTGGGGTTACAATGATGTGTTGCCATGTCACGCCCGACTCTCGAGCCCGCGACATCCCTACCAAATCGCCACGAGGTCACGAAGGATAACGTCCCGGGCGCGTTATCGACCTTTCAATTATATACGCATGCGGAAAACGGTTTACTCCCGGACAACATATAAACAAATAGGGATAGCATAGCAGAAAATACATACCAAGGAAAATAGTCAAAAGTAACAACCACGATTACGGGACGAGGTAGACGAGTCTTAACCCTACTTAGGCTACGAAATACACACAACCCCACACTTCGGGGCAGCTCACTAAGACCTCAAAAGGTTACTAGTTCAGATAAGATTTACTTCTCATCTACTCCAAAAGACTACCCTCATAACCTGGCCTTGGTATCCATAAAGCTCCATCACTTGGGACCTGAAAAATGGTTCCCATAACGGGGTGAGATATAAATCTCGATGAATCAAGCCTAAGCTCGGTTAGGATACTGATTCGCCCAAAACATCCTAACCACGAGCATTATAAAAATCACGATATAACCATATATCCAACAATCATATCACATGGCAATAATCACCCACACGCATACTTACCGGCCTTGACCCACACATAATGCAATGCTTGACTCCACTCAACAGCCACGTCAAACAACCAACCGAACACGCATCACACTCACAAGCATGCACTGGACACCACACAAGTCCATTTATTAACGATGATCGCGCTCTCGGCGCCACAGTGACGAGGATCCACGCTACCGGCGTGATCGACTCTCACAAATAATGCGATCCCGCATTCTTCCGCGGGACCGGGCTACGTTCCTTTTCCCTCTCGGCAACGGCTACTACAAGCGGTGTATCCAAGGTGCAACCCGCACGGCACGGCAAGTAGGCATCCCTATACGGGGCGTCGGTCCATCACAAGCCGCGACCGGCATCCGATAATCCCTTAAAACCGTACGTACCATACGGGGCATGAATTATCGTGCTTCGGCAAGTCGTGTGGTCCCATAAAAATGGTACAGTGTGTACTCCGTGTACAAAGCACGAACTTGCCAGGAAAACCCATCATCGTTCCTTCATATGACCATGCAGCACACCCGACACATCAATCAATTTATTCTCTTTGATTTAGGCCGGATGCTCACACAACGTGCTCAACGACTCGGCCCAAGGCCATTTTAATGCCAAATTATATCTTTGATGCTTGCACACGGTCATATGAATACAAACTACCAATTAAATATGGCAAGATCACACGGGACAATTAATCCCCAAACAACACCAATCCACTCAACGAGCATTTCAACGAGGCGAACCGCCCCAAAACACAATCATCAATTCCACACGAATGAGCCATTTCGATTAGGCCACATAAAAGCTCAATTTCGTGCCAAATTCATTAATTAGCCAATTCGATTTATAATTGCCAATCGATCGCTCGTCTTTAACCTATCGCTCGCTCGCGATCAAATCACCACATACAGATCAAATTCGCTTAACAACAATTAGCCACAAACAATTCTAACTTAATCGATTATGGTCATTTAGCCTAAACCCGGTTTCTAACTAATCCGACCATAATCAAACCTACCTCAATACCCTACCGACTAACTAACTAATTCTAGGCGCAATTAGCGCCCTAACCAAGGATTAGGGTCAACTCACAAACAACGGCGGTCGAGGTCGTGTCGGGCACGATTTTCGAGGCGGGCCCCGAAATTTACTATTCATGCCGGAAAAACACTGTTCACCCGAACACTTGTTCACCCGAACGGAAATTTCGACCGTGCGCTCGCGGGACGACGATGGGGCTGCGATTTCGGCGGCGACGACGAAGGATGGCTCGGATCAACGGTGTCGGCTCTCCGGGCTCGCGGATCTAGGGTCACGGCCGAGATGGAGGGGCTCGGGTTGGGGTCGTGGGTCGCGGGGCTGGCCTCGAGCACGGCGGCTCACGGCGGCGGCTAGAGGATGGCCTCGCGGTGAGGGGTCGCGGGGCCGGATCTCAGTGGCCGGGACATCGGGTGAGTGGAAACCGAGGGGCGAGGTTTCGGGTCCACGGATCTAGAAGTCGCGGGGTCTCGCGACCGAGCCGGGCTGGGACGACGACGGGTTGAGGAGTTGGGCGATGGCGGCGAGGCTCGCGGGTCGGTGGTGGCCGGGATGAGGTGGAGGCTGCGGTGGGGGGCTGGTGCGGCGATCGGTGCGGCGACGGGTGAGCTGTGGTGGCTGGTCGGCCCGCGACGAGCGGACGGGCCGGAGGCGAAGGCGAAGCGACGATGGCGTTGACCGGGGAGGGAGCAACGAGAGGAGGCGTCGCACACAAGCGAAAGACCGGAAGGAAGAAGAAAGAAGAAGAAAGAAGAAGAAAAAGAAGAGAGGAAGAAGGAGAGGGAGAAAAGCGGCCGACAAAAAGGAAAAAGGAGGGGGGGGGGAGGGAGAGTGAGTGGAAAATTCACGTGGGGGGGGGGAAAGGAGGAGAGAGAGTGGGTGGTGGGGGCTTGGGTGTCACAACTCTCCCCACCTTAGAAAATTTCGTCCCCGAAATTACAATCTGATCCACGACTCTTCAAAAAGATACGAGTAGCTGCTCTTCATAACTTCCTCGTTCTCCCATGTAGCTCCTTCAAGTCCATGGTGTTGCCAAACTACCTTGACCAACCGAATCGTCTTGTTTCGGAGCACGTGTTCTTTCCTATCCACGATCCCGACCGGCTGTTCTACATATGCAGCTCGTTCATCTAGCTTGATTTCTTCATAACTCAGCACATGAGCGGGATCCGTTCGTACTTTCTCAACATCGACACATGGAATACATTATGCACTTGAGCCGGTCTTGGCGGTAACGCAAGACGATATGCCGATTTCCAATCCGCTCCAAAATCTCAAAAGGCCCAACATATCTAGGGCTCAACTTTCCTTTCTTGCCAAACGGGATGTCCCTCCCATAGGCGACACCTTCAAAAACACATGGTCGCCCACTTGAAATTCCGAGGCCTACGCCTCTTATCTCGCATAGCTCTTACGGCGACTTTGGGCGATCTTGATCTGTCTGCGATGAGCTTGACGGCTTCCATAGAGCTGGCATGTACTAACTCGGGACCGAGTGATTTTTCTTTTCGCCTACTTCATCCCAACAAACCGGCGTCCCCGCACGCTCTGCCATACAATGCCTCGAATGGCGCCATCTTAATACTTTGTTGATAAGCTGTTGTTGTAGGCGAACTCAACCAAATGCAACTCGTTCTTCCCAACTGCCCTTAAAATCCAAGACACAAGCTCTCAACATATCCTCCAGTCTGAATTGTCCTTTCGGGTCGACCATCTGTCTGCGGATGATAGGCCGTCTTGAATCGAAGCTTCGTTCCCAAAGCGATCTGAGACTTTTCCAAAATGTGGCGGTGAACTTGGGATCACGATCCGAGGTGATCGTCACGGGTTCTCCATGTAGTCTCACGATATGCTTCACATACGATTCTGCATATTTGTCCAAGGCAAAATCTTTTCTCCTTTGGAATGAAGTGTGCCGACTTCGTCAATCTGTCTACAACAACCCATATCGAATCATGTCCTTTCGACTTCTTGGCAATCCCATCACGAAGTCCATCGTAATATGCTCCCATTTCCACTCTCGGAATCTCCAAGGGTTGCAACAGATCCTCCCGCTTACAATGCTACGCCTTGACTTGCTGACAAGTCGGACACTTAGCCACATACTTGGCTATATCTGCCTTCATTCCATTCCACCAAGTAGTGTTGCTTCAAATTCGATACATCTTCGTACTTCCCGGGATGGATACTATAACCGCTACGATGTGCCTCGATAGGATATCCTCCCTTAGACTTTCATCGATTGGCACAACTAGACGTCCCCTAAACTTGATATCCCATCCTCGGCCACTTGAAAATCAACCCTTCGCTTAGCTGCGTCTTCTCGAAGGATCTTACGAACAATAGGGTCCGTCATTGCCGGGGCCCTTATTCTAGTCTGCACTTACGGCTCAATTCTCAATGTAGCTACCGGACTCGGACAACAGACTTATCTCCATCTTGAAGTCCCGAGTCTCTCACTTGCTCAAGCGAACGCCATTCACTAACACATAATTGAGCAATCACCGATTTTCTACTCGGGGCATCTCGCAACCTTATTCGCCTTACCCGGATGATACAATATCTCACAATCATAATCTTTGAGCAGCTCCATACATCGACGCTGCCTCATGTTCAACTCTTTACGAGAGAATAGGTACTTCAAGCTCGATGATCGGTATATACTTGAAAACTTTCTCCAATCGAGATAATGCCTCCAAATCTTCAAGGCGAACACGACCGCGGCCCAACTCCGGATCGTGCGTCGGATAGTTCAACTCGTGGGGTCTCAGCGGCGAGACGCATACGCCACTACCCTTCCATGTTGCATCAGCACACAACCCAAACCTCGAGAGACGCATCACTTGTAAATCTCGAAACTTCCCGGAGCCGGACGGAATCGTCAACACGGAGCCGTAGTTAGCTTATGCTTAAGCTCTTGAAAACTACGCTCACACTGGTCTGTCCATTCAAACTTCATGCCCTTCTTCAATAGTTTAGTTAAAGGTGAGGCTATAGCTGAAAATCTTTCCACGAAACGTCTATAATAACTGCCAAACCCAAGAAGCTTCGATCTCCGTCACTTGTCTTCGGTCTTGGCCAATCCCTAATTGCCTCGATCTTCGATGGATCTACTTCAATTCCTTCTCCGGGAGACCACGTGGCCTAGGAACGCCACACGAGTTAACCAAAACTCGCACTTGCTAAACTTCGCATAAAGGCTGATGTACTCTTAGAGTTTCCAAAACTACCCTTAGATGTTGCTCGTGCTCCTCTAGGCTCTTCGAGTACACCGGAATGTCGTCTATAAATACGATCACAAAGAGATCCAAGAACTCTTTGAACACCCTGTTCATCAAATCCATAAAAGCAGCGGGAGCATTCGTAAGACCAAACGGCATCACTTGTGAACTCATAGTGTCCATAACGCGTCCCGAACGCTGTTTTTGGCACATCCTCCTTTTTAATTCTCAACCGATGGTATCCCGTCCGTAGATCGATCTTAGAGAATACCGATGCTCCTTGCAACCGATCGAACAGATCATCAATCCTCGGCGGTGGGTACTTATTCTTTATCGTCACCCGATTCAACCGTCGATAGTCTATACACAACCTCATCGACCCATCCTTCTTCTTTACAAACAAAACGGGCGCTCCCCAAGGTGATGCACTAGGACGAATGAACCCTTTATCCATTAACTCTTGCATCCGCACCTTGAGTTCCTTCGGTTCGACAATGCCATCCTATACGGCGCCTTAGAGATTGGCTCCGTCCCAGGAGCTAACTCTATTACAAATTCTATCGCCCTTTCCGGCGGTAAACCGGCGGTTCTGAGGAAAG
This sequence comes from Rhodamnia rubescens, assembly GCA_021437795.1. Lineage (NCBI taxonomy): Eukaryota > Viridiplantae > Streptophyta > Magnoliopsida > Myrtales > Myrtaceae > Rhodamnia > Rhodamnia rubescens. Next base: position 1,508,366 of record JAILYA010000042.1, on the reverse strand, counting down.
ACATCCGGAAATTCGCGAACTACTGCAATGTCCTCAATCTTCGGCTCCTTAACCGATACATCCAATACGGTCGCCAAATACCCTTGGCATCCACTTTCCAACGGACGCGTCGCTTCCAACGACGAAATCAACAAGGTTGAGGTTCCACCTCGACTCCCATCAAATTCAAAACTCACACCATTCAACGGCCTAAATTGAATCATCTTACGATAGCAATCCATCGTAGCCCTTTGCTTCGTCAACTAATCCATGCCCACGATCGGATCAAAATCGTACATCTCCCGGTACAATAAGATCTATCTCACTTTCATGACCGATTCTAACTAGTCTACAACCAGGACGCCCTACTTTGCGGCTACCACACTATCCTTTAAAGGTGTAGACACGTTGAAAACAACATCTAATGGTACCACATTCAAATAAGCCAGTTTAACAAATCTATCGGCCACAAAGGAATGCGTAGCACCCGGATCAAATAAAGCATAGGCGACTTGATTATGCAAGAGGACCGTACACAGCAACGGTCGGCGAATCCTTCGCCTCTTCGCGGGTGACGGCAAACACTCTTCCTTGAGCCTCGTGGACGATTCGGGAAGTTTGGTGGCGCGGCTCCCCTTAGTGGTCCTCTCGGTTGTGGCGCCTGCCTTCCTAGCTGCCTCTACGGGCGATCCTTCACCTGATGGCCCGGCTGGCCACATCCAAAGCGAGCTCCATTCCTATACGGGCATGGACCGGGTCCATGTTTCGGTGACACGGATGCACACCTCAATGCGGCGAAAAATAGGTTTATTGATCGCTCCTCTGCGATTGGGTGGGATGTGATGTCTGCCTCCATACATAGGCCTCTTCCCTTGCCTCTTCTCAAATCTACTTGAGGATGCAAACCGCGACCCGGATGCGGCGGTTCTCTCGGCTAAGTCTGCTCCACTATCGGCGCCCTCTCATAAAGGTCATCATAGTCTCGAAGGTTGAACAACGCTAGAATACTCTTAATCTCGGGCTTTAGTCCGTCCCCGAACTTTCTAGCCCTATCCTCGGGGTCCTCGATCAATCTCGAAGCATATTTAGACAATTCGGAGAACTTAGCTTCATATTGATCGACAATCATCTCGATTACGGCGGAGACGAAAGAACTCAACTACCTTCTCGCTCTCTAGTTGTCCTAGAGAAATACTTGTTATTAAAAGCCTCCACAAAGGCATCCCACACCGGAACCGTACCTTCAGGGAAAATTCTATCCTTGACGGCTCCCCACCGATTCTTGGCGTTACCCTCCAGTTGATAGACGGCCAGGACCACCTTATCCTCATTCGAGCATCTAAGTAAGTTAAACACTTTCTCCAATCCTTGAATCCATTGGGTGGCGGCCTCGGGGTCTCCGCTTCCGGTGAACTGTGGCGGCTTCAACTTGAGAAACTGTTCCACCAGCTTTTGAGCTCTACGATCCTCAATTACCGCTACGGGTGGCACATCCACCGGCGGAATTACGGGTGGAACTACGAGATGGGGCTTCAACGGCGGCGGCGGCAAGCAACGTTTTGATTTCTTATCTGCTGTTCTATCCTTTCTCCCATAGCTCCTAAAGCTTGCATAACTTCGCCATAGTCGGCTCTTGTCGAGCGGGACCAGCTACGGGAGGTGCAACAGAGGTGCCGTTCCAACATCGGCGATCTCATCTACCGCCCTCACGGGTCTCCTTCGAGGTACTCGAGGTGCTCTCCTACCGCGCCCGTTCATTAGCGAAATGATGCGGAGTTACGCTTACCCCCAAAGCAAAGCGCGGTCAAAAGGCTACCCCAAAACTTAACACACAATTAACAATCACATGCATATCAATATAAATCCTACTAACTATCCCATATCCCATCGCTCCTTATTACTCCAAGCCAATGACCGGATGGATCGGTGACCTTGCTCGATACCACCTTGGGCGGGGATGTCACGCCCGACTCTCGAGCCCGCGACATCCCTACCAAATCGCCACGAGGTCACGAAGGATAACGTCCCGGGCGCGTTATCGACCTTTCAATTATATACGCATGCGGAAACGGTTTACTCCCGGACAACATATAAACAAATAGGGATAGCATAGCGAAAAATACATACCAAGGAAAATAGTCAAAAGTAACAACCACGATTACGGGACGGTAGACGAGTCTTAACCCTACTAGGCTACGAAAATACACACAACCCCACACTTCGGGCGGCTCACTAAGACCTCAAAAGGTTACTAGTTCGAGATAAGATTTACTTCTCATCTACTCCAAAAGACTACCCTCATAACCTGGCCTTGGTATCCATAAAGCTCCATCACTTGGGACTGAAAAATGGTTCCCATAACGGGGTGAGATATAAATCTCGGTGAATCAAGCCTAAGCTCGGTTAGGATCTTGATTCGCCCAAAACATCCTAATCACGAGCATTATAAAAATCACGATATAACCATATATCCAACAATCATATCACATGGCAATAATCACCCACACGCATACTTACCGGCCTTGACCCACACATAATGCAATGCTTGACTCCACTCAACAGCCACGCGTCGGACAACCAACCGAACACGCATCACACTCACAAGCATGCACTTGGACACCACACAAGTCCATTTATTAACGATGATCGCGCTCTCGGCGCCACAGTGACGAGGATCCACGCTACCGGCGTGATCGACTCTCACAAATAATGCGATCCCGCATTCTTCCGGCAGGACCGGGCTACGTTCCTTTTCCCTCTCGGCAACGGCTACTACAAGCGGTGTATCCGGTGCAACCCGCACGGCACGGCAAGTAGGCATCCCTATACGGGGCGTCGGTCCATCACAAGCTGCGACCGGCATCCGATAATCCCTTAAAACCGTACGTACCATACGGGGCATGAATTATCGTGCTTACGGCAAGTCGTGTGGTCCCATAAAAATGGTACGATGTGTACTCCGTGTACAAGCACGAACTTGCCAGGAAAACCCATCATCGTTCCTTCATATGACCATGCAGCACACCCGACACATCAATCAATTTATTCTCTTTGATTTAGGGCCGGATGCTCACACAACGTGCTCAACGACTCGGCCCAAGGCCATTTTAATGCCAAATTATATCTTTGATCTTTGCACACGGTCATATGAATGCAAACTACCAATTAAATATGGCAAGATCACACGGGACAATTAATCCCCAAACAACACCAATCCACTCAACGAGCATTTCAACGAGGCGAACCGCCCCAAAACACAATCATCAATTCCACACGAATGAGCCATTTCGATTAGGCCACATAAAAGCTCAATTTCGTGCCAAATTCATTAATTAGCCAATTCGATTTATAATTGCCAATCGATCGCTCGTCTTTAACCTATCGCTCGCTCGCGATCAAATCACCACATACAGTCAAATTCGCTTAACAACAATTAGCCACAAACAATTCTAACTTAATCGATTATGGTCATTTAGCCTAAACCCGGTTTCTAACTAATCCGACCATAATCAAACCTACCTCAATACCCTACCGACTAACTAACTAATTCTAGGCGCAATTAGCGCCCTAACCAAGGATTAGGGTCAACTCACAAACAACGGCGGTCGAGGTCGTGTCGGGCACGATTTTCGAGGCGGGCCCCGAAATTTACTATTCACGCCGGAAAAACACTGTTCACCCGAACACTGTTCACCCGAACGGAAATTTCGGCTTGTGCGCTCGCGGGACGACGATGGGGCTGCGATTTCGGCGGCGACGACGAAGGATGGCTCGGATCAACGGTGTCGGCTCTCCGGGCTCGCGGATCTAGGGTCACGGCCGAGATGGAGGGGCTCGGGTTGGGGTCGTGGGTCGCGGGGCGGCCTCGAGCACGGCGGGCTCACGGCGGCGCCTAGAGGATGGCCTCGCGGTGAGGGGTCGCGGGGCCGGATCCGGTGGCCGGGACGTCGAGTGAGTGGAAACCGAGGGCGAGGTTTCGGGTCCACGAGATCTAGAAGTCGCGGGGTCTCGCGACCGAGCCGGGCTGGGACGACGACGGGTTGAGGAGTTGGGCGATGGCGAGGCTCGCGGGTCGGTGGTGGCCGGGATGAGGTGGAGCTGCGGTGGGGGCTGGTGCGGCGATCGGTGCAGCGACGGGTGAGCTGTGGTGGCTGGTCGGCCGGCGACGAGCGGACGGCTGGAGGCGAAGGCGAAGCGACGATGGCGTTGGCCGGGGAGGGAGCAACGGAGGAGGCGTCGCACACAGCGAAAGACCGAAGGAAGAAGAAAGAAGAAGAAAGAAGAAGAAAAAGAAGAGAGGAAGAAGGAGAGGGAGAGAAGCGGCCGACAAAAAGGAAAAATGAGGGGGAGGAGGGAGAGTGAGTGGAAAATTCACGTGGGGGGGGGGAGGAAAGGAGGAGAGAGAGTGGGTGGTGGGGGCTGGGTGTCACATGCCGGGTGTCAAATACGAGTATGGAGTAATGGGAAGTGTTAGGAAGCCTTGTGAGATAAAGACTGGGAAGCATAAGGGAAAGAGATATCCAAATTCGTACTCTTGGGATATGAAATTTGACATGTCAGTCAAGAATAAGAAGGGGCAGGTAGCGCTTGGTTATTCTTCTCCACTATTTGTGGGTGATAAACGTTTCATTTCACCCTTTCATCTTTACGAAGACAGTTATATGCCTAAAGCACATCCAACAGAGAATGCAGTTCAGTTAGACAGCAGCCACAGTCCCTTGCAGAACATCAGTTACACAATCCGCTTCACCCCTCCGGTTACTTTTGAGCTAGGTGGTGAAAGTCTTCCATCCAAAGCAGTTGATATTTTTGCAGAAGGAACATATAATAGAGAAACTGGTCTTTTGTGCATGATGGGCTGTCGCTACATCGCACAAAGTGAGGCGGAAGTGTATAGAAATGGCTCTATGGATTGTGAGATTCGGATCAACATCCAGTTCCATCCATTGACGGGGAAAGCAATGGAGAAAATCAAGGGGACTATCGAAAGCACTCGAGTGAGATCAGATCCTCTATACTTTGATACACTAAAGCTGGTTTCAAGTACAATATATGTTGAGCAAGCCAATGAGTCCATTTGGAGGATGGACTTGGAGATCATGATGGTTCTTGTTTCTAATACTCTTGCGTGTGTTCTTGTGGGCTTACAGCTTTTCCATGTGAAAATGCAACCAGAGGTGCTTCCTTTCATTTCCATCACATTGTTGGCTGTTCTTACTCTGGGACATATGATTCCTCTCCTGTTAAACTTTGAAGCACTCGTAACAAACCATAATAGGCAGAGCGTTTTTCTCGGGAGTGATGGATGGCTTGAAGTCAATGAAGTAATTGTAAGGGTGGTTACTATGGTAGCTTTCCTTTTGGAGCTTTATCTTCTCCACATGACTTGGTCCGCAAGACATGGTGATGACAACCCAAAGGGCTTGTGGGTGTCTGAGAAAAAGGTCATTTTTGTATCTCTGCCGATTATATCGGCGGTGGTTTGATAGCTTGGTTCTTTCACCAATGGAGAAATTCTCGCAGAAGTTCTTTTCCAAGGCAAGGCCGTCTTGGTTATATGCTGATTGCGAGTGAGCTTTCGAGTGAGCTTGCGAGTTATCAGCAAGTTTCTTTTTTGGGGGACCTTAAATCTTACGTGTGCTTAATCCTGGACAGTTTTCTATTTCCCCAGCTCCTATTCAACTTATTTTTCGACCCTTCTGTGGAAGCATTATCTCGTTCTTATTATATTGGGACCACCATAGTCCGTTTAGTCCCCCATGCTTATGATCTTTACAGGGCTCACAGTTCTGCAAACCATGGAATGGATTTTTATTCCACTGCTTGGGACATTATCATTCCTTTCGGTGGTTTGGCGTTTGCTGTTTTCATCTACCTACAGCAGCGATTTGGGGGCCAGTGTATTCTTCCCAAGAGGTTTAGAGGGACTCCTGCATATGAGAAAGTGCCCACGGTAGGCACTATTGAGTTATGACCTGAAGAATTATATTGATACAACATACAGTTTTCACTGATATGAGAAGTTTTCCTTATTTTTCCCCTTCATCCTTGCCAGTCTAATGAGATAAATCTGAACCTCTCTTGTTTCATTTTATCTACTCTCAAACTAGTCGCATTGCTATATACAATGCCCTAGCGCTAATATCTGTCTGGTCATCTCATACCGTGAAGCCTTATGTCGAGCAAAACGATTGATCCGCAAAGGAAGTTTGTACGGTTAGCCTTCGTGAGTAACCTTGATGCGGGTCCTCACGCTTGTGTAGCAGAGACAAAACCATCGGTAGAAGGATGATGAAGCTTCTCCTAAAAGAGGAGGACCAATTTGTTTTGTTGATCGCGTGCTTCCGATGAATTGTTTCATCTTTAAGAGCTCGTTTTAACCTCTTCATGTCAACATCACGGTAGTGGATGCAGTGGTTGGGCGATTCAGCCTTCCGTCCTTCAAATCGAGAGGTTGCGAGTGAACCCGCTGCTGCAAAATTCTTGAAACCCCCTCAAGGGTCCGGGGGGTGTGGCTCTACGGCCAATTGCAAAATTCAGCGACATTTGTTGTCTAATGTTTCTGTTCCTAACGAATTAAGTTATACAGTAGGACTTTGTTAGGAACGCCTCTTTTGAATGATAATAGGTCAGGGTCACCGATTGTTTTCGCCACCATTGAACTCGGTGAAGGCTCAGCAAGAGGATTGGTAAGCATCTAACTTCATCAAGAACTCAATTATTTCTTAAAAGACCAAGTAACAACAATGCCATTGTTACCTCCAGTTGATAAGGACTCATTCTAGCAGAAGCCTAATCAGTAACGTTGTGAAATCACAGCACAAAGCATGATATGCGCGAATGAAGTAGGGAATGACTTGAAACATTCTCTAGGCTCACCATTATCACCAATCTGGATAGCCATTTGCCTTCATGGGAGGTTTAACGGGAAAATTATCAAGAAAATCCTAAACCTATTGCAATTATGCCAATTCAATCCTAAACCTTTTTTTTTTTTTGGCCAATTCAGTCCTAAGCCTTTTGCAATTGTGTCATTTCAGTCCACCTGTGAATTCTTATCAGCCGTCGTTGACGTCGACGCCGGCCGAGTTATGACTGAATTTTTTTTTAATGTTTTTTTTCTTTTTCTTTTTTCTCTTTTTTTTTCTTCCCCGTTGTCATGGCAATCTTTTAAAGTAGCGCAAAAATTGTGAATTATGAAGTAGCGACAGAAGCAGAACATACCTGAACCGCAGATCCATGTCAATTTCTCATTAGAACAAAAATGTGCAAAATCTCATCTATATAATACATGTTAACGAACACGAAGTTCGAAAATCTTTGAACCTCTCAGGTATTGCATCTTTTGGCTCATAATGTACAAAACCCTATCTAGATTACCTCGTGTAATGTCATTCGTGGTCTCATTCGGAGAAGTACTGCCAACCAATTGCAATCCCAGACACCAATATGATTTTCAGTATGAGTTTTAAACTAATAAAAGATGATGACCTCGCTGATGACTGGGATGTTACCACTGGTTTTCCTCCAAGCTTGGCAAACAGCTTAGAAAGCAGTCGAGACAGTGGACTGGACCTCTTACCGGCAAGTGGAACATTCATACGAAAAGGTGGGAAAGATATCAAAATCTGAATAAGCTAAATAAAAAAAATGCAGGTCATGATCAATTCCATCAAATGGCAGGCTGAAAAAAACAGAATGAAAGGCCATTGTAGGCAAAGGCGAATATATCTGCTGCTTTTGCAGGTAAAAACTTAAAAGTAAACCAGATAAGTCAGCAGGTTCATGGAAGTTGGTCTTCAACACAAAAACAAGAAAACAAGAGCAAAAAACGAAAGCAGGTTTTATAGCAGTAAATACCACCTCAGGTTTGTCACTGTAATCAATCTCATGGGTCACTTCAGTTACTTGATATTTCTTAGCGATGACTACGAGGCAAATAAGGTGCTCCACATATAATACAAAGCTGCATAAATGGAGATGAAAGGTTTACGAAAATGAAAGGAAAGACTACATTTCGAGTGCTAAAACAACATCAATGGCAGGCATTTCTGTAAGTATATGTTAAGATTATTTACAAGATGAGCAGAACGATACAAGAATGCTGAGATGGAAACTGCAAACCAGAATTTTCATAGAGATTACATGGTCATTCCTCATACTATCATGGTACTGGAAAATGTCAAAACTTTGGAGTGATGATGAAAGCAAAGACCACGTCAAATCCAGAAAAGTCTTTTTTAATGGTTGGCTATATCGTCCATCAAGTCGTCAGACCAATGACGGCAATGACAAGAAAAAGTACCTTTGCTTTTCAGAAATCTTTCCTCTTCATTGACACGTCTACGAAGCACGTTAAGCAGAGACCCACAATACAATGCAAATACAGTGCACGTAATAGTGATCACATTGTAAGGCATACTAAAATCAGAAGTTGTCAAAGGAACTAGCAATACTTCAGTATAAGATCGAACGGGAATATTTTCCTGCACATTAAAAAAAAAAAAATCACAAGAGGCAATCAGCATGCTTCCTTCTTCAATTGCTAGTAATTAAAAAACAATACATTCTTTTAGTACCTGATACCTGGACAATACCGCCGATTTTTTTTTTTTTTGACGATTTATCTTCACCAAAATGCATATTCACATGAAATGTAGGACATGTTATTATAGCTGGGGGAATGTCAAACCCCTGATTGGCATCTGGAGGATGTTCATCAATTTGCAGAAACCCCTAGATCAGTACAAGAAAGCAGAAGAATAAGAATCCGACAGTGGAGAAATAAAAATTGAAACAGGTGAAAGTAAGCTGCATATGGCTGGCCCAACTTAGAATGCGGTATGTAACGTTTCGGGAACCACTGAAAACGCTGATATGATGAAAAACCATTTTTTACAAGTGCATAGTACGTTCATGCCACAACCAAAGCAAACAAGAGAGAAAAGGGCCATAACTAATCAAAAGCCAGTGGTCTAACATTGTAGGATCATGAACCACAGAATCTGATGCAGGTCCAACTCTTTCACCTGCTGGTATAAGAGCTATTACAGTTCAACAACGCAAATAGTACTGGATAGCTCTCCATTATGTATTTAACTTGGAAAGCTTGTCATTCTGTTGCTCCATTGTCATCCTAACAGGCCTTTGATGGGAAAAAAAATCTTGCAATCACGTGTCTTCTAGCAATGTAGACTCCATATTATATTAACTACTGTCGCTCACATCATCGCCTCTTCTTTTGAAAGCAACATGATGCCATTGCTCAATGGAGAATCTCTTAAGGATGCTAGATAGATGAAAAAGTTCAGATGACGAAGACCCCCTAGAGATTAAACAAGATTATGTTTCACTCCTAATTGTGGCTTTGAAGCTTCGCAGGTTGCAACTTCAATGTTTTAGCAGTTATGAAAATGGTGTAAGGAGAACATATTCCAACATAGATCCCATGCTCTTGATTTTTTGCAATAACTTTTGAGATTCTGCATTTATTTTCGCTTGCAAATAAAACAATAACCTAAAGAGTCTAAATCCATATCTTTTTACCAATCATTGTATCTGGTATACCAATTACAAGGAGCCTATTTTATTCCAATTGTTGTGCTAAGGAAAAGTAAACTAGAAGTATCATAGCTTTTGTACGGCGTTCGAATGCTATAACTTTCAAAATATTCATTTAAGCGTCATAACTTTTAAAAATCGTTCACTTGAGTGTCATGTTGACGTGGATGCCGGTAAAGCTTACGTGGCTCGCCGAAAAGCTGACGTGGCACGCCGGAAAAGTTGATGTAGAACTCAAGTGAACGATTTTTTCTCCGACGTGGCACTCAAGTGAGCGATTTTTGAAAATTATGGCACTTAAATGAACGATTTGAAAGTTATGGCACTCAAGTGAACGCGGTACACAAGTTATGGCATTCATGGTGTTCTTATCCCCCTTTGTGCTAATGCTATGTGAAAATTTATGTGTGACATCCCGAAATTTTGAGTTCTATAAGAAAATAAATTCGATGGATTTTAGTCTAAAATTTCGATCCGGTGAGTAAGATGGGATTTTTTTAGATTTAAAGGACAATCGTTGGACGTTGATTTATCGAATTGAGAAGGGTATTGGGTAACCTTAAGGCATTGGACAAGGGAAATCAAGCCGGGATAAGCTGAGTCGACGAATTGAAGCTACGAGACAATTCACGCCGAGCCTAGTCCTGGCCAAACCTTAGAAGTGAATTTACCATTTTGCCCCTAAAGGTAAATTTACTATTTTGCCCTTTTGCCTTGAAATGACCATTCTACCCTTTGCAAAATTACCATTTTACCTTTGATGCTAAATTACCAAAGTACCCTCAATCATTTGTGCCAAATGACTAACATACCCTTACCTTGTGAAATGACCAAAATACCATTCTTGCATTATTGAGAAAAGCCAAGAAACTATTATGGATGAAGACTTTAGAGGCATGGCATTTATTGAGGGGATTTTATCTTGAACAAAGCTTGTTCAAGAAGTCTAGTGGAGATATTATCTCATTCTCTCTCTCTCTCTCTCCCTTTTATTATTTTCGTCCAACCCTCCCCCATTTCGAGCTCCCTCTCTTTCTCGGATTTCTGCGCGCGTCCGAGAAGAAATCACTCGTTTGAGCTCTTCCGGAGGGAGAATTGAGCTCTGTTTTCTCCTACGCGACCGTAAGACCGAGGGCTACTTGGATCTGGGGGTTGATTGTCAAAGAAACCCTAGAATTTTCGTGGGTTTGAGCAGAACAGAGGTTGGTCGGTGGAGCCTGGTTCATTCGGTGTCGATTCAAGTTCCGCCGTTCGTCGTTCATTACCACGCCGATGTGGGTTATTTTTTTTTAAGTCATGTGCCACCCCCGAGCTCAAGCTACCAATCGCCATACCGAGTTGAGAGGTTGAGAGCCGCTGAGGATCGCCGTCGTCACCGCCAATCGTTCATCGTCGTCGGCCGTTATTGGTAAGTTAACCCCTAATCTTTGATTAGGTCTTTAATTACATTTAGAGATAGATTAGTTTATGTTAATTGTGGGTTAATTTAATTAATGATGGTTGGATTAAGTTAACCGACCACGATTGGGTTAGTTGATCTGCGGTTGGGTTAGTTAACCCTGGTTGGTTAAAGTAACCGTAGTTACTTTTATTTAACTATAGTTACTTTTCATTAACCCTAGTTGCTTTTCGTTAACTCGTAGTTACTTTATGTTAACCATAATTACTTTTTGTTAACCACGGTGAGGTTAGTTAACTTTGATCGATAAGTTATCGATTTTGGCGATAAGCTATCGAGATTTGGACGATAAGCTATCGAAATTTGGACGATAAGCTATCGAGATTTTGGTGATAAGCTATCGAAATTTGAACGATAAGCTATCGAGGTTTTGGTGATAAGCTATCAAGGTTTGGATGATAAGCTATCGAGGTTTTGGATGATAAGCTATTGAGATTTTGACAATAAGCTATTGGGGTTTGAGCGATAAACTATCAAGGTATGACGATAAGCTATCGATTTATTATTTTATTAATATTATTGTGTAGTTTTAATACTCGTTTACGAGTATTCTATACTTGAATTGTGATATCAACGTTGGGAACAGCCAAATAAATTGGCTCATACAATTAATTATATTGATCGTCAATCCTCAAGAATGTTTGGATATGAAAGTATGCGAGTTTGGTAGTTGAATAATGTGATTGAAGTTTCATTGTTGGGTTGTATCGATCCCGTGACGGTTAGAGCGTAGCGCTAGTCGCATGCTATTGATACATTATCGACATTTGACCTATATGTTTAGGCCATCATGAGCGAATCAGCACCCCACTCGGACTTAGGTGTTGACTCATAGAGATTTTATATCTCACCCGTTATTGTTAACCATTTTTTAGGACCCTAGCGATGAAGGGCTTGTTCTAAGGTTGTGACGCCCGAAAATTCAAAGTATGTGTCACGCCCGACTCTCGAGCCCGCGACATCCCTACCAAATCGCCACGAGGTCACGAAGGATAACGTCCCAGGGCGCGTTATCGACCTTTCAATTATATACGCATGCGGAAGCGGTTTACTCCCGGACATAAAACAACGGGGATAGTAAAGCGGGAGATTCATACCAAAGCAATAGATCAAAAAGCCACACGTACAGTCATCAAATAGCGAGATGAGTCTAAACCCTACTGAGCTACGAAATATACAACCCCACACTCCGGGGTAGCTCACTAAGACCTCAAAAAGTACCGGGTCAAATAGGGTTAACTTCTCATCTACTCCAAAAGAATACCCTCGCACCCCGGTCTTGGTATCCATAAAGCTCCATCACTCGGGACCTGAAAAATGGTTCCCATAACGGGGTGAGATATAAATCTCGGTGAATCAAGCCTAAGCTCGGTTAGGATACGGATTCGCCCAAAACATCCTAACCACGAGCATTATAAAAATCACGATATAACCATATATCCAACAATCATATCACATGGCAATAATCACCCACACGCATACTTACCGGCCTTGACCACACATAATGCAATGCTTGACTCCACTCAATAGCCACATCGGACAACCAACCGAACACACATCACGCTCACAAGCATGTACTTGGACAACACAAGTCCATTTATTAACGATGATCGCGCCCTTGGCGCCACGGTGATGAGGATCCACGCGACCGGCGTGATCAACTCTCACAAATAATGCGATCCCGCATTCTTCCGGCGGGACCGGGCTACGTTCCTTTTCCCTCTCGGCAACGGCTACTACAAGCGGTGTATCCAGTGCAACCTGCACGGCACGGCAAGTAGGCATCCCTATATGGGGCGTCGGTCCATCACAAGCTGCGACCGGCATCCGATAATCCCTTAAAACCGTACGTACCATACGGGGCATGAATTATCGTGCTTCGGCAAGTCGTGTGGTCCCATAAAAATGGTACAGTGTGTACTCCGTGTATAGCACGAACTTGCCAGAGAAAACCCATCATCGTTCCTTCATATGACCATGCAAGCACACCCGACACATCAATCAATTTATTCTCTTTGATTTAGGCCGGATGCTCACACAATGTGCTTCAACGACTCGGCCCAAGGCCATTTTAATGCCAAATTATATCTTTGATGCTTTGCACAGGGTCATATGAATGCAAACTACCAGATTAAATATGGCAAGATCACACGGGACAATTAATCCCCAAACAACACCAATCCACTCAACGAGCATTTCAACGAGGCGAACCGCCCCAAAACACAATCATCAATTCCACACGAATGAGCCATTTCGATTAGGCCACATAAAAGCTCAATTTCGTGCCAAATTCATTAATTAGCCAATTCGATTTATAATTGCCAATCGATCGCTCGTCTTTAACCTATCGCTCGCTCGCGATCAAATCACCACATACGATCAAATTCGCTTAACAACAATTAGCCACAAACAATTCTAACTTAATCGATTATGGTCATTTAGCCTTAAACCCGGTTTCTAACTAATCCGACCATAATCAAACCTACCTCAATACCCTACCGACTAACTAACTAATTCTAGGCGCAATTAGCGCCCTAACCAAGGATTAGGGTCAACTCACAAACAACGGCGGTCGAGGTCGTGTCGGGCACGATTTTCGAGGCGGGCCCGAAATTTACTGTTCACGCCGGAAAAACACTGTTCACCGGCGGCACTGTTCACCGGCGACACTGTTCACGGCCGAAAAACAGTGACGAGCTCGTGGCGACGGCAGCAGCTAGGCTTGGCGACGGAGCTCCGGCGAGCGGCGAGGCTGGAGAAAATAGAATTCACGGTATAAAAACAGGGGGGCCGGGGTTGAATCGAGGAAAACTCGACCTCACGGGGCCGAGGCGAGGCCGGGGCCGGCTAGGGGGCTCACCTACGGGTCGAGGACAACCCTCGGGACCAGCTGGTGGCGGCGGACGGCGGCCGGAGGCGGCGGAACAGGGGGCTGTACGAGAATCGGCGCGAACAGGGGCATAAAATAGGGGGAGATGGTCGGGGGTCGCTCCGGGCATTCCACGGCTCCACGGGGCGGCCGGCTTCCCGCGGCTGCGTGGGGCAACTAAGGGTCGACGGCGACGTCTGGGGTGGTCGGCGGCCGGTGGTCGCGGCTCAAACGCGACGGAGGACGGCGAAACAGTGGCTCGGCGAAAAACGGGGAGGCCGGCTTCGGTTCTGTCCTAGGGCTGTTCGTGTCGGTTTCCGACGGTTACGTGGCGGCGCGCGGCCGTCCGGTGGTGGCGCAGATGGCGGGCGGAGATGGCTGGAGGCGGAGGGTGGTGGCGGTCGAGTAGAAATGGCCGGAGGAAAGGAGGAGGAGAGCTGTTCGTGCGGTTGAGAAACGAGAGGGGAGAGAGCGTGCGTGAGGGGGAGGAGAGTGTCGCGGAACCGGAAGAAGAAGAAGAAGAAGAAGAAAAGAAGAGAGGAAGAAGGAGAGGGAGAGAGAGCACGTGGGGGAGGGGTTGGTGGCGGACAAAAGAAAATGGGGGGAGGAAAGATGGTGAGTGGAGAAGTGGGTGGGTGTCACAAGTATGTAAATGCCGAAATTCAATAAAAAATATTACTATTGAATTCAAGTCGGTATAAAATTTTGGATCGTAAGAAATTAATGGACTAAGTTTGGACGATTCCCGAAATGTCGCTCGGTTTCAATTACGTCTCGAAATCTAGTCACCGTGATCTAGGATTTTTAATCCTCGAGCCTAACTCGTGAAAATTCAAATTTTATTCCCGATCGATTGAACGAAATGTCCAATCGGTCCTAAATTACCGATATTCAAACGTCTGCGGTATTAATACACAAAAAGACGAAATGTTTAATGGTGATGGGACACCACTTGTCCCATCACCACCAAACCCTCCACTCATTCTCTCTCCTCCCCCTCTCTCTCCTCGGTCGCCCCCTTCCCCACGCGACTCCCTCTCTTCTCCTTCTTCCTCTCTCTTCTTCTTCTTCTTCTTCTTCTTCTTCCGTATGTCCGCTATTTTGTGTGACGTCCCTCCACCCGACGCTTTCTATGCCGCACCTCCACCTCCACCGCTTCGCCTCCAACCCATCCGCCCATCGCCGGTCGACCGCCATCACGCCTCACCGCCCCCACAAGCGCAGCTCAACCCCGACTCGTGAGCGGCTGCCCCACCTCCATCTTTGCTTGCTGCTGCTGCTGCCTTCTCTACTCACCTCCGCCGAACACGTGCCGTCGTCGTTGTCGTCCGCCCCACCGTAGTCGCGCTCGACACCGCTACGCCCGGACGCCCGACAACCTCCCGGCTCGGCCCGGCCCGGCAGCCCGTCAACCTCATCCTCTCGCTCACACCGCGCGACCACCGAGCCACATCCTCCTCTGCCACCCCGAGCTCCGTTAGCCTGCCGAGAACCCCGGGCTACTGCATCCCCGAGCGAGTCGAACCCGTGAGTCCCTTGAGCCGCCGAGCCAACCCAAGCCCTCTAACCAACCACCTATGTCCGTCGACATCTCCGTCCCGGCCGCCCCAAGCCAACCACCGTCGGTTACCAAGACCAAACCGTCAAGACGCCGTCGTCACCATGAATCCGTGCCGCCCGCGAGCCAATTCACAGGCGTGAACAATACCGGTGAACAATGCTCGTGAACAGTGACGTGAATAGTGCTCGTGAACGATGCAGCTCAGCCCATGAATAGTACTCGACTCGGCCCGTGAATAGTATTTTGAAATCCCGACCCGACATCGACCGTCGATTTTCAATCGTGAGTTAAACCCCTAAACCCCGATTAGGGCCCTAATTGCGCTTAGTTAGTATAATTAGTGGTAATTAGTTATTGTATTTAGAGTAATTAGCCTAATAAGGTGTTTAGGTAGCCTAATTGTGATCGGTTAAATAGAAATTGGGTTTAAGTTAAATGACCACGATTAATTAAGTCGATCTGTTAGTCGGGTTGTGCGTGACTATTTGGTGATTAGATTGGAGTGATTGTTTGGGCGATGGCTGCCGTGTGTGATTGCAAGCGAGCGATAGATTAGAGACGAGCGCCCGATTGATTGTCAATTGAATTAGAAATCGGCCGGCTTCGTTTGATAATTGGAATTATTGGAATTAATTCCAATAATTCGACATTTAATTCCAATAATTCAAGAGACGATTAAACGAAGCCGATCGATAATTGCCTCAAATTGTTTGAGATATCGATCGATTAATGGTGCATTCACGTGACCACGTATGAGATCAAATTGCATATTTTAGCACGAAAACGGCCTTGGGCCAAGTATTTGATCATGCGGGTATGAGCATTCGACCTAATTCAAAGAAATGAACTGGCCGGATGTCGAAATGCTTGAGTGATCACATAAAGAGATAATTCCGACAATCATTGTCTTCCGGTTGGTCGGTCCTGGCAATCATTATCTTCGATTCTTTGGATGCGCATCAATCATTGTCTTCGAGTATTCGTACCTATTATCTCCGTCCCGGGGGTACTAGGGGGATATTTATCGTCGGCCCGGGAGTACCAAGGGACGATATCCAAGACACTTATCATATCTGTCTCGGGGGTACCATGGAGATATTTATCGTCGGCCGGGAGTACCAGGGGACGATATTAGATATGTCCATCCCGGGATTACCAAGGAGACTATCGATTGCTATGACCAAAAGAAATGGGACGATGTATGGTCACCGCTAGATGACACTGCCAATTGCGGTGTGAGACCACACCCGATCGTGTGAGTCGGTGTTACGCCAAACGCGTGGGCCAACGTTAATAAATGGACTTCGTGTGGTGTCATATGCGTGCAAGTTGATGTGATGCATTGCTAGTTGTATCCCTATTATTTTTTTTTATATTTATGGGGGAAATGAAATGTTCCGCATGCGCTTAATAAAATGATACAATGAATGGGTCGGTGACGCGTCCCGAGACGTCACAATTTAACGACCGAGATGAGATGTTGGCGTACCCGATAAGTGCGGGGTGTGACATTATGAATCACTTTGCCACCATTGATTAATGCAAGACTATTAATTTTTGCGAAGCTAGTTTAGTTTTGTGAGTGATTTGGTGTATGAGCAAATATCGGCAAGAGCATAAGGGAAATGATTTTTTTTTCATTAATCATGAGTGTTATAAGGGGAGTGGGTAGCTTTTAAAGTTGGTCTCAATTCCTCTCTTTATATACCCCCACTAATAGATATTTATAGCCAAGCATAACCGACATATGGACTATTCTAGGTGATCTTCTTGCTATTTTTCCACCGCCTTTTTTTTATAGAGATAATGTTTGTTGACTATTTCAAAGCTCTAGAGAGTTCTACACAAGGCTTGATTTTTTCTTTTTCCTACATAATTCTAGAGTTCAAATTTTCTAGATAATTCTACATATTTCTATTTTAGAAATTGGATTATAATTTTAACACTCCTCCTTCATCTAATTTCGTGAAACTCGATCATGCTCCGCAGGCCTTGAACTTTGCTTTGGCGGCGGTGCTTGGGTGAATATGTCCGCAACTTGATCTTCGGTCTTGCAATATTTGAGCTTGATCTCTCCATTATTTTTCACTTTCCCTACAAATTGATATTTGACGTCGATATGTTTAGTTCTTCCATGAAAGGCGAGATTCTTTGAAACGGCAATTGTGGACTTGTTGTCACAAAATATTGGAGTCGATCTCGATCTGTTTCTCTCCATTGTCTTCTAGAATTCTTGAAGCCATATTGCTTGACTGGTAGTTGTAGCGGCGACGTACTCGGCTCTGCAGTGATTGTGCCACGGAGTCTTGTTTTTTGGATGCCCATGAGAATATTCCAGAACCTAGTGTGAATGCATAGCCGTAGTACTCCTCCCATCATCGGTTGATCCCGCCCAATCGCTGTCAATATACCCGATGAGCTTGGCCGTTGCACTTGATTGATACCAAATGCCATAATTCATTGTTCCTCGTAAGTATCATAGAATTCTTTTGGCAGCTCCAAAGTGAATTTGACTCGGACTTTACATGAATCATGACAATGGACCTGTCCGTACATGATTTCTGGGTCGTGTGGCAGTGAGATATAGTAAATCGCCAATCAAACTTCCAGTACGGCGAGGCATCAACCTTTTTTGCTCCGTCTTCCTTCAGTAGTTTTCATTTGTCACGAGTGGTGTTGTAATTGCTTGCGGTAATCCATCTTGAATTTCTTGAGGATGTTCTCGGCATATTTCTTTTGTGAAATGAAAATCCCTTTATTTTGATTGACTTCGATGCCGAGAAAGTAGTGCACCAAGCCCGAGTCCGTCATCTCGAAAGTCTTCATCATTTCTTCTTTGAATTCTTGAATCATTTTTTCTTTATTTCCTATATATATGAGATCATCCACATACAAAGAGATGATGAGAGTGTCGGACTTACCTTGGGTCTTGATGTAGAGCATGGGCTCACTCATGCTTCTCTTGAATCCTTGCTTGGTGAAGTGTTTATTGATTACGCTATACCATGCTCATGGTGCTTACTTTAACCCGTAAAGTGCCTTTTTGAGCTTGAACTTTTTGTTCTTGGTCTTTAACGACAAAGCCTTGTGGTTGTTCCACATAAATTTCTTCTTGAAGATATCCATTTAGGAATGCTGATTTCACGTCTAATTGATGGATCTTCCATTCTTTTTGTGCTTGCTAGTGCTATAAGAGCACGAATAGTATTGAGAGAAGCAACGGGGACCGAAAGTTTCAGTATAGTCGATACCCGGTTGTTGCAAAAATCCTTTCGGCACGAGCCTTGCTTTATGCTTTTGGATTGATCCATATGCATTGAGCTTCGTTTTGTAGACCCACTTGACGCCAATGATTTCTTTGTCTTCGGGCCGATCGATGAGCTCCCAAGTTTCATTTTTCTCGATGATCTCTTCCTCCATTGCTTTTATCCAAACTTCTTCTTTTGATGCCTCTTCATAGTTTTTTGGTTCTAAGATAGCAAAGTTGCATGTGTCATAGATTTTCCTAAGGGTTTTTACCCTTAGTATTAGAGACTACGGAGTAGATTCTCCTTCCGTTGCTCTCGGAGAAGATGGTGGTGTTACGTCGTGAGTTGTGGAGTCGGATGCTTCACCTTCATCTTGTGTTGTTAACTCCTCGTGAGTAGGTGGTATGCTAGGCAAGATGACATACTTCTTCTCGATATTCTCATTCTCCCGAGTTCTAGGTAGCGTTCTCATCAAACTCGACGTCTCGACTAATCATAAGTTTTTTAGTTCTTAAATTGTAGACATGATAGCTTTTTGAATGATCGATGTGGCCGAGGAATATTCCCTTTTCTGTCTTTTCGTCTAGCTTGCTCCTCTTTTGAGCAAGGACATGGACGTAGCATATGCAGCCGAACACCTTGAGATGTTTCGCCGAAGGCTTCCGTCCGCCCCATGCTTCAATTGGAGTTTTGTTATGAACAGCTCTAGTTGGACATCCGTTTAGGATGTATACACCGTATAGACGCTTACGCCCGTAACGAGTTTGGCAACTTTTTAAATTCTTTCAATGGACTACCTTATTTCGTAGAAGCAATAAAGGATGCCATCTCCCTTATGTTGATCAAACGGTCTATTGGTTCATGCATGTGATGCCATTTTGAGATATTAATATTGGCAGGTGGCAATGTTCATCCTTACATGGGAAAACACCTTCAAAGACCCCCGAGCCAGGCCCATTGTGATATCTTTACCACAAACTTTATTTTGTAACACTAAAAACCTCAAACTTATACCCGTGTGACACATCTACTCTAGACTTTGTTTTTTGTGATGCCAAAACCCCTAAATTGTACTTGTGTGATACATTTACCCTAAATTATTTTTTTGTGACATAAAAAATCTCAAATTTTTAGGCACGTAACATATTTATCCCAAATTTTGAGGTAAATGTGTCACATGTATACAAGTTTGGGCTAAATGTATCACCTAGATAAAAGTTTGAGATTTTTTTTGTGTGATAAAAAAAATAGTTTAGGGAAAATGTGACATAATAGCCATAGTTTATGATTTTTGGTAGCTTTTTACCATCTTAAATTGAGAGAAATTTCGAAAATAGGTAAAAAGGGAAAAAAAACAGAAACAAGAGAGGAGCTCAATCTTACGAATTCCATGTAAAAGAGATGTATCATGAAACACACGTTTTCATTTCAAATAGATGGATCATGTAATTTTCATGAATGATTTTTCCATCAAAGGTCCAATTTGACACAGAAACAAAAAAGTCTGGTTGAGTCAAGAGACTTCCAAAAAGAGAGAAAGGATCGTCATCTAATAGCGGACTATCTTTTGCTATTGTCCTTTTTCTTTGAAATATGATGAATCATATCTTAAACTGTCATTCACAAATCAAATTAATCCCATTTCTATCACGGAGGCAAATGTTGAATTTAGTTAGAGTGAAAGGGATAGCATCGTAATTTTAATTTGACCAGCTATTTTCGGTGGATCGTTCACTCATGAAGGACCGTGATATGCGCTCAAGATCTCAAAGACTGTAAGATTCGAATTGTTAAAAATAAGGCGTGGACATGTAATTGAACTCAGCCAAGGAAATTTCGAGGAACTTCTATTGAATGAGAACCTTGGACGCATGCTTGCTTAATGACCGGATTTGACCAATAAACTTCTCCATGGAAGCGAATGTAGAGATAGTAAAAATCTTCAAATACTCAACTGAAAATCTTTTATAATCAAATAAATACTAAACCTAAGAAATCTAACCTACTTCGAATTTCAAATTCAAAAGTCAAACAAAATCAAATCAAGTGATCTTCCGCACAAATCTGAACGGCTCCTTGATTGATGTTGTGCAATTCTTATTCGAAGTTTATTGTCTGAGTTGGATGTTTTGAGAGATATATGTGTCATCATTGATTATTCATACATCTTTAATGAAGCATTTCATTATGCATCCTAATCTTCCTCGCAATAATCTTTAATAAATGTCTTTTGATTTGCACCCTAATTTATGGATGACGTATAACGGCTCCTCATCCTTTAGCTACAGGTCTCTCGTACTTGAGTTAAAGGAATAACTTGGACCAAGAGTAGTTCGGACCGAACCAAACCGGTCGATCTAGGCAGTTTGCAGGGTCATTGGTCCTGTTCCTGATTCCACAAAATTGGAACCGATTAATTTCGGTTTGGTTCCCGGTTTCAGTGTGTTAATTATTTATAAATTTTAAAAACTAAACCTAATCCTTAATTCCTTCATAAACCTCAAACCCTCACGCTTGACGCCTTCCCCTCGCTCTGTTTTTGGCTAATTGAGGTAAATATCCAATGCTCCTTCTTTTTTTTTTTTGCCGTTCTCCATACTCCATTTTTGCATCTCATCGTCCTCGAACTGATCACTGTATTTGCTTGTTAAAATGCCTGAATCAATGCATTGAGAAAGTGTCGTGTTGAGCATATATGGATGGGATTGTTCCCTGTTGCTTGAGCCGAACTGGCATTGTTTTATGTTATGCATATGATGCTTTAACGAACGTGTTGAGTCCAAAACTAGAGCATGTTAATCAGCATGAATGAGTTGCAGAACAATCTCCCAAGAAATAACGATTGAGCATTTTATTTTTTAAGGAAGGGAAGAACTGCCGATAGAGGTAGTTTGGGATTGTGGTTCGACGATAATCAGCGCATGAAACTTTGTGAAAATGACTTAAATGGAAGGTCCTCGCAAGTAAGTGAGGAGAGGAGAGTCTTCTGCTTTAACGCGTAAAGGACTTCGGAGCAACTTGTAATTCTACGGACTGAATTGGGAGGCTGGTCCCCTCGACCCTTCAAACGCTGTTGTCTTATGGAACTCGAAAGGACCAACTTTGATATTTATTGGCAGTTCAAAATGAAGTGCAAATGAAATGATGAGTTACTCAAACCACCTGTTTTGCCAAGCCAGGGATCTGCTGCAAATCGCCTGCTGCACTTGCCGTAGCCTCAGGCTGCCCAAAAATCACTTTAGCCACCCAATCCGCAGCAATTCTTGCAAACAGTTGGTGCTTAGAGATCAAGGTTGGGTCATCAGAAGGAATGCCGACGTCGATGGATTCTCCATCTCCAAAGAGGGTCCGCTCTCAATTTGAAGACGAATCTGCCGACAAGGTAATGAATTTTGCTGCATAAAGTTTTGTTTTTGAGCGAGAAACTAGTCGTAAGAAAATCCCACCCTCTCTCTTCGCTAAGCGAACGATGTATGTGAGCATCTCAGCTTATCTTGGGTAAAGTTTCGTTTTTTGTTTGTTGATTTTTCTTGGTTCCTGTCTCCTGTCAATCTATTTCCAGATTTTTCTGACCTTTTATTTTTTTTCCCTTTTGTTGAAACTCTAGCAGAAGGATCGGATTAGCTGTTTGCCCGATGATGTCATTGGCTTCATATTGTCTTTTTTGTCATCCAGAGAAGCACGAGCAACTTGTCTTCTTTCCAGAAAATGGAGGCATTTGTCTGCTGGTCTAGTCATCAACATTGATTTCAGCCGGTATAACTTGTGGGCCAAGATGATGAATAACCCCAAATTGGCAGAAAAGGAGAGGGCGACCTATGTGGAATGGGTGGACAATATCTTGAATTCTCAAAGTAGAGTATACTATTTACATAGAATCGCATTAAGCTTTGACCTGAATATCTCGTATCAATCTCACATCGATCGATGGATTAGGTTTGCATTGGCAAAACGAGTTAAAGCTCTCCAACTAGATTTCACGCCAGTTTCATGTAAGGATTTGAAGCGTGATTGTGACCCTAGTCACCTGCCATATCTATTGGGACGGGAGACACTCATGGATGTTGACGTAGGGTGTTCCCAAGGGGCTTCACGTCTAAGTAGTTTTGGCTTGAGCCCTTCTAGTTCTTGCCATGTTGGCTTTAGGTATCTCGAAGAGCTCACCTTGAATCGAGTCACTGTGGAGAGAGAATTCATTGAGCAATTGCTTGCCAACTGTCCGGTCCTAGAGCGATTGATCTTGGAATATGTCAGTGCTTCGAATAGGTTTACGTTTAGAGTTTCTGGCCGATTACTGAAGCTGAAATACTTGGTCATAGTTTATTGTCACGATTTTGAACGCGTTGAGATTTATGACACGGATCTTGTGTCCTTCACTTTCGTGGGAGCGCAACCATTGTGTTTGGACAAGCTCCCCCAACTATCTGAGATGTCTATCACAGGATTTTTGTTGAAGATTGTGCATATGAGCTTGCCTCAGCTTTCAAGTCTTTCTTCCCTGCAGATTCTCAAACTTGAATTTTTTGATCCACCTAATGTAAGAGCACTGACTGACTTTCATAAAGATTCGTAAGTTAAATCCTTTTCACAATATTTGTTGTCTTTGACTCTCTCTCTATCTTGTATGCAGGAAAACCTGTTTATTCCTCAACTACCTAAATTAACAAGTGTCAAGCAATTGGAACTGAGAGTTGGAGCATCTGGAGAAGCGAGTCTACTTCCGTTGACTCCATTGATTGAGGCATGTCCTTGCTTGCAAAGTTTTGTGTTGAAGGTGGGTTTTCGGGCCTCATTCAAATCTTCATTTGTTTAGGCATCGGATAGATGTAGTAGAATCAAATATGATGAATCAAGTTGCTGTTGAATGCCATCCTAGTCTTTGCTTGTGCGGGAGCTGTTGGGTCATCTTGTAATTAGTATCTGTTCGATGTGAGAATCTACACAGACATACTTTTTTTTCACAAGTTCTTTCTTCCACTGGCATTCTCCAATGCATCCATATCTTGTGATGGTTAATAACACACGGCGTTCTTCTTTCGTCGCAGTTGACGAGCACATGGAAGATGCTATGCGGGAAGAGAGAACTAAAAAGAGTTGTTAGACCTCCCCATCGGTACCTAAAGGAGGTTGAATTTTACAATTATTATGGTCGACCCTGCGACCACGAGCTCGTGAATTACCTTGTCGAGAATGCCATTGCTCTGGAGAAGTTAGTGGTGAATCCCTGTGATGAAGAATATTACCAGGGCGGGATGAAAAGGGTGAAGGAACCTAGAGAACGTGCTCTGCAACAGCTCAAGGGAAAGTTGCCTTCCAGAATTGAGTTGGTGATTAATTAACAAAACCAGAGCATCATTCACGCTGCATCCACGTAGCTGTTACGGATGGCTTCAGTTCTGCATCCTAATCCTCTTCCCCTTTTTAAAGTTTTTTTCTTTTTTTTTTTTCAACTACGGAGATATGTTTGTTTATTAATTATTTGTTGCTCCTGGTTTTTTTCAGTCAGATTTATAAGTTATGTAATGGCTCTTTGGCATTTTTTTTTAACCCAATATGGACAGCGGCAAGGCCATGAATGATGGATATTTCGGGTTTTTGGTTTAACTTCCTCTTGTGTATCCCTTTCTTGTTGGTGATTAAAGTGGTAGTAGGGAGAGAATGGATTAATCTAGTTATGTTCTAGATAGTGGATTCAAAAGCAAATATTGTCGTGTGCTTAAATGGAATTGCACGTCGCTTGGTACATTCTTCTGATCATGCTACAATGTTGGACCTAGATTAACGTGGGATTTCCTTTGGTCACAGCGACCGGCTTTGGCGGGTCGCCTGAGAAATACACATGCGCGGCTGAAAATTACTGCCTCGTCTACACAAAGTACATGGTGCAGTTGAGTTGTTGCTGCATACGATGCAAATTACTACGATTTCTAAGATAAATAACAAGAGAAAATCTCGTAAGAAATATCAACTGCTACCATTGTCACAATGGTCACTTCGGTATTTGCGACTCCTTGAGGCGAGGAGAGTTCTTTTGGAGATAAAAGGATTCTTCTATGAGTGGCCTTTTTATTTTATTTTTTTGGGCCTTGATCTAATGATTACCGAGAAAGCGATTTAAAGTTGCTTGCACAAAGTCTTTAAACAGGTAATGTATTTTACACTTCCCATAAAATAATACATCCTTTTAGTAGTTCTTCATAATAAATGAAATCCAAACAAGCTAGACCCGTCCTTCCTCATTTGACCACGGCAAGGGGCCGCATGACCCTGTTGTGGCTCGTCAGGGGTTGCACAATTTGCGTAACTAACAATTAGGATAAGCGAAAAAATTAAACCTTCTTGGCCTCCATGGCTAGCTATATAGGAGGACCATTGATGATAACACCGCATAACTATGCTTTATTGTGCTTTGCCAACACAACGCACTATAATTTTTCTAAACGAGAAAGAAAATTAGTAAGTAAGGGTAAAGGAAGATTAAATAAGTGCTTGAGTTACTTGAAAAAGGGAAAGGGCGAAGAAGTCACATTGAGCCATCATTCCATTAAGCAGAAAACAATGTACATAACGTGGATAAATCAAACCATATTAGTGACTAAGGCGAGCAACACCTAGGCTTCGCAAGGGGCAGTTGGGCATTTTCGTTAGAGAATGCAAAAGGTTCTAAGGTTAGAGGAAACCAATTATAATCAAAGAAAAGATAAAAGAAAGAAACAAAGAAACAAAGAAAGATTATTATGGTCATCATTGCCATCTTCTTCATAATCTTTTCATTGCTATTTCTTTCATGGTATAGTTCTTGTCCTAGAATTAAAATGATGTAATGATCCAATAAATAATATATTTGATGTGTAACAGAAACAAAATAACAACAATGACGACGGCAATATAGTATTAACACGTGCTCCCGAGACACTATTTAGCATACTTTCATTCAAATATTTCATAATCTATTCATCGGTAGCACAAAGTTTCCTTAATTAGTTTCTCAACAAGTGCCCCAGCCTTGAAGCGTTATTTGGCAAAATCGTAATATTAACTATAAGGATGACAACAATAAAAATAACTATAGAGAATTTTGTTGTATTCATTTTAGCCATTTTCACTTTATTTTGGACCATTTACGGGAAAAAGCGTAATTTGAATAAAAATACAAAAGATGACAATTTTACCCTTGGAAAAACACATGTTGGCTTGCTTAGCCCCTATCTTTAGATAATAACAAAGTTTTAGATAACTAAATTTGGTGGAATCAATTTCACAAATTTATGAAATTAATTTATCAATACTTTATTGCCAAACATACTTGCGGCATTTAATTTGAAGAAAACTCAGAACCTATCACAAACTAAGTTTATATGGATTTCATACAATAAGTCAAATTTCTACAAGATGAAGAGAAACAGAAGATTGCTTCATCTAATTACAAAGAAGGCGTGAAAAGAAAAGGTAAATTGGAAGAGAATGAACTACAAATAAGGATGGGAATATCCGTTATAATCTACATCACATCTAATTGGCAATTCGAAGCAGTGTGGGAAGGTCGTCGGAGGATGTAATGGACAAAGGGACTATGGTCGACATGTAGATGCGTCAATTTTGGAAAACATTCTGGGCACAACTCGCAAATATTTTCTGTTCAATCTGTCAAAATACAAATTTGCCTATTTTGTCCAACTTAGTTGGTACAAGTCCTTTTTGAAAAATATCATCGATTGGATTCAATTTGATTTTCAATGCCCTCAATTTTTTGTACTCACTTGGCAAACATCACCTACCACCCATTTAGAGTCTCCACTTGGTCAATTTGAGTAGGTTTAAATCCTCCGGTCATGCCGTTTGCCAATCCTCAAGAGCAAAGCTATACACCAACACCTAATCCCGAAACAATCTTACGAAACCTTCTTTAAAAATTCGCGTATAAAATTAGCATTTTTTTTTCTAGAATACGTGATGTTTAAACTTTTGACTTGTCCCCTTGTGCTGAAAATTAAAGATTCGGCAGTTAATACTATTAAGCTCATTAATTCAGACTTAAAAGATTCAAGGAAAATAATAAGCAGACGGCACGATCACTCTTCTTCGTATCTGCATATTTCCCAAGGAAACCGGACGACTTGCTTGTCCTAATCTCACTAACTGGCTTAGCTCTTCTTGGACAAGGGTCAATCCTTTCCTTTCCCTAATCTCCCTCCTTAGTTCTTTTAGATCATAACCCTAGGAAACTAGGGAGGCTAAATGGATTCCGATCGCCTAACATTAGGATTTCCGTGACATGCCTAACATTACTCAAATTAGGTTGTTCAAATGAAAATGGACAGCGTGATTTGAACCATGTTTGGGATTCAAAATTTTAACAAAATTTTTCAAATCCCAAAAAATTCCCGCCCACATTTTTTTCTCTCCCTTTCAACACATGACGTGGCTCAAATCAAGCCATCTATTTTCATTTAGACAACCTGATTTGAGTAATGTCATGCATATCAGGGAAATCCCGATGTTAAACGATCCAAATCCAAGCCAAATAACCCAATCCTACGTGACAATGTCGCGCTGATGTGGCATAAATTTGTTGCTTCTATCCACTTGCATATTGACACGTGTATAGTAATGTGGAATTAAAATAAATAAATAAATAAGTAAAAACTTGTTCGGAGAGATCCTCAGCCACGGAAGCTTGCTGGATCAGCGGAGTCGCCAGTGCCGTAGTCCAAGTTGAGTTGTCTCCGTCGGCACTCACGACCATGGACTAGCCGCCATCGCTAGCTCTCTAGATCTAGAAGTTCGTTGATCTGGTATTTTGGATTTGTAAGTTACCAGATCTGGACCGGCCGCGTCCCCGTCGCTTCCAAACCGAGTCACCCTCTCGTCCAGGCTTGCCTGAACTGTCGACATGCCACCTCGGGAGCACGAATATACCCGAACACAAGCCGACGCATCTCCGATTTGAGCCGAGCCAGCACACCCACCTTTGAGGTCCTCCTCTCCATGTGTTTCATCGACTTGAGCACGGGCCAACGAATCTAAGCGGAGAATGTTTTTCATGCTCAAGTCAAGGAAACAGATTGAAAAGGAGGATCGCATTGAATGTCAAAGCAGAGGGTTTTCACCAGAACTTCCTCTTCGCAAAATCATCATGATCATCTCATAAACTCTTTTAATGAAGCGAAGGGGAAAGCTTCTTCACTTGAATTTGAATTTGCATTGAATTCCTTCAACCACCTAACGAGAAAGGAAGTTGGATCATTAACTCGACAGGGTACAAGAATCATGAACCGGGGAACCTCGCAGAGACATATCTGGAGCTTCTAATTCGCATGTATGGTGGGGTGATGGAGGGATGTTGGTCCTCTGTTCTCCCTCAGAATTTAATTGATTAGAAGACTCAGAGAGAGAGAGAGAGAGAGAGAGAGAGAGAGAGAGGGAGGGTCTACGACAATTCATGCTTTCTTCCTTGTTTCTTCTGTATCTTTTCACGTCTCTCCGGGGTACGCCATCCTGGCTCTGCTCCTCTTGTCAAAGCACTCGATCGTTCACGCTCCCCAGGCCACTTGATTACACCTCCAAGCTTCAGCATCGCCATGTCCAGATAGCTTCTTTGGCTCAAGGCTAATTTCGGGTGCTTAAACAAGCATAATATACGCGCAATGTGACCAATCTGTTCAAGCATGGAACGACGATCCGCGTAGCAGACAGATTCTTACAACTACTTCCAGAATTACAATTGAAGGGTCTCAAATTAGGTCGCTATGAATCCACATGGTTTCGACGGGTTACGGGAGAATCCGATTCCTGCCATGGAGTCCAGATGCGTTCGTCCACTATGCTCGTGAATGAACAATACGAAAAAGTTTAGGTTGAAATGAATTTGCCGCGAGAAATTATAGGAGGAAACAGAAGCTTAAGCCAGCTTAAGCTCTGCCCCGTTCTATTTTCATTTGAGAACTGAAAATACTTGTCCTAAAATTGCATTTTGCGATGTTTTGAGAAGGCTATCCGAATTAAAGCTGCAAACTGCATTATACTATCACAATTTCATGTCTTGCAGTTTCGAGGATTGGATTACAGCATATCTCAAAATTTTCTTGTGCCAGATCTGTTGTTGAGAAGGAATGGTTTCAAGGATTTTTTTTCAAATTGCCATAGATTAAGTAGCACCGATACCAATACGCGAATTGCGACATAACATGACATGTCGACATGTCATTTATCAAAAAATAGAGTTCGACACATTGGAACATGTTATATTTATAATGTACTTATAAAAATATCAATAGTGAGTTTTTTTCTAATTCTTCTTATGTTGGGGATCTATAATTAGGTTTTTTCGAGCTGGCTGGGTATATTAATATCGAGGTCGCTGGGTATAAAAATTAAGTATAAATATTTTTGATAAATTTACATTTTTACCCCTAATTTAATGACAATATTTAAAATTAACCCAATGCATGTTGAAACGGCATATCGGGATGTTGGACTTGCTCGCCGGCTTGTCTAGAGTGCTAACCATGTGTCGATCACATACCGAAGGGTGTCGAGAGAGCGTCAAAAGAGTGTCGGGAGAGCGTCGAGAGTGTCGGGAGTGTTGGACACGACATGAAGACTCCCGGAGAGTGTCGGTGCTTCCTAGGCCATAGCAGACTCATCTTTTTAGTTAACTAAATAGATTGACACTTCTATTAAGAAATAGCGTCGACCAAATTTTTTTAAGGATAAAGTTAACGTAGCTAATTCTTGTTATTTTCTCTTTGGAATGGATTTTCCCCGGAAAGACAACAACTCACATTCCTTATTTCATTAAATTGCCGTTAGTAATCAAATTTGGAGTGTCTTTATTAGCACTTGTAAGGAGAGTAGACGAGACGTTTTTGTTTTTTTAATCTCCTTTTGCTCAATATAGCAACCAAGTATGCACTTTCTATGGAAAGAAAAAAATTTGACTAGCAGGCATTTCAAGTTCATGTGTCGTAATCGGGTTTAGCTGCTGCGTCATTAGAAGACACCATACTTTGTTAATTATGATATAAAATCAATGCACATTAAAATGTGTTGCTTCCGAAAAATGTTTTCCAAGAAATTATTTTCCAAAAAAATGATAATATTTTTTGGTGTTCTCAATAAAACCCGAGAATGAACTGGAAAAAAATTTCCGTGGTTCAATACTGAAAATCGGATTTGATTTTCCTCTATACAATCCGTTTAATGTTTTTATTTGTTTTTATGTTCTTTTAATTTTAATTTTTTAATTTAAGAGATTCCGAATTCTTTTTTTTTTGTTCTTCTCTTTTTATTTTTATTTCATTTTTTCTGTTTTCCCTTCTTCTTCTTTAGTCAGTAGCTAACCATGGTGATAGCCGGCAATCGGCAAAGAAAGAAAAAAGATACAAAAAGTTAGAAAATATTTGATTACTAGAATATTAAAAATTTAGAATGTTTTTAAATAATTAAAAATAAAAGTAATGTCAAGGACTGGAGGAAGGACTAATGATTTCTCTAGGCTAAAGTACACAAGAAATGTCAAAACTTGTGTATAACGCTCACTTTAGTGTCAAAACTTGTGTATAGCGCTCACTTTAGTGTCAAAGCTTTCAAAACGTTCACTTAAGTGCCAACTTTTTTAAAAATCGATCATTTAAGTGTCAACTTCTTTTAAAACGATCACTTCAAAGGCCAACTCCAATTTAAGGCGACGTGGCTTGCCGAAACCCGACATGTGCTATTTTTTTTTATTAATATTTGAGCCGACGTGGCTCGGTGGAATTGACAATGAAGTGATCGTTTTTTTAAAAAATTGACACTTAAATGATTATTTTAAAAAAAGTTAACACTTAAGTGATCGTTTTGAAAGTTTTGGTACTCAAGCGATCGTTTTTCAAAAAATTGGCACTTAAGTGATTGTTTTGAAAGTTTTGACATTAAAATGAGTGTCGTACACAAGTTTTAACACTTGTAGTGTACTTAAGCCGATTTCTCTACTTTTGAATGCGCTTTTACATAAGTGGAAAATGTTTTCCTTAACTCAGTTATTTTTTGTGAAGCAAATACTGGAAAATCCGAAAAACATTTCCTGAAATGTATTTTCCTAAACAAACGAGCCCAAATGTATGAGCATGCTAAATAATGTAGGAAACCGCCAGCTCGTTCACTCCTCATATTTTCTATACAATTTTATTAGTTCTCAAGA
Organism: Rhodamnia rubescens; assembly: GCA_021437795.1. NCBI lineage: Eukaryota > Viridiplantae > Streptophyta > Magnoliopsida > Myrtales > Myrtaceae > Rhodamnia > Rhodamnia rubescens. The sequence goes on along the minus strand of JAILYA010000042.1, from coordinate 1,477,505 downwards.
GTGCACAAGGATGTTTTTTGGTACTTCAAACTGATTAGATGGATCAATTTTGTGATAAATGTCAATAGCATTACTCGAGTGATGAAAAAATGAAATGCTAATCTCTTGTTCATATGAGAGAAATGCTTGTCATGTGATGAGGTAGATTATGCACGTCTTAATATACACTTTTGGATAAAGTTAGTGTGGCTAATTCTTTTTATCTTCTCTTTGGTATCGGTTTTCCCCGGAAAGACAACAATTCATGTCCCTGTTTCATTAAATTGCCGTTGTGATGTTCTAGTAATCAATTTGGCGTGCATTTGTTAGCACTAATAAGGCGAGTAGATGAGTTTTTTTTTTTTTTAATATCTCCTTTCGCTCAATCTAGACAACCATACTTCGTTGATTACGACAATACTGATATATATTAAGTGCATGAACGTTCAAATTTGTGTAGGGAATTGCCAACTCTTTCACTCCTCATTCTTTTTTTTTGTTTTTTAACTGAGTTGATTGATGAATTTCGTGATAAATATAAAAATAGAATTACCCGAGTGATGAAAAGGAGAAATGTTAACCTCCTGTTCATGTGGGAGAAACGTTTGTCGCGTGATAGAGGAAGATTATACAATTGTAATATGTACTTTTGGAGTCATTAAAAAAATTAAGATATCATTAAAGCGAGGTAAAAAAAATGAAAAATAGTGGGCAGTTTTATCATAATCAGAAAATAAATGTAATCACACGAAGAGAACAAATTTTAAAAAAAATGAAAAAATTCAATCATAAATGCATCCATGTGGAATAGAAAATAAAAATAATAAAGAAAGAAAAAGACACCAGGACAAAAAAATCACATAAATTTTCAAGCCAATCAACCTCTATATGTGTTTTTTTAATCTATATTTTTTTTTACCAAGAAAAAAAAAAACCTCCATATGTTTAAAAAAAAATCAACCTCTGTATGCAAGGCCAAGAATGAGCTTTGATACAAAACTTCCTTAAATCGAAATTCTTAGGGTTAATGTCACAAATAGTATTTTGACTGCAATGTGATTTTAAAATATTTAATTTGCTCAATATGATCTTCGGACTTTGGCCCAATGAGTCATTCTTAAATTTTTAATTTGTTCAACATGACCCTTAGACTATTTGCATGTGTTCAATTTCGTCTCTGGACCCTATGAAAATATTCAATATTTTTTTTTCATTAATTTAAGTTCAAGGATAATATTAAATATTTTTATATAGTTCAAGAACTAAATTGAACATATGCTAATAATTTAAAGATCATATTGTACAAATTAAAAATTCGAAAATGGCATTATATATCGGACTAATGTTGTTAGTTATAACATAAATGAAATTGTAGTCTCTAATATCCGTAGAGTGTACGTAAAATGTGCCTCTATCGTGCATTTATTGAGATAGAGACAAACAACAAGTCACTTGCGACTGAAATGAAGAGCTCCCACTTTTGGAGATATGAATATATATGCATGTATAGAATTCTATATTGTGCAGTTATTGAAATGGAGATATAATACTGCATTTATTGAGATGAATACATAATTCTAACTCTCCATTTACTTAATCGACTGCACATTGGTCGAGATATATATATATATATATATATATATATATATATATATATTATATTTCTTTTCTTTTATCTTGCTTCGAAGAACAAATTTCTTTGTACTCCGTCGCCATAATTCCTTCATTCGGACTATGTCCTTTTACCCTTTTTTTGATGACGATTTGGGAAAAGCCTCATAATCTCAATTTTTGAAAATAAAACAACTAACATCCACGATAACATGGGAAAAGCCGCTGCGTACGAAAATTATAAATGTTTTTCAATTAATTGTTTAGTAGATACTAGTTAACGATACTATGGTCTTGTTGAATGCGAGGAACTTACAAGCAACGAAAGGAGAGAGAAAAGACGAAAAAGAGTTTACTCACCGGATTAAGCATTGAGCAACAATTTTTCAGCTTGTTAATTTCGATTTTTCAGGTCGTTTCACTTCCATATCATCCACCGCATCTCTGCATATGTCACATATTAAAGAATGACATGTCATCAATCCAGGGGAAGGTCATCTAAGGTATTAGATTGCAAAGGGGCTCAATCTCCATCTTCAAATTTGTGTGACAAGGATTGAAGTTCCCAACCGTTGAATGAGGATAATCACAACCGTTGGAATAATGTGACGAGAATAATCATCCTCTACCGTTAGCTCAAAAGGGTCTCCACTCTCGAATCAAGTAGACGAGAATTGACATCCTTAACCGTTAGATCGAGTAGAAGATCAATGATTACAATTAGAGAGACTTTTGTATAACTAGGAGAGCCATTGCAAGACACGGCCGTACTAAATGTTGGGAACTTGCCAGCACACCAACCCGACTGCATCATCTTCATCATCCTTTGATTTTCTTTCTTGCTTCATCAAAAGCAAAATTGTAACATTTCTAAAACTAGGGCGGGTTTACCGTTAAGTCATTTAGTTTGTTTAATATGATCCTTAAACTTCAACCTAACGAGTTATTTACGAACTTTTAATTTGTTCAATATAGTTCTTAGACTGTTGACATGCGTTCAATTTTATCCTTGGGCGATATGAGAATATTCGATATTGTTCTTTTTTTAATTCGAGTTTATGGATAAAATTGAATATTTTTCATATAGTTCAATTGCCAAATTGAATATGTATAAATAATTTAAGGATTACATTATATAAATTAAAAATTTAAGAACGACTTTAAATATTGTACTAAAATTCGTTAGTTATATCACATAAACAAAGTGGTAATCGCTAAAATCCGTGTAATATTCATAAAATATGGGAAGGACATGATTGCTTCCCGTCAACGTCTATTTTTACTGCACATTTATTGAGATGGAGACAAACGAGGATGAAAAGCTTCCACTTTGCAGATATAAACATAAATGTGTATAGAGGTCTATCTTAGACATGGCCAAATGAAATCGTGGGCCCAGAATCGACCCGAAACTGACCTGTTGACCGGGCCCACGATTCCATCCCGAAACAGGAACCGCCCCTTCCGGCAGGTTCCGGTTTGTAAATGGCAAGAACCGGCCTGGAATCGGCGGTTCCGGAGCTAATTCCAACCCGTTTAAAAAAAAAAAAGGTGGAGGTCCGAGGAAAGAGTCATTGGGCCTAGGAACCGGCCCGGAACCGGCGGTTCCATCTTTTTTAGGAAACGGAACGGGCGGTTTCATAGAACCGGCCATGTCTAGTCTATTTATATATATATATATATATATATATATATATATATATGTTGTGTATTTATTATGATGGATACTCCCCTGTCACTTAATCGACTGCACTGTGGACACACGCCAACTTCACAGCCACGTCACGTCACTGCTTCCGGAATCGCCTCCCTCTTTTCGCCGATTTCTCTCCTCCAACTGTAATCTTAGAATCAGGCGACATGGCGTCTTCCGACGACGAGGGGGAGATCTTGCCGGAAAGGGTCTCGACGTACCACTTCGAGGACCACGATGACGAGCCGGTCTCGTTCTCCGTCCTCCCGGTGAGGTGGAGCGACGGGGAGGGCGGCGAGGATGCGGCCCCCGTGGAGACCATATTCTTACACGGGACTGCCGATAATGGCCTCAGGGAGATTTACAGGGAGGTCAAGTCTTGGAGGTTTGATCTCGGCGGCTCGAGGCCTCAAGTGTCGGTGCTCTCCAAGGACAACGTCTGTTTCAAGCTCGAGAAGCCGAGGAGGAGCTTTCAGGATACGATCAGGACCGTGTTGATCACGTTGCACTGCCTGCACTACGCCAGGAATCACCCGGACGCATCTGGACAAGCGCTGTGGAAGCACTTGGCTAGAACCTTGGGGTACACTCCTATCAGTGGGTTCTAAGAGTTTTCCGTTTGACATCTACACGTGTTCTGATTTTGCCTTTTCTCAATCTGGTTTAAAGGTTCTATGAGGTCCGGCCTTCTCCAAAGGACTTGCAAGACCATGTGGAGTTAATTAAAGAGGCTATAGGAAGGGATGATGCATTGGCGAAATCCAAGGTTGTTCTTGTTCCTGTCTTTTCTTTTAGATACATAAACCCCCTTCTTGTGATGATATTCTGGCCACTGACATGTGGTCGCTTTCAAATTGTCGTGACAAAAAGTTTAACCGAGACCAGAATTCTGGAGCACCATTTTTGTTAATTATTTTTGTGAGTGCCTGTTGTGGTAAATGAGCATGTGTCAAGGATGAGAAATGTTTTGAGTTGTTGCTTAGGCATTCATATGACAACTCTATTGCAGAGCAATCGTCAATGCACAGACTGCTGTTGAATTGCTTCTGATATTTTCATTAGGTTATAAGTTCCTTCCAACTAAAGTTGAGCATTGATTTGAAGTTGATCAAGTTAGAGTCCATTGCCATTAGAGTTCAGCACTGATCTGAAATTGATTGACATTCAATGCTGTACTAGTTTAGGGAAGCTCTCAATGGCTGGAAATTTTTGACTACTGTGTATAACTCCAGTGCTATAAGATACAAGTGGCCTTGCTTTTTCTTTTCTTTTTACTACATTTTTTTTGTCAGGATTTTCTGCAAAGGATTAAAGCTGCTTCAAAAAATTGTTTTTTTTTTTTGCTGGGATATCCATGGATATTATGTTTGTAACAAATGATTAGAAGAGGCTTCATAGGCTCATCTTTGTAGGTCGGTGTTGCATGCGTACAGTAACCTGGGTTTGCCTGTTCAAGAAAGTGGGGATCATCTTTGTTTTTTGCCGAAGAATGCAAAAAGAGATTATTGCTTCCTGAAATGGAGTTTTAGATTCAAATTCATGACAAAATCTTGGATCTTCCTTCTTTCTCTGCCAATGGGGTAATTATGTCTTGCTAGGGACGTGAGGATTTTTGAAATTTATGTATTGAATCGTGAAAAGCTGGAGTCTTTTTCAAAATATGCTGTTGACTGGGCCGCTTTTGATTTTGCTTGGACTTTTTAGTTTCTTTCTGCTGTTACTTTTTGATGTATAGTCTCATTGTACTCGTGTGTACTTATCCAACAAAAAGGATGGGCATGTTGCAATCAGTGGAATTAAATTTGTATGAGATGCCTTTGGCGGATTGATTTGTTGAAATATACGGACATATATACATTGTAGAATTTATTTGTACATGTATGCATGCCCACCATTGCTATCGCTCTCTGTAGGGAATGTCTACCTTTCTGTTGATATTTTTGGGTTGAACATTGCTCACAGGGAGAGAGGGTGTTTCTCTAGCCGGGCGCTAAAACGATACAACAGCACCAAAACAATCGAAAGACTGTCTTGGGAATAAACTGGACGTTAGAATACTGGTACCAGTAAAAGAAAAAAAATATGATTTTAGTCCGAGTACTTCCGGTGGTCATCATTTTGGTCCCTGTACTTTCAGTTTCCCCATTTTAATCCTTCAATGAGTACTGTAAGACCCTTTTCAACCCTGAAGAGGAACCAAAACAGTATGTTTGGATGTCATCGGAGGGACAAAAATAGTAGCAAAAATACTCATTTAGGGACTAAAATGAATAGGACCAGACAAAGAATGCCCTAAGTATTGGAACCATAAATATAGCATTCCAATCACTTAATTTATAGAAATTAACAGACAGAAAAAACACATATATCAGGTAAAGGTATCTTGCTGTGGATGTTTTTGGGGCCAAATTGCCATTGTTCATTTGGTTGTTCATTTATGGAAATTAACAGACCGATCAGGAAAAGTCTATCTTCTTGTTGATTTTTTGGTGTCAGATCGCCATTGTTCATTTGGATGTTCATTAAGGGCCGCAAACAAATTTCATGCAGGTTCTGAACAAATTAATGGAAGAGAAGCCCTGGGAGAAGAGTAAATCTGGCAAGGTTAGGCCCTGTGCTTTTTCTTGATCTTATTATATTTTCTATGCATTTCTGCTATTTTCCTTTTATCTGTTTCTCTGAGGAAGGTTTTCTTTGGATCTTTTAGAATGTTGCAAACCCTAGTTTTATCATGGATGACACTGAAGATGTTGAGATGGAATATGAAGATAGGACCGCCAAGGAGGATGATTGTTTTGATTCTGTTTGTGCTCTATGTGATGATGGTGGTGACCTTTTATGGTACATGTCTTCCTCCTCCAGTTTTCTTTTTCCCCATATATACTTTTCTGGTCTGTTAATCTAGAAATTTAAGGATTAGAATACTGTTGGTTCCAATTCTTGGACTAAAATTATAGTTTGTCTTTTAGTGATCCCAGTCTTCCAGTTTAATCCTGAGACAGTCTTTCAATTGTTTTGATGCTATTGTATTGTTTCAGTTCCTATGAGAGAAACACACTCTCTGCCTATGATTGTGTTGCTTATAGTGGCAGTGGCAACTGGAAATCAGCCATGAGTGTAGTCCATTTCTATATTCATCTCGCTTTAACAACTGTGAGACTATTGGATTTGACCCGGTAAACTGGTCAATTTGGTTCTGACCAGGCTTGGCTTTTAGAAGTTAGTCAGCGTTGTTGAGGGAGAGAGTCGCACCCGCTACCTCTAGGATAGGCGCATAAGCTTTTGCCACTTTGTAAGGGCGCTCCTTTGTGTCTATGTGCCATATGTTTTAAATGTTTTATACTCCTTAGCTAAATTGAAATTCCAAAGCTTCACAATCTTGGAGATCAAATCTGAGACTCATATTTGAACCACCACATGCGTTGACAAAGTGGGCTGCATTTAATCAAGTGGTTACATATAAATATTCTTTTAAAACGCCAATTCACCAGCTAAGCGCTGTCCTCATATGGTCTAACTCCTGTCTGGTTTTGAAAACATTAGCGTAGACTCGAAAAATCCAACTTGGTCTAACATATACCAGCTTTGCTGAAAATTCTCTTCTCTAACTCTGATCTTCCCCATGGACTAAATGTCCCCATGGGCTTTAGACAATAAATTTTTTTAAAATGTGAGTGCGTGAATTTTACGTGTTGTATGTCGGATGAATATTCCTTTTGGTTCTAGGGTAGTTTCTGCTCTTTTGGAGAAGTTTTATGGATGTTCTTATTGCACCTTTTTCTTTAGTTTGGTATGCAATATATCTAACAGTTTGTTAGCAATACAGCTGTGAGGGAAAGTGTATGAGGTCATTTCATGCTACTGAAGAGCATGGTGAAGAATCTCTTTGCAATTCTCTTGGATTTTTACAGCATGAAGTTGATGTATGATGATACTTAATTTTTATTTCTTTTTTTCTTTTTTGTTTTTAGAAGTCATCTTTCTACTCTGGGTTCTTATTATACTTTTGTCATGACGTTGACAGGCAATTGAAACTTTTACGTGCGAAAATTGTATACACAACATACACCAGTGCTTTGTATGTGGGAAGTTGGGCTCCTCTGACAAGTCTTCTGGTGCTGATGTATGTATCAGTAGGAAAAGAGCAATTGTCTAGCTTCATATGTTACCACTTAAATCTGATTTTCACAATGAAAATATTAAATTCTGCTCGAGTTTTTTGTTGCTTTGAAAACTTATACTAAATCTTTTGAAGCTTGCACATGAGTCTGAACGCTATATGTTTTTGTGTAAGTTTGGTTCAGGTGGAAACATTTACTATCATGCTTGTCCACACTATCTAGTTACTTAGTAAAAGTCAGTCATGACCGGGCCCCATACCTCAGATTTGGCATAGTATGAGCTAACCCCGTGAAGCAAGTCTTGCAACTGTTATTTTTAGCTGGAGAAGTCTTTCAAAACATGTTCTAATCAAGCCCCTCTTTTTTATGAGAGAAACAGGAACTTTCAGGACTCTATCAACACAAAGAATATGACAATCATCAATTTATCAGGGCTTGACGTGGATTCATTGGGCCCATTATTTGACTCAAGGCATTTAGGACTCTATTCAAGTGCTGTTATATGCCGATTGAGATTGTTCTATAGGTTAGTTGCTTGGATATGTTTTCTGACACTAATTCCCTGTTAGGTCTTCCAATGTGTTTCTGCTACATGTGGCCTCTTCTACCATCCCCACTGCGTAGCAAAATGGGTCCATCGCAAAGATAAAGTTCCTGCAGAAACACTTAAGCTGAGGATTGCTACGGGAAAGAGTTTCACGTGTCCTATGCATAAATGCTGTGTGTGCAATCAAATAGAAAGCAAGAAGGAAAAGGATATGCAATTTGCTGTATGCCGACGATGCCCTGATTCTTACCATAGAAAATGCTTGCCCCAGTATGTTCTACTGAATTTTTAAATTACTATTGCTTTAGTCTCGTAGTAATTGATTTACGATGCTTCATATGCTTGTGTCCAGGGAAATTATTTTCGAAGGTTCAGATGAAAATGGGATAACAAGGGCATGGGAGAAATTACTTCCCAATCGCATATTAATTTATTGTTTGTGAGTACTAATTGCTTCTTCAGCCTTTAACTCTTAAGCATTTTGCCATCGTCTGCTAAAGAACTGTCTTTAACTTTGCTAGAAAGCATGATATTGATGAAGAGATTGAGACTCCAGTTCGAAACCACATCAAGTTTCCTACTGTTGGAGCAAATAGGGATGCCATCGGACTGAAGAGGAAAAGACCAGCATTGGAATCACTCTCTATTGGAAGGAAAGGTTTAAAGAAGAAACCTGTGGCTTCAGAAGACTCCTCGAAAATAGCTTCAGAAAAACGGTCTCTTGTAAAGGAGAAATCTCCTTTCGCAAAGAAAGAGGGTGAAAAATACAAAAAAGTGAAACTATCATTTGGACAAGATATAGCCAAGACTGTCAAAGCGACAAATGCGTCCAAGAAATTTCACAAGGACACTGCCAAGCCCAGGTCTTTGAAGCCCAGCACATCTTTTACCACGAGGGAGCAGACTTCTCTAGGTGAAAGGTTATATTCCTTCAGGACAAAGCCATCTGGGCAAATACAACGAGGAAAACAAGTTGTACCAGATATTGAAGAGAAAAAAGCAGTTCAGCCCGCTTTTGAGAAGTCAGATGACTCACTTCCTGCACTAGATCCTGACACGGAGAGGAGGTGATTTGTTCTAGTCAGTTATCTTTGTTGGTATTTAATGATCAGCAAATCTGCACCTGTAGGATGTATTCCATTCTATTTAATTCTTCAATTACGTGTTTCCACGATAAGCAGGCTTTTTAATCTAATGAAAGAGGCTAAATCTTCAATAACTATGGAAGAAGTTATGAGAAGGCAGAATGTGCCATCTACTCATGCACAATATCAGAAGTCAACTATTGATAAGGCAATCACTATTGGGAAAGTGGAGGGTTCAGTTCAGGTACATACTTATGCACTAACTCAATGCATCAATAGGGATACTTTAATTGAAAGATTGCATGTGCAGGCTGTTCGAGCAGCTTTGCAAAGGCTAGAGGAAGGAGACAGCAATGAAGATGCAAAAGCTATCTGTGACCCAGATGTTCTAGCCCAGATAATTAAGTGGAAGGTTCAGCACCTTCACACTCTATTTTCTGTACACGTATTTGAGGCTATTTCCCATTCGAGATTGCTCTCTCTCTCTCTCTCTCTCTCTCTCTCTCTCTCTCTCTCTCATGTCTGGTGTAATTTGCACGGCTGCTTGATTGAAACAATACTTTGCGGTTGTGCTCAAGTTTCGCTTAAGTGGAAAGAATAACTAGGCTTTTAAGTTATCAAATCGCTTCCATTTGTGTCGTAATGTGAGCTTAGACTGTAGATTAAGCTTCTTACCTTTGATGTGGTCCTTTGTTTTTTAGCATTGCTTGCATCAGTTATTTGTTTTGACCATTCATCGGTTATTTATTTATCTATTAAGTTCGTGTAATCAGCTGTTTCTTTATCTTTTTTATAACCATTAGAGGTTCATGCATAATTTATCTTCTTCTTCCTTTTTGTGTTGGCTGATACTCGAGAAAAGAAAAGCATGTTAGTTCACTCACACAGCCAACTCTTGGTATTTGTTGCCCTTGCTATACTTCTTATCGAATGCTTTACATCCCTTCGCAATTCTTTTGTTGATGAACAATCTCTCATATGCTGATTTGATTGGCTGCAGGACAAGCTTAGACTATATCTTGCACCATTCAAATATGGTATGCGCTACACTTCCTTTGGTCGACATTTTACGAAAGTGGATAAACTTCAAGAGGTGATGTTTTGTGAATCAGAAGCCTTTTTTGGTTGGCAATTTTAGTTGGTTTTATGTTCTTCATTTTACTTTCTTTTTGGCAGCTTGTTACACACCAGAATGAAATACGTAAGTAATGATCAATAAATTGATTTTCGACCTTCTGTTATGGATATTTAAAGATTTATGGACCGCCTTTCATTTGATAGGGAAAAATAGTACTTACAACACAAAAGGAATCAAATGTGAACCAGCCCATGCGCAAAGTGACACTTCTATGAAACTCTAGGGAAGTCAACACCTTGCAATTGTTGCTCTGTTCATGCTTGCAGAAAGCTATTCTAGAATCTCCAAATTTACTTAAATCTGTTGCCATTTCATGGAAATTCTTCTTCATTTTGTGAAATACAACTTCTTGAAATAAGAAAATGGGACATATGGATTTCATCAATCACTAATCTCTCTAGAATATAGTTGTGCCCCTTGTACCTCATTACAGGTCAGATTTTGTTAATTAAGAAAAGAAGATGGATGTTTTCATTTCCTTAGCTTCCTTACCTGGCTTTTTAGTGAGGCTAATATCTTTCACATTTATATGAAGTAGCGAATTTGGAAGTGCACTTGGGCAGCCCACTAGGTTTTAGTCAGTTTCTTTGTAGTAGTGAGTTAATTGGTCCCTTTAATCTGATTGCTTTTGTTTACATTGGATCTTCATTTTGACGTATACATGCTACCATCTAATCTGATCTTTATACTGGGTTTTTTAATCAATGAAATTGAAAGCAAAAAAAGATATTCTATGAGAAAATACTGAATCTGTAGGCTGCTGCTTCTTCTTCTTCTTCTTCTATTTGATGATACAAGTAGCGACAAGATATCTCTCCCACCCATTGACAAATAAAAATTGCTCATAGGCAGTTGTTTGACTTTTTTGTACTGATGATAGATTTGTACTTGGTGAATAATGTGCATAATATTGTGGGTTTGTTCGTCAGATGGGCATGTGATTTAAAAAAAAGTGATATGTCTTGATAGAAGCTTGCGTCTTATATTTCTATATGATTATGATTGTATGGAGTGAAGTGAAAATTTTGATGAAACATCCTTGGACGCAGATTGTTAACAAGCTCCATTGGTATGTTCGGGATGGTGACATGGTAAGAAACGCAATGCTTAGTAGTTTGTTTCCACATTGATGCTTGAGAATTTTAAATGTAGAAGATCATGATGATTTGTACGTGATTGGCAATATGATTGGTCAGTTTTCTCCCGAGGGATTGAATTCTGAATTGCTTCGCTTGAGCTTTTATTTCTACAAATGAATCTGACAATCATCACAAACCCTCATGTGAATATTTAATCTTTCACCAGTCTTCGCCATAAAAAGGAAATCTGCTTCTTACACTTTTCCCCCGTCTATGGCCCTGTTCGTATGATGTTAATGTTACTCATCCAACTCCTAAAAATTGTATTAAACAGGTTGTCGACTTCTGTTGTGGGGCTAATGATTTTAGCTGCTTAATGGCAAAGAAGCTTGAAGAGACCGGAAAGAAGTGCTCTTACAAAAATTATGACATTTTTCCACCAAAGGTAATTTGCGTGCTACCTCATTTCATCAAGTTCTATGTGTGAAGAATGTTTTTGTTGTCTTTGCAGACAGTTCTGCAGCATGGTATATCCTTTTTTTTTCTCATGGAAATTTTTTTAAGTACTGTTTTTTTGTTACTATTGTTGGTAAGCTCGTGTCTAGTGGTTGTTCACTTGTTTCAGTGGGAGGAGGTTGAGGGACGTAGAGCCTTTCTTTGTACCTGTTCCAGGGTAGTAAAAAACAGACAATTCCTTAGATTGTGGAATGGAAATTTAGGGTTGCCATAGTTATTGAGTATAGTATCGGAGGTTAGACTAGTTTGTTTATGAAATAATAAGAAGTTTCATTTATGATGGTGTAATGTTGGTAATACAATAGAGTCAAACAGTGTGATACTATAACTCATGCAAGTTTCTTTCTTCTTTTTATTTCCTAATGGTTTAAAAAGCTCAAGGCAGGTTTAGGATCCTAGGGTATGCTAACAGTATTTGGAGAAGCTACGGAAAAACAACACCTGCAAATCTGTGGCTGGTTATGTTTGAGGAGTGGTTGAAGGGTTTTTGGAGGAAGCTTCAAGGAGCCTTGGTAGTCAAAGAAAGAGGTACAAAAAGTTTAAGAAAAAAAATCGAAAAGTATAGGTTAGAGTTAGGAGCATTGGCATAAGGGCTAGAGCCTAAAGAAGGAAGCTTGTAATGTGAGCCGGAGCACAAAGGAAAGTGTTCCCAAATGCAAGACTTCGTCTCCGACTGGAAAATTGAATTTTGGAAGGGAAAGTACTATCATGTTTATGAAAACGAAAGTTCGAGATATGAATGCGTGAATGGGTTATTGCATAGTACTCTGATAAGCCTTGTCTGATAGCATCATCTCTCTAACGGTCTTTCCAGGCTGTGGCCTGGGATAACCCATTTCTTATGCTTTAGCATATTTGTTTTGAGCAATTCAGTTTTCAATGAATGACATGAAGAAGAATAATTGGTCGAGTTAGCATTTGCTGGTAATGCTGGTGGTGCTGTGATCTCTGTGAAATGTACATGGTAATTGAACCTGGACTTGCATTCGTGTAAGCTTGGTTTTATGTGGTTTCTACTCCTTTTGATTGCAGAATAACTTCGAGTTTGAACCAAGGGACTGGATGACCGTCCAACAAAAAGAGCTACCTTCTGGGTCAAAATTGGTAAGAGGCAGAGTTTTTCCTTACCTTTCTGCATTTTCATTGGGTTGATTGGCCCTTTCGCTCCCCTCTCTCCCTCCGTCCCTTCCTCTCTCTCTCTGGACATATCCATGCGTCATAGAATGTTTTATCATTCGATTATGTTGCTTCCTGAGTAGATCATGGGGCTAAATCCTCCTTTTGGAGTTAGAGCAGCATTGGCGAACAAGTTTATTGATAAAGCTCTTGAATTCAAACCAAAGCTCCTTATTCTGATTGTTCCATCAGAAACTGAAAGGTAACTACCTCAATTTGAGCCCTCTCCTTTTCCTTTGCAAACACTTAAATCTAAGGGTGCATTGCAGATTAGATGAGAAAAAGTTTCGGTGTGATCTGGTGTGGGAAGACGATCGATTCTTGTCTGGAAAGGTGAAATGCGACGTTCTGTTCATCCTTCCTTCGGATCGTATGTTTGCGTCTGATGGATTAACTGTAACCTTTTCATTTTCAGTCATTTTATTTGCCAGGATCTGTGGATGTGAAGGATAAACAGATTGAGCAGTGGAACAATAAGCCACCATTGCTGTATCTATGGAGCCGTCGAGATTGGACTGCAAAACACAGGACCATAGCCCAAAAGCAGGGTCACTTGCAGTCAAACGATGACTGCAATGGATCACTGGATCTTCATTATCTGAAAGATGACCGGGGCCATTGAATTGGCTCGTCTTTTTGCATTGATCTCCCTCTTCTGTCGGATTTCAGCTCCAGTTTAGTTGTCGCGAGATGGATTTTGAATAGTTAAAAAGTTGGATCCTGTGGAATCGGCTCATTGTTTCTGCATCGCCGATTCCAGCATTGTCTAGCTTCAGTTCAAGTGTTAGAATATGCGAAATATGCTCTTCACTCATCTTCTGCGCTGATCACTCCTATCTCAGATTTCAGCTCTGTAGACAGTTATTAAGCCTCTGTTAATCACGAGATGGATGTGCAACTATTCGCGTGTCTGCAGATTATGTGGAATGGGCTATTTATTCGATCTTCTGTTGATCGTTCTTCTCTCATATTTGAGCTCTGTGTTGTCTTACTATGCTGGGTTTCGATCACGAAAATTTGAATGTATGTCGCGATTCATCGAATATATCCGTTCCTTTTATCTGGTAATTGCCTGATGTAACTTCTAAAGTCAGCTGTAAGGAAGATACTTAATATATTCCCGATCTGTTTAGTACCCTAATTGTTTCCACTCCAAGGAACATACAGGGAGCGGACACCATTCTAACAGCACCAGAGGTTACAATATATCCTTAGAGACATTGTTGATATGAAGTTGAACTAGGATCTCATATTTCGTTCGTGTGTTTCTAGCGAACTTGAAAAAGCATTGGAGAAAACCCTGTATGTTTAGCTTCTTGTAGAATCTCTAGGATGCATCTGCACGTGGGCAACTAGTCTTCTAGCCATTTTACTTGTTATGCGGGAGCCTAGATTGATTTCATTTCCCTTCCATAGAAATTCTATGCAGTGACATTCTATTGCGTAAAGGATGGAGGCTTGAGCTTTTTCAGCGACACCGCACTCTTACTCATCAATGAAGTTCACCTTTTGAATGATAAACATGGAGCCGCTCTTGAGGCAATTGTTAATAGAATCAAAATTCCTGCTAGCAACCCAAATATCAAGTTGACTCCTCTTGCTCATGTGCCCCTTCTAGCCATCTCGGCAACAATTCCAACTATTGAAGACCTTGGTAAGGTTTGTCCTTGACATAAAGCTGCTTGTAAATGCATCCGTTTTATGCAAAACCTTATTTTGAGGACTTTCAAAAGATTTAGAAACAGTGTCAAGTCCGTCAAATTTAAGAGCTTCTGTAATTTACTGCAGCTGTCTTATGCTTCCTGCTCAAGGCATTAAAAGGTACTAAGTGCTCTCTATCCCCCAAACGTTCCGTCTATCTCTTTCAAAATTTTTTTTTTTTATGCTGTAATCCGTTTTCAGGTTTGGAGAAGAAATGAGAACAGTGAAATTAACTGCTAGAATTCTTGGTACTCACGCTGGATTTGAATGCTCGTACTCTGCACCACCTTGACCATAAAGGGTCTAGCAGCAGCTGAAGCTTGTGTACAAAGAAGTCCTATCTGAAGGTCATTCCAGGCCTCTTGTACAGGAAAATCACCTTTCAAGCATGAGCCGACAGCTTCAAACAAGTTGTCCGACTTGTAAAAATCCACTCCATTGATGAATTGCAAGAACAAAGCATCAGCAATGTTTAGTCGTCGGATTCAGGGGAATATTTGAATTTTGTTTTGAACCTACCATCTTTAATATAGAAACAGGCTCCTCCCTGAATGAACTGCTTCTCCGGTCAGAAATGATCTCATGAATTAGGACTCCGAAACTATAGACATGGGCTTTCTCCGTAGGTTGTCCCCTAACAAGATATTCGGCAGCCATGTATCTGCAGCAACATAGTGAACAATATCTCCTCAGAAATCGAGTATGAAGAGTGGAGAGAGCATCAGGCGAATAACACTGAACGAGTCGCACTACAAATTTTTGTCAGAAATGATAAAACCTTCTATTTAATTTCAGAACTAGCTCCGTGGGGTGAAAATTTCGAAACTGTACTTGCGTGTAGTAAGTCAAACCCAATTGATAGTTCACTATAGAATATAAACGGAAGAGTGGAGTATCGGATCTATCTTGACATGTCTTAGTGTGATTTTTTAGAGAAAACAATTTCTTCAAAGGAGTAGAAACAAGGAAAACAAAAAACCCAATTAATTGACTCAGTGTGTCCCTGCTATTCCAGTGCTAAGATGAGTCTTGTCGGGTCTGAAACATCAAGCGAGGCCAAAATGCGGTCTTCGGAGTGAGGCTCTCTTCTAAATGTATGTTGCTGCCTTTGAAGGACTCATCAACCCATTGCCTGGTATTAAAGATCAGTCTCTTCACAGCCACGACTTTGCCACTGGGGAGAGTCCCCTTGTACATAGAACCAGCACCTCCTTGCCCGAGTTTCTTCGAAGGGTAATTTGTCGCCTTTTCAAGCGCCTTGTACTCGGAATTTAGACTTGTTTTGTTGGCGCCGATAGAAACCTGACGGAGATGGATGCTATCTGGGAAATCACGCAACCAAAGTTGGACAACACTAGACAAGAGTGTCACCTACAAATCTGAATGACCCTACAAAGCAACATTTCAGCTGATTTGTCATACCTCCTTTTAGTTTCAACACCCTAGCATAGCCTGCATAAGCAGCGAAGACAGAGCATTATGCAAGCCGCTGCCGCTAAGACAACGCCACCTCAATCCCAGTCGAAGAACACCCTGAAAATGAAAACCAGTTCATGGTTCATGCCTCGCAGAATAGCTCAGCACCGCCGAAGCAGAAGATCTAGATCATGTTTCTGATGACTTTATAATGCAAAATTTGCAGTAAGCACGAGGAAACTAAGAATCTGGGATGTGCGAGGCCCAGGAAACAAATAATCGACAACTTATTGGGGTCTACATCTACCTCTGGCGGATGAAATTCATGAACAAAAGCATCTGTGTTCCAGAGATCTAAATCGTAAACAGAATCGCAATTCTACAATATGCAGATCATGCCCATCGCTCGAGCCGTGTTGTATATACCTTAACCACCACGAACGAGTGTCACAGAATAGCATCATCGAGCACGATTGCACCATTCCAATCATCACAGCAAAACATCGACCACTGCTGCCAGACCTTTAGCCAATGTAGTCTCCGGCCGCAGCAAGCATCACGTCGGCTACATGATTTTACCTACATCTATTATTCTTAGGCATGATTGAAAACACTCTCACGTTTTTGTATGTATCCTCTGCGTTTAGGCTTTTTAATGAGTGAGTATCTCTTCCTTAACAAATGCTGTACGTTCTTGTCAAGTCTAGTAGGATCTAATAGGTTGCATTTGATAATTCGGTACTTGCGCCACCTAGCTAATTTCGTTCTCTTGCTTCATGAATCGTCATGTTATAAGCAAAAGTAATTCTGGGTATCTAACCATGTTCGACCCGATTCAAACTCAACTCAACTCACCTATTTGACGGCCCTAGATACTAGTACTAATTATAGAAAGTGAATAATCAATAATAAACACAAGTTATGCATCTCATCGTCCACAGGAGTCTTGTACCAAGCCTTCATAACAAGGATATATTCTTTGTCCGATATGAATGTGTTGTTATTAATTATGAACGGATTGAATTTACATTCACTTAACTTCTGCTTTAGCTTTTAATTATGAATGTGTTGTTATTATAAATGCATGCAGAAGATGAAGATAGGAGGAATGAATGCGCAACTCGGGTGCTAACTTAGATAATAAGACACTAAGGAGTAGTCTTTAATATTTTACGTTTTGTCTCGGCCAATGGCAACTGGAAAATAAGATGTTTACTTCACACACTCAATGCTGTAATTTGATTCTTGATTCATCCTTCTGTTTTTTCAACTAAATCACTAGTTAATTCATTACTGCACATGATCTACTTACTTGCAAGTCTATTCTAAATGAATATGCAGCCAAGATGAACTTGGAGATGCCCAATTACACAACTATTCCACACGAGGCAGTTCGATGCTTTATATCGTCTTTGGTATTCAATGGTGTAACTTACACTGGCGACGTTGGTGCAAACAAAACGGAGGCTGAACAATCGGCAGCCCATGCTGCCATCCAATCCGTATATGGTATGCCATTTTTTTTATGATTTATCTTGAAGTTGTGCACGTTTCTATTCATTCAAGTAATAAAGGATGTAATGCAAATGACATCAAGTCGAAAATGGTTCTTTTGAAGATGATTGCAAAGTATTCATGTCGTGTATTAGCATCCTCTGCAGTAGGGAATTCCTTGATCTCCTTTGATCCTTCGAGTATCTAACAGCAGTTTGTTGCTGAGAGTTTTGGTAAAAAGCGACGAAGAACAAGAAAAAGGCCAATAAGAAGCCGTGTGATGATTTAGAGAAGACAACCATAGAAAGTTCAGAGAACCAGGAAAACCGACAATTGGATTACGAAGAAGAACGACAAACGAATTTTGCTGATATTTCAAGAAAGCCATGACAGAAAATTTGATTTGAGACACAAACTTCAGAGTACATGCCCTCGTGCTCTTCTTCTGTTTTTATTTGAAAGACCCCTTTGTTTGCTTTTCCCTGCATTGCAATATTTGTTCAGTTCATTTCGTCAAATAATCGTATCACTTCATATCCTGTATTGATTTTCTTTCCATTTTTGCACATATATATGTGGGTGCGACCTTTGCTTGTCCACAAATGAAATAGCTAGAATAAGGAGCAATTTTTAAGTCCTCACAATCATGGTCAATCGTTTGTGGTCATTTCATTCATGGGTTCAAAGAGTTTCTTGGAATCTCCTATTCTTGAAAGAAGAACACCATAAGTGCCAAAAATTATGTACGATATCCCTTTAACGCCGGAAGTTTGTTTTGTATCACTTAAGTATAAATTTTTTGAAAAACCGTATTTTCAGTGCCTACTCCGATTCTTCTGGCCGGAAATTAGACGTCGCATTTTGTTATTAATATCTTGAGCCGACGTGGCTCGCCGTAGGTCTAGTCGACAACATAAGCTAAACAAAGTAAGAAGTATTAAAAATAAATAATATATAACTTAGTTAGCTTAAAAAAATAAAAAGCTAAAAATTCAAACAAAACAAATAACTTATAGCCGGATGTGGCCAAGCCCTCACCGGTGGCCGCCGCCATAGCCACCGGCAAGGGCTGGCTCATCAGCCCTAGGCGAGGGCTTGGCCACAAGAGGTTTTTTTTTTCCCTTCCTTTTATTATTAATTGTAACTTTTAATATCTTCAGTATGTTTTTTTTTTAAAGTTTAGAACTCCACTCAACTAAATTTTCCAAAATTATGCCACGTGATATTAAATTTTTAGTTTTAAATGCCATGTGATTAATTTGGCTAGAATTTTTCCTGTTTGGTATTTAAGTGATCTTTTTTCTTTAATTTGACACTTAAATGAGCCGGCGAAAATAGCCCGACATATCAAGTGTTGTTCTCCCCCTTTTCTTTTCCAAGCTTCATTTTTTGGATCCAACTTTTGAAGGCATCCTCGTCTTTGCAAAGGTCATACCAAAGATTGGACAAACCCCATGAAAAAACATAAGACAGAAAAGCGTATTTTTGCTTATTCTTTTTTTTTTGGTCGGATATTTTTTGCTTATTCTTTTTTTTGTCGAATATTTTTTGGTCGGATATTTTTGGCTTATTCTCAATGTGATAATACTTTATATATATATATAAAGAAATATTTGAAACAAAAAGGACAATTTCAGCCTTGTTTCGGCATATTGAATACGATCAATTACTGTTTCCAGTTCGTATTACCTTTTCATGCTTTACGGTAGACGTTCAACCACCCTTTTAGAAACTATTTCTAAAGAAATCTAAAATATGAAATTGCAACTCACACATTTTTATGACTCTAAATGCTTATGCTTGTATGGTACTCTCTTTTTTTCAATTTTTTCTTGGCATGACGACGTAATTCCCCCGGAATTGTCTCTCTTGCCTCTGTTTAATCAATCAGCGAAATAGACATGTTGCTTTCTAGATTCAACTGGAATAGGAATGAGAAAGATATGGACTAAATGTTCAATGTTCCTCAAAAAATGAAAAGAAAAGAAGTTTTCAGTTTAACAAAAGAAGGTGGGACCATAGATGGGGGCAAATCAATCAAGCTCGCAATAACTAGTAAATTATGTCCGTCTTACCAGTAGAGGAGATAGCCTTGCCTTCATTGTTCAATAATTATCATCGATTACACGGGTCATTAATCGGATTGCTTTTGTAATATTTTGAAATTAAAGTACACTAATTTATTAGTTAGTTGGATTGACCACGATACTTAATGTAAGAGTCTCTCTTTTATTTAGTCATTAAGTGATTTATCAAGCACTTCACTATACGGATTGTGCAATGTTGATTCATTTTTCAAATTTACTTGCTATGTGGGATTTGTGCATATTTGAAATTTTTGGGACCGTTTTTGTCTTAGTGCTATGTACTTCTCTATTATGCGAAATGAAAACTTCACCTTCCGACAAAAAACTAAAAATTAAAAACTCTTACCTTGAAATTCAAACTCATTAGCAAAAAATCATTTGTCTTCAGACAAAATATGTATGTTGCTATATTATTAGATTGTCTGTACGTATATTTTCCGTGCTTATTTAAAGTAAATGATCATTTATAACGTGTTGTACGTATTTATTACATAAGACTTGCGCATCAAGAGTCCCAAATAATAATAATAATAATCATTTTCACGTTTTTTTGAGAAGTCAAATTGTCACTTCCTACTCTTGGTAAATTGGCTGCATCCATATTTATGGGCATAACATCTTTGAAGAGTTTTTCTTATATGGTTGAATGCGAAATCAAACTACTAATTTTAGTTTTTGACATTGACAAAAAGAACATTGGCAAGATTTTATTTTCCAATTTGATAAAGATAATTAAAAACAATATTGGTCTTAAAGATCGCCTAGATTCTAATACCAAAAAAAAAAAATGATAGAAATATTAAGACTAACTTACCTATGAAATCTCCACCTCAATGAGAAATAACAAGAAAATTAGTGGTCTATATTTCACCCTTTTACTATTGCCATCTCATTGACTTTACCACTAAGACTTTCGATTTAAGGAATTGCTCGTTCTTGGACTATGCAAACTTATGTGATGCGTTTGTCCTCGTGTTCTTTTTCTGTCTTTCTTTTCTTACTTTCCCTTCCACATGAGTGGACTTATGACTGAAGTTTCTCAATGTCTTTTTCTTTATTCGCTTAATGCTATCATGTTTACTGTCTGATTGTCCACTTCTTAATAGGGGCTTAATACGGGCTATGTCATGATAAAACTGTCCAACATCTAAAATTTCTGTTTTAGCTCGCTTTAATGATATCTTGATTTTTCTAAATGACTAGAAAAGTGTATACCGAGCTGTGTATACTCTACCTTATGACATGACAAAATTTCTGTCACATGAATAAGAGGGTAGCATGTTCTCTTTTCCATCACTCGAATAATGCTATTTGCATTTATCGCGAAATTTAGTCATCGGTTCAGTTTCAAAGTACTTGAAAGCAATTTTGCACACACGTGACAACTAGTATAATGATTTATAAAATTGAGGAGTGAAAGAGTTGACAATTTCTTACACGAATTAACACGTTTATATTATTTGAAAAATTTGAAAGTGACATGATTTGACACAGACTTAATATTCACAGGTTCATATCATAATTAACAAGAGTATGGTGCTTTCTAATGACCCAATAGCAAAACCTAATTATGAGACGTGAAACTTGAATCTTATTCTCCGGCAGACATAAGAGCGGAAGGGCGAGTAAGAAAACATTCAAGGAAAATCAATGAAATTAGTTTTTAGAACATTTTTAAATCTCATTTTAATTTATTTTAATTTTTTTAAAGTTGAGAATTCCACTTGGACTTATTTTTTTTTTAAAAAAACAATGTCGCTTTATATTAAAAATTTAATTGTAAATGCCACGTATTAATTTTAGTCGAATATCTCGTTGAAGGTATTTAAGTGATCTTTTTTTTGGGAGAAGTGTCAAAAAAGTCCTAAATCTATTGCATTAGTGCCAATTCAGTCCTAAGCCTTTTTTTGTGACAATTTAGTCCTAAACCTTTTGCATTGGTACTAATTCAGCCCTAAACCTTTTATATTAGTGCCAATTCAGTCCTAAACCTTTTATATTAGTGTCAATTTAGTCCTAAATATTTTACATTTACGCCAATTGAGTCAATTCAGCCAATTTCGGCCGAAAATCGCTCACATAGATATCAATTGTCCTACATGGCACACCTAGCGCTAACTTGGATATTTTTTTTTAATATTATTCTATTATTTTAAATAATTTTTAAGCATTTTTTTATTTTATTTAAAATATAAAAAAATATTAAAAAATATCCACGTTAGCACCAATCATGCCACGTAGGATAATTGACGTCCACGCTAGTGATTTCCGATCAAAATTGGCCGAATTGACTCAATTGGCATAAATGCAAAATATTTAGGACTAAATTGGCACTAATGTAAAAGGTTTAAGACTGAATTGGCACTAATAAAAAGTTTAGAACTTAATTGGCACCAATACAAAAGGTTTAGGACTAAATTGGTACCACAAAAGATTTAGGACTGAATTGGCACAATGCAATAGGTTTAGGGCTTTTTTGACACTTTTCCCTCATTTTTTCTTCAATTTGGCACTTAACTGATTTAGCAAAAACTTTGGTACCAGATTAAGCGTCGTATATAACTTTAAACACGATTGGTGTTCTTCTCCCGTTTCTCAACAACACCCCCAACTAGTGGGGCATTTTAGTTGCCTCATATTGTCATTTTTCTACAATTGAAAGGATGTAATGGTCTAAAAAACAATATATTGACAAGAAATAGATGCAATAATAACAACAATAGCAGCAAGAAAAACAACAAGAAGATTTTCTATGAACGAGTGCCTCTGGGGCACTGTTAAGTATACCTCATTTTGAATATTTCAAATTGCAAGGCACAAATTGTGCATGACATGAAGACAATCAGTGCATTGGACGCCGTAAAGTTTATTTATATAGTTTCTCAATAACAAACACCCCCCCCACCCCACACAAAAAAGGTCACTCTTTAAAAGAATCCTAATAATGATATAATTATAACAATTAATTTACTTAATTTTGTTCAATTCATTTAAGCATTCGTAATATATTTTAATGCATTTGGGGGCAAAAGTGTAATTTGCATAAAATATGGGAGAAATTACAATTTTACCCTTGAAAAATCACAGGTTGTCGCAATCTACCCTATATTCTAGATGACTACAAATTTTTAGATAACTAAATTTAATGGATTCCATTACACAAATTCCTATGAAATTACTTTATTATAGAATACTTCATAGCCAAAATTCCCTTCAGTTTTGCTTCATGAACCATATTAACATAAGTAAACGTGCAGAATGCAAGTTGAAAATAATTCAGAACCTATCACAAAACTGAGTTTTATATGGATTTCTGCAATAAAGAAGAGAAACTGAAAACTCGGTTATCTAATTATAAAGAAGGCATGAATGGATAGTGGCTTTTTGGTCAAAATTTGTTGAAAAAGTCAACTCAAAAGTCAACATTTTGGATTTTCTTGAAATTAAAATCAAATGAGTGCTAAAGCTAAATGACATTTTCTCGCTAAGAATTGAGTTTTGTCGCAATCAGAAACCAAAATCTCCAGTTTTTACCTTTTACTAACTTGTCGCTTGTAAATCGATTGTCAATAGGTCTTTGTCCGAATTGAACCACAACCTGAATTGGTTTCTTGTCCTCTTGTTACTTGTTATTATGTTATAACATTTTATTTCTAAATAAAATCAAAACTTGGGAAAATTATACGAGAAGTCTTGCGATTGGCCAATCTAATCTTAAACCTTTCAATTAGGTGAATAAAGCCTTAAATATTTACATGTTTTGCCGGTTGAGTACATTCAACGAATTTCGGCAAGAAATTATTGATGTGGACATTGACCATCTTACGTGACACGAATGATGCCAACATGGACATTTTAAAATAAAATTCTACTGTTTTTATCATTTTTAAGTTTTTTTAAATTTTTTTATAACCGAGTGCTTGCGATGCTAGCTCGGCACTAGGCAAGGGCCCTCCTTGCTGGCCACGGGCGAGGCGAGGCGACCCTCACTCTTGACCGTCGAGGGCGGCCTTGTCGAGTAAGGTGAGGGCGACCCTTGCCAAGCAAAGCCGTCTCTCGCTAGATCGAGCAAGGGCAACTCTCGCTAGCTGGAGAGAAACGCACTTGAGAGAAAAGAGAGAAGTAGCCGAGTCATCTCGTGGCCGTGATCCTGAGGAACCCATTTAGCATGACTTCATTCCATTCTCTTTTACGACCTAGTTAACCCTATATAAAGCCATCAAGATCTTCACATGTGGGCTTCGGTGAATCCGTAACCTAGTCTCCATTTTTTCATTCCTTTCAAGAGGACCATTAAGTGATTATACCGTATGAATGTTTGACGCAACTAGTTCTAGTAATTTCTCTTGTCATTTTTCATCGCTTATTTTTTTAAACACATATCCAATAAATATGTATTTAACGTGTGTAATTAGGTATAATTTCATTTTCTTTAAATTAACAAAGGACTAAGTACCATGAGTGCTCGTGACGCATATTAAGTAGTCTAGATGAACAGTATCATCTCAATAATGTCAAATTAAACTGCAACGTAAGTATAAAATGCTTGCTATATACCATCAGAGAGTTAACATTCGAGATAACGTCGGCGAGGCTGCATGCAACGCATCCAAAATCTGCTTTTCTTTAGTATCAAGTCGATCTGAATTCCGGGAATCTGCAACATCCAACCTCCAAATCTTGATTCGATCTTTACGGAACCAACTTTTGAAAACACCCGACTTCTCTGAAAATCTGATTCTTCCACCATTCTTGCTTCTCATTTGTGCGAAGCTATTTTGTGTTCCCCAAGAAGGAAAAAGATTTACTTACACACGTTAAATCGCGATTATGTTAACAGCCCTCCTCAACTTCAGCAAGACTCATTCAAATCAAAGCTTATCTTACCCTAACCGATTCTGTGAAATCAGCGAAAATCAAGCTGAATAAGCCCCAAGGCTCTCTCTCTCTCTCTCTCTCTCTCGCTATAACGGTTTGCTCCTTACTGCTCGCTTGACATTAAATCATAAGAGAGAGTCAGTGATGTTGAGAGCTTAGGTACATTCTGATCTATAAATACCATGCCATAGCCAATTCAGGTTCTTCTTTCTTGCCCGTGCTCCCCTGCCCCGCCGATGCCCCCCTCTACTCCTATGGCGGCAACAACCTCGACACTTCCCGGCAGGACTCTCTCTCTCTCACAGTTCTCTGTTTCAGGAAGAATTTCAAGAATTGATCATTAGGTTTGTTTTTATGGTGGTTTTCTTCGGAGAAACTTCAGATCCGACGGCGGCCAGCCTTATTTGGTGAACGTTCGGTTCCATAAGAAAGTGAAGCTCCAGGTTTGATTCTTCATCAATTCCTGATTTTCTGCTCTTTGTCATGGACGATGCGATGCCTTTGAAAGCTACAAGTGTAAATTGTGCTCTTTGGGACTTGATTTGATCTGGTTGAATGGTAGCTCTCTCCGTGGATTTTAAGCTTGATGAGGTTTATACGCTTACAATCCGAAGGTTGTTTTTTTTTTTTTAAATCCGGGGAGATTTTGATTATGATTCTGCTTTGCCGGTAAATATTTTCGCTCTATTTGGAAACGATCCTCGGTGAGTTCCGAAAGCACACGTCATTTTCCTCTAGTTATGCAATTCTAGTAGATAATTCACTGCTTTCTATGTATTGACTTGATGTTAATACGACATCATACGGAAGACGGAAGCATTTTCAGAAAAATTTTAGCTTGGAAGATAGGGTGTCATGTCCTGGAACACCTTTCTGCTGGTGGTTGTTTTATTTCTAATTTATTCTGCCGTGGGCATGTGATGTCATTTTCTCATGTTTTGAATTTCGATGTTGCATGCCGTTTAATCGTTACGCCTAAATTAAATTGGAAACTCATCATTTCATTGCCAATGCCATACCTTTTACTATTTTCCATTTCTGTTATCTTCTCATTGAATTTCGAACTTGTCAATGTCATTTGCTCATTATGTGTGCATTCTTACCATGCCATTTTAGTGTCATGTCACACATTCTTACCATGCCATTTGAGTGTCATGTTTCTTTTCTTATCATATTGAATATGAATTTGCTATGTTGTTGCCACATTTGCACATATTTAGTTTGAATTTCTATGTTGCATTTGGGGTTGATATTTTATTTGCATCCATAGTCTCTCACACACAATCCAGCACCACAAATATGAAAATGGCCTTGTAACCAATAATGATATTATATAACCTGTCTTGGCAACGCCTACCAAAAATGATGCCTGCTTGGGAAATTAGATCATGAATAAATTAGCACTTAAGAGAACATAGACCTTCGATACTCGTTAACCAAATACTCGGATTTATAATCACTATTTTTTTTCACATGTACACTTAGGTATCTTTTTTTTTTTTTGCCTAGCTCTATCTTACCCTATTCTACTATACAAGTGTGCCACATTGTGTGCGCTATGTGTTGTATGTTGGTTGTGAAACTCTGTTCCCTTCTTATGCGTCTCCACTCCACTCACCCAATGGTGAGGATTTGAGCCCCTCACCACTCTCTTCCCAAATGGGAAGAGTGGCCACTTGGGCAATCCCCGGTGGTTCACAACTGACTTTTAAATTATCACATACGCATGGTCGTGTCTTTTATGATTACCTAATGCCTATAGATAAGCAAGTCCCTAAGGCCATAATCTCTGGTTGCGTAGAATCGAATGAATTCTCCCGATTGCTCAATAGGATTTCCAATCGCCCTTCTAAAAAATTGATTGCATCTCCAAGCATGTAAACATTTGCACATGTCACATGATTGTTTAACGATCAAAATCACTTTACCCACCCACTGTGTCGATTCGATATGAGCCCGGGAAAACCCGAGCTAAACTCGTCCTTGAGGTTTAGTAATCCGTTAGCCCACCTCGATTCCCTTCTTGAGGCGGGTCACGACAAATGTGCATAACACTAGGTTGCAGCTACACAAGTCGTTACTTAGTTGGCTTGTGTCTTCAATGGCTTCTACATTGGAGTATCGGGTTTCACCTATTCTTCATATTCCACGGTAAACCCCTAAATCTTTGCTGTCAAGATTTAGGAGCTTGCCATGGAACATGCAGAGTAGGCAAAATCTGATGCTCCAAAGTAGACTCCATCAAAGATACAAGTCACGTAAGTGATGGCTTGTGTAGTTGCGTTATGCACATTTGTTGTGACCCGCTGCGAGAAAGGAATCATGGTGGGCTAACGGATTACTAAACCACAAGGACGGGTTTAGCTTGGTCCCCCAAAACCATACCGAATTGCTACAGGTGGGTCGGTAAATTGATTTACCATTCTTTGAGGAGGTGGATTAGAAACCCTATCGAGCGATCGGGAGAAGCCGTTCGATTCTAAGCAAAAAGAGATTATGGTTTTCGGGAATTGGTTACGCCGGTGTAGCCACCGACACCCTTTCGGTACCTATGTCGAGCGTTTTTCTAACTTGTTCGTACAGGTTTTTTCAAATTTTATGAGGTAAAAATCCAATTTTTTGTGTCCATGCAAATGCTACCCTAGCAACCACAATCAAGATCTTTTATGCGGTTTGTTTTGATAGGTTTTTCATTCAGGATATTTCTTCGCCCCGTCAAAATTGTCAACTCGTATGCCGCTTTTCTTCAATAAACACTCAGTTTTTCTCTTCATCGATGCAAAGCAAAATTATGTTTCAACAAATCAATCTTAATTAATAGCTAGGTGTCTCAAAGAGAAATCTCCACGCAGAGCTTCAATTGCTGTCGCTAATCGACATCTTCTTATTCCTCGTTCGTTCCCAATATCTATAATGGCACGAGCCGTGGATTCACAAGATACGATTGCTAATGGCAACAAATAGAGCACCTCCATACAAAGATGGATGGATAGATGACTCATACATTGCATGCCTCCCCTCACAGTCATCGTGGCCGAGTCCATGGGTCGTGGTCGAGCCAAGCGGTCATAGAGGATGAATGGGTCGTTGACGAATCTGTGAATCCCTTCGGTAAGATGAGACCATGCCTAGAACATGAATGAGCCATGATGGTGGGGCTCAATATCACTACCCTCCACGTCATTTACTCCTGGGGTAACCGCAAGTACCAGTTTGACTCGGGCAAAGTCAACTAAGGATAAACCCCTCCGTGCAGTCCGGGGGAGAAATATTGGCGGTTATTACTTAAATAAAGAATTAGTAAACTCCGATGCCTTCGCCAAAACTAACACACACCAGCTTCTGCTTTCGGGAATCGCCTCCCTCTTTTCGCCGTTTTCTCTCCTCCAACTTTAATCTTAGAATCAGGCATGGCGTCTTCCGACGACAAGGCGGAGAACTTTCCAGAAAGGGTCTCCACGTACTACTTCGAGAACCACAATGACGAGCCCGTCTCGTTCTCTGTCGTCCCAGTGAGGTGGAGCGACAGGGAGGGCAGCGACGAGGCAGCCTCCGAGACAATATTCTTGCACGGGACTGCCGATAATTGCCTGAGGAAGATTTACAGGGAGGTCAAGTCCTGGAGGTTTGATCTCGGCAGCTCGAGGCCACAAGTGTCGGTGCTCTCCAAGGACAACGTCTGTTTCAAGCTCGGGGATCCGAGGAGGAGTTTTCAGGATACGATCAGAACCGTGTTGATCACATTGCACTGCCTGCACTACGCCAGGAATCACCCGGACGCATCCGGACAAGCGCTGTGGAAGTACTTGGCTAGAACCTTGGGGTACACTCCTATCAGTGGGTTCTAAGATTTTGCCGTTTGACATCTTCACGTGTTCTTATTTTGCCTTTTCTCAATCTGGTTTAAAGGTTCTATGAGGTCCGGCCTTCTGTGAAGGATTTGCAAGACCATGTGGAGTTAATTAAAGAGGCGATAGGAAGGGATGATGCATTGGCGAAATCCAAGGTTGTTCTTGTTCCTGTCATTTCTTCTTCTTGTGGTGATATTCTGGCCACTGACATGTGGTCACTATCGAGAAGTTGTAGTTTGCTTGCTTATTTCAAATTGTTGTGACGAAAGGTTCAACTGAGACCAGAATTCTGGAGCACCATTTTTGTTCATTATTTTTGTGCGTCCCTGTTGTGGTAAATGAGCTTGTGTCAAGGATGAGAAATGTTTGAGTTGTTGCTTAGGCATTCATATGGCTCCTCGATTACAGAGCAATCGTCAATGCACAGACCGCTGTTGAATTGCTCGTGATATTTTTATTAGGTTACAAGTTCCTTCCAATTAAAGTTGAGCATGGACTTGAAGTTTGATCAAGTTGGAGTCCATTGCCATTAGAGTTCAGCACTGATCTGAAGTTCATCGACTTTCAATGCTGTACTAGTTTAGGGAAGCTCTCAACGCCTGGAAAGTTTTTGACTACTGTCTATAACTCCAGTGCTATAAGATACAAGTGGCCTTGCTTTTTCTTTTCTTTTTACAAACAACTAAAGCTGCTTCAAAAAAGTTTTTATTTTCCTTTGCTGGAATATCCATGGATATTATGTTTTTAACAAATGATTAGAAGAGGCTTCGTTGATTCATCTTTGTAGGTTGGTGCTGCATGCGTACAGTAACCTGGGTTTGCCTGTTCAAGAAAGTGGGGATCATCTTTGTTGTTTTGCCAAAGAATGTGAAAGAGATGATTGCTTACTGAAGTGGAATTTTAGATTCAAATTCATGACAAAATCTTGGATCTTCCTTCTTTGTCTGCCGATGGGTAATCATGTCTTGTTAGGAACAATTAGGACTTTCGAAGTTTATGAAATGAATAGTGAAAAGTTGGAGTCTTTTTGGGGGTCAGATTGCCATTGTTTATTTGGATGTTCAGTAATTGCCGCAAACAAAATTCATGCAGGTTCTGAACAAATTACTGGAAGAGAAGCCCTGGGAAAGGAGTAAATCTGGCAAGGTTAGGTCCTGTGCTTTTTGTTTCTCTTAGTATATTTTTCTCTGCACTTTCTGCTATTTCCCTTTTATCTGTTCCTCTGAGAAGGTTTTCTTTGGATCTTTTAGAATATTGCCAAACCTAGTTTTATCGTGGATGATACCGAAGATGTTGGGATGGAAGACGTTGAAGATGGTACCGCCAAGGAGGATGATTGTTTTGATTCTGTTTGTGCGCAATGTGATGACAGGGGTGACCGCTTATGGTATGCGCTTCCTCCTTCAGTTTTCTTTTTCCGATACATGCTTTTTGGTTCTGTTAATTTCTAGAAATTTAGCGATTTGAATACTGTCGGTTCCAATACTTGGACTAAAATTGTAGTTTGTATTTTTCCAGTTTAATCCTGAGACAGTCTTCCAATTGTTTTGATGCTATTGTATTGTTTCAGTTCTTATGAGAGAAGCACACTCTCTCCCTATGAGTGTGTTGCTTATAGTGGCAATGGGAACTGGGAATCAGCCATGAGTGTAGTCCATTTCTATATTCCATTTGCTTTAACAACTGTGAGACAATTGGATTTGACCCGGTACACTGGTCAATCTGGTTCTGACCAGGTTGGCTTTCAAAAGTTTGTCAGCGTTGTTGAGGGAGAGAGTTGTACCCGCTAGATAGGCAATAAGCTTTTGCCACTTTGTAAGGGCGCTCCATTGTGTCTGTGTGCCATATGTTTTAATATTTTATACTCCTTAGCTAAAATTGAAATGCCAAAGCTTCCCAAGCTTGAAAATCAAACCAAGGACTCATATGTGAACCACCGCATGCGTTGACAAAATGGGTTGCATTTTATCAAGGGGTTACATATAAATATTCTTTTGGAACGCCAGTTCACTAGCTAAGCGCGGTCCCAATACGGTTTGACTCCTGTTTGGTTCGAAAACATCAGAGTAGAATCCAACTTGGTCTATCATATACTAGCTTTGATGAAATCTTCTCTACCTTTGATCTTCTCTGGATGAAAGGCTATATTCCTCCATGACAAAGCCATCTGAGCAAATGCAACCTGAAAAAAAAGTTATACCAGATAGTGAAGAGAGAAAAGCAATGCAGTCCGCTTCAGAGAAGTCAGATGACTCATTTACTGCACTAGATGCTGACACTGAGAGGAGGTCATTTGTTCTCGTCCGTTATCTTTGTTGGTATTTAATGATAAGCAAATGTGCAATTGTATGATGTACTCCATTTTATTTAATTATTCAATTTTGTATTCCCACAATATGCAGGCTTCTGAATCTAATGAAGGAGGCTGAATCTTCGGTAACTATGGAAGATGTCATGAGAAGGCAGAATGTGCCATCTACTTATGCACAATATCAGAAGTCAACTGTTGATAAGGCAATTACTACTGGGAAAGTGGAACGTTCGGTTCAGGTACATACTTATGCACTAACTCAATGCGTGAATAAGGATACTTTAATTGAAAGATTGCAAGAGCAGGCTGTTCGAGGAGCTTTGCAGAGGCTAGAGGAAGGAGACAGCAATGAAGATGCAAAAGCTATCTGTG
Source organism: Rhodamnia rubescens (assembly GCA_021437795.1). Taxonomy (NCBI): domain Eukaryota; kingdom Viridiplantae; phylum Streptophyta; class Magnoliopsida; order Myrtales; family Myrtaceae; genus Rhodamnia; species Rhodamnia rubescens. The sequence continues at coordinate 1,446,450 of JAILYA010000042.1, read as the reverse complement.
ACCCAGATGTTCTATCCCAGATATTTAAGTGGAAGGTTCGGCACCTTCACATTCTATGTTCTGTACTCGTACTTGAGGCTATTTCCCATTCAAGATGTGCTCTCTCTCTCTCTCTCTCTCTCTCTCTCTCTCTCTCTCTCTCTCTCTCTCTCTCCCGAATGTCTGGTGTAATTTCCATTGATGATTGGTTGAAACAATATTTTGCAGCTGTGCTCAAGTTTTTATCTCAAGTGGAAAGAGTAACTAGGCTTTTGATTTATCAAATTGCGTCTATTTGTGGCCTAATGTGAGCTTAGACTGTAGATTAAGCTTCTTACCTTTGATGGGGTCCTTTATTTTTTAGCATTGCTTGCATCAGTTATTTGTTTTGACCATTCATCGGTTATTTATTTATCTATTAAGTTCGTGTAATCAGCTGTTCCTTTATCTTTTATAACCATTGGAGGTTCATGCATAACTTATCTCCCTTTTTTTGTTGTTGCTGATACTCGAGAAAAGAAAAGTAGGTTAGTTCACTCACATAGCCAACTCTCGATATTTGTTGCCCTTGCTACGCTTCTTATCAAATGCTTTACATCCTGTCGCAATTCTTTTGTTGATGAACAATCTCTCATATGCTGATTTGATTGGCTACAGGACAAGCTTGCAGTATATCTTGCGCCATTCAAATATGGTATGAGCTACACTTCCTTTGGTCGACATTTTACGAAAGTGGATAAACTTCAAGAGGTGATGTTTTGTGAATCACAAGCCTTTTTCTGGTTGGCAATTTTAGTTGGTTTTATGTGCTTCGTTTTACTTGCTTTTTTGGCAACTTGTTGCACATCAGAATGAAGTGTTTAAGCAATGATAAATAAATTGATGCTCGACCTTATGTGACGGAGATTTAAAGATTTATGGACCGCCTTTCATTTGATAGGGAAAAATAGTACTTATAACATAGAAGGAACCAAATATGCGCAAAGTAACACTTCTATGAAATTCTACGGAAGTCAACAACTTGCAAAATTGTGGCTCTGTTCATGCTTGCAGAAAGCTATTCCGGAATCGCCAAATTTATTTAAATGCGTTGCCATTTCATGGAAATTCTTCTTAATTTTGTGAAATACAACTTCTTGAAACAAGAAAATGTAGGACATATGGATTTCATCAATCACTACCCTCTCTAAAATACAGTTGTGCGCCTTATACCTCATTACAGATCAGATTTCTTAATCAAGAAAAGAAGATGGATGTTTTCATTTCCTTAGCTTCCTTACTGGGCTTTTTACTGAGGCTAACATCTTTCATATTTATACGAAGTAGCGAATTTAGAAGTTCACTTGGTCAGCCCACTAGGTTTCGGTCAGTTTCTTTGTAGTAATGAGTTGATTAGTCCCTTTCATCCGATTGCTTTTGTTTTCATTGGATCTTCATTTCGACGTATACATGCTACCATCTAATCTGATATTTATACGGGGATTTTAATCAATGAAATTGAACAACAACAAAAAAAAAAAAATATTCTACGAGAAAATACTATATATATTGATGAGACAAGTAGCGACAAGATATCTCTGTCACCCATTGATAAATAAAAATTGCTCATAAGCAGTTCTTGACTTATTTGAACTGGTGACAGATTTGTACTTGGTGAGTAATGTGCATACATATTGTGGGTTTGTATAGGCATTTGGTTTAAAGAAGTGGAATGTCTTGATAGAAGCTTGCGTCTTATATTTCAATATGATTGTAAGTATAATTTTAATGGTACATCCTTGGATGCAGATTGTCAACAAGCTCCATTGGTATGTTCGGGATGGGGACATGGTAAGAAACCTAGTGCTTAGTAGTTTGTTTCCACCTTGATGCTTGAGAATTGTAAATGTAGAAGATCATGATGATTTGTTTGTAATGGGCAATATGATTGGTGAGTTTTCTCCTGAGGGATTGAAACTCTGAATTGCTTCACTTGAGCCTATATTTGTACAAATGAATCTGACAATCATCACACGCCCTCGGGTGAATATTTAATCTTTCACCATTAGTTGCCATAGAAAATAAATCTGCTTCTTACGCTTTTGCCCCATCTATGGTTCTGTTCGTACGATGTTGATGTCCCTCATCCAACTCATAAAAATTGTGTTAAAACAGATTGTCGACTTCTGTTGTGGTGCTAATGATTTTAGCTGCTTAATGGCAAAGAAGCTTGAAGAGACCGGAAAGCAATGCTCTTACAAAAATTATGATATTTTTCCACCAAAGGTAATTTGCGCGTGCTACCTTCTTTCATTGAGTTTTATGTGTGAGGAATGTTTTTGTAGTCTTTGCAGACGGTTCTGCAGCATGTTATATCCTTTTCTTTCTCGTGGAGATTTTCTTAAGTATGGCTTTTTGGTTACTATTGCTTTTAAGCTCGTTTCTAGTGGTTGTTCACTTGTTTCACTGGGAGGAGGTTAGAGCCTTTCTTTGTTCCTGTTTCCGGGTAGTAAAGAAGAAGCAATTTCTTAGCTTGTGGAATGGAAATTTAGGGTTGCCATAGTTATCGAGTATAGCATCCGAGGTTGGACACTAGGTTGTCCATGAAATAATTGTATCGTCTCAAGCATCCGTTTGTACAAGTCATCATGCAATTTGTTCCAATGATAAGTAGTTTCATTCATGATGACATACAATATATGTTGGTAATACAACAGAGTTAAACAGTGTGATACTATAACTCATGCAAGTTTCTTTTCTTCTTTTTATCTCCTAATGGTTTAAAAAGCTCAAGTCAGGTTTAGATCCTAGGACATGAGAACAGAATTTGAAAGGAAATTAGTACTAAAATTTGTTAAGAAATTATTGTATCGTGGTTTGCAGGATGCTGTTGCTTTTGAAGCTTGAACATGCCAACATAATTTGAGCACTTTTATTAGTGACCCCTGCGCTTTGCGTGTCTTTCGTGCATATGTTTACTGTGGAGCCCATTTGTGGGTTAGTGAAACTTCCGTGCTCTGTTTGCAACCTTGGATATTTGAGGAGATAAATTGTGTGTTAATTTCTGGAAGAGGGTGAAGCCTCATTTACATTGAGGCACACGCGATTGTCAATAAGTTGGATGGGAAGGAACTTTATTCTGTGCCTGCTAAATGCAATTTGCCTATGGTTTAGCAAATGGGTTTATTTCTCATGTTCCTCATTTGTTTTTGCACTTGCAATTTGTTAGAGATTCTTCTTGATGCCTATAGCTTGAAATAAGGAGTCTCTGTTAGGGTCTTGCCTGTGACGTCTATAAGTTGGAGTATCACTTTTGATCATCATTGTTCTTGCCATTTTCTATGGGTTTCTGTTCTTTCTTTCGACTACACCGTTTTGTTGTGGAGTGTTTGGAGATGAGAAGGTGTGTTTGATTCCAATCAGCAAAGCTCTTCTTCTCAAATTCACCACCATGATCAATCGTAATTGTTGAGACTTAAATTTTGATTAATTCATTTAGGTAAATTTGCATAAAAGTTAGGGACTAACTTTAGTCCCTACCCAAAAATAATTAAATCAATTTTCATATTATTTGCATTTTACTATAGTCTTAAACATTCATACATTCGCATTTGATTGGACCGGCGATGGAAGTGAACCTAAATTACAAGCAAATCCAGATTATTTTCGCTCTCTCTTTCACTGTATTAATTTCGAATTCGCCGCAGAACAAGGTTAGGTTTTGTGTCGTACGCTCGAAAATCATGGAGATTTCTCCGGTGATGGATGGTGTCTCAAGCACAAGACGGACAAAGAGGGAGATCAATGCGAAAGACAAGCCAATTCCACGCATAGCCCACTTGAAGTTAAAAGAAGGGGAGATGGGAAGTTTATTCAACTCAATCATAACTTTAGCGGGTAAGGCATTCACTTAAAGAGAAGGATTCTAGGTCAGTGTCATCCCTGCTTCCCTTATTTTTTTTCAAGAAAGAAGAAAACAAAAGATCAGTACCACCTTTGCAAGCACCTATTCATGAAGCCAGCTGAAAGTATTCTATCTAGAGTACGGCCAATGAGGACCAGCAGCAAAGCCAAAAGCATTGCCGCGGTATCCAGATTGCGGTCCCCTGTTAGGATCAAGATACCCGGTTCCACGAATCACGGGTGCCTCGGGCCTCTCGTTGTTCCTTCTCATTGGAGGCAGCTCATCTAAATGGGGAGCATTTCGTCGCATCACAGACACATCTCCTCGCTGGGCAATTTCTCCGGTGATGGATGGTGTCCCACATGGATAGTTCAATTACGCTGATTCATATGGGGATGGATGCATTACAGGGAGCGATGCCATTAAGTTCTTCGAAATTCTTGGGGAGTTCATTACCACAATGCAGTTAGTGTCTCAAGCACAAGACGGACAAGGCGTGATCATAAAGATCAAAGAGGAAAAGGAAATGCAGCAGGCTGGGTTCTTGGAAACAAAGCATTTGCAAGTAAGTACAAGCCACAGTCCACGACGCTGCAACAATCAAGAGAAGCTGAAAGATTAATATGACTCTCGACGAACTTATTCTGCAGAGAGTTTCGACGATCGCGAGACAGACTTCGGCCTGGCCCGTTGAATAGTTTTAGGGCCGAAGTTGCCCGCGTTACACATGTAACTTTGTATTAAATTTGAAAAGATTATGAGTAAACCCGTGATGCAGCTACCGCGAGACAAGGCGACACCCAGTAGCTTTCCTCACGGAACCCGACCCCGTGCCGTGAGCGGCCAGTGTGCCTAGTCGTCGACCGCCAAGAATTCCGCGACCTCGTGTCTGAGAGCCACCCCGCCATTCCTGAGCCGGAGGGCCCGTGAATTTCGAAGAACTTAATGGCATCGCTCCCTGTAATGCATCCATCCCCATATGAATCAGCGTAATTGAACTATCCATGTGGGACACCATCCATCACCGGAGAAATTGCCCAGCGAGGAGATGTGTCTGTGATGCGACGAAATGCTCCCCATTTAGATGAGCTGCCTCCAATGAGAAGGAACAACGAGAGGCCCGAGGCACCCGTGATTCGTGGAACCGGGTATCTTGATCCTAACAGGGGACCGCAATCTGGATACCGCGGCAATGCTTTTGGCTTTGCTGCCGGTCCTCATTGGCCGTACTCTAGATAGAATACTTTCAGCTGGCTTCATGAATAGGTGCTTGCAAAGGTGGTACTGATCTTTTGTTTTCTTCTTTCTTAAAAAAAATAAGGGAAGCAGGGATGACACTGACCTAGAATCCTTCTCTTTAAGTGAATGCCTTACCCGCTAAAGTTGTGATTGAGTTGAATAAACTTCCCATCTCCCCTTCTTTTAACTTCAAGTGGGCTATGCGTGGAATTGGCTTGTCTTTCGCATTGATCTCCCTCTTTGGTCGGATTTCAGCTCCAGTTTAGTCGTCGAGAGATGGATTTTTAACAGTTCAAAAGGCTCATTGTTTCTGCATCGCGGAGTCTAGCTTTGTCTAGCGTCAGTTCAAGTGCTAGAATATGCGAAAACTGCTCTCCACTCATCTTTTGCGCTGATCTCTTTTACTTCATATTTCAGCTCTGTAAACAGTTATTAAGCCTCTGTTAATCACGAGATGGATGTGCAACTACTCGCGTGTTTGCAGATTATGTGGAGTTGGCTATTTATTCTATCTTCTGTGTTGATCGTTCTTCTCTCATATTTGATCTCTGTGTTGCCTTACTATGCTGTTTTTTATCTCGATGATTTGAATGTACGCCGCGATTCATCTAATACATCCGTTCCTTTTATCTAGTAATTGTCTGAAGAACTTCTAAAATCAGCTGTAAGGAAGATACTTCATATATTTCTTATCGGTTTAATTCCCTAATTGTTTCCCCTCCAAAATAAGCATGGCTATCTCCGTGCCAACAGGAAGTGGTAAAGCAGTGCTGTTTGAGCTTTGCATTCTGAGGCTGCTCTCAAATTCGTCCACACCAAAGGAAAAGACGGTAAGTCCTACATGAACTCGACGATGTTATTATTATGACGTTGATTCTGCACACATTTTTTTTTTTAGTCAAAAAGCGATTTGATATATGCATTACCAATTAAGCATGTACATTTTATGAATATTCAGTTGAGCATTCCATGACTGCTGAAGAAGTCGTTTTTAGAGAAACATCCGTCATCTATAGTATTACTGTGTTTCTTCTGCAACTGCATCATTTTTTTATGCATCAATGAGTAATTGCCTCTTGCCTTTATATGGTTCAAATATATATTGCTCCTTCCAAGGCTTTAGTACAAGAGAAGCTCAGGTACTGGAGCCAAAAAGTTTGGATCATGTTGAATCAATTGCCTCAAGCTGACTGGTGACAATGATGCTTACAAAACAAGGAACATGCAGGAAGCAGACACCATTCTAGCAGCATCCGAGGTTACAATGTATCCTTAGAGACATTGTTGATATGTAGTTGAACTGGGATCCCACATTTCATTCGTGTGTTTCTGGCAAACTTGTCAAAGGATCCGAGACAACCCTGTATAGTTAGCTCTTTGTAGAATCTCTAGGATGCATCTGCACGCGGACAACAAGTACTCTTGCCTGTTTACTTGTCATGCTGAAACCTAGATAGATTTCATTTCCCTTCTGTAGAAATTCGATGCTGTGACTTGGTATCGTATAAAGGATGGAGGCTTGAGCTTTTTCAATGGTATCGCCCTCTTACTCATCGATGAAGCTCACCTGTTGAATGATACACACGGAGCCGCTCCGGAGGCAACTGTTAATAGAATCAAAATTCCTGCTAGTAACCCAAATATCAAGTCGACTCCTCTTGCTCTTGTGCGCCTGCTAGTCGTCTCTACGACAATTCCGAATATTGAAGACCTTGGTAATGTTTGTCCTTGAGATGAAGCTGCTTGTAAATGCATGCGTTTTATGCAAAACCATACTTTGAGGACTTTCAAAAGATTTAAAAACAGGGCCAAGTTCAACAAATCTTTTCGGTGCCAACTCCGATCTATTTGGTCGAAAATCAAACGTGGCATTTTTTTTATTAATATCTTGAGCCGGCATGGCTTGCCTGACGTTCAATCAGCAATATAAGTTTAAAAAAAAAAGCATTAAAAATAAAATAAAAATTAAAAGATTGGAAAACCCCACGAGAAAAATTGGACAAACTTTTTGAAGGCATTCTCGTCTTTGCAAAGGTCATACCAAAGATTGGACAAACCCCACGAAAAAAATAAGTCAGAAAAGCATATTTTTGCTTTTTCTCAATGTGATAATACTTTCTGACCCAAAAAAAAAAAATTGTGCTAATACTTCATATTTATAAAGAAATATTTGAAAAAAAGGATGATATTCCTCAATTTTTGCGGGCCTTCATTTCGGCATATTGAATACGGTCAATTACTATTTCCAGTTTGTATTGCCTTTTCGTGCTTTACGATAGATGTCCAACCATCCTTGTAGAAACTCTTAACAAGAAATTGCAACTCATACATGTCTGTGACTCTAGAGGCTTATGCTTGTATGATACCTCTTTTTCCTTTCGATCTTTTCTTGGTATGATGACGTAATTTCTCAGGAATTGCCTCTCTCGCCTCTGTTTAATCAACCAACGACACAGACATGTTGCCTTCTACATTCAATTGGAATAGGAACGAGAAAGAGGAATGAATGTTGGATGTTCATCAAAAGATGAAAAGAAAATGAATTTTCAGTTTAATAGAATAAGGTGGGACCACAGTTGAGGGCACCTCAATCATGCTCGAAATGAAAGCTGTATCCATCTTACCGACAGTGGAGATAGCCTTGCCCTAATTATCTGTCAGTTATCATCGATTACAAGGGTCATTAAGCGAATCGCTTTCGTAATATTTTGAAACTAAACTACATTAATGTATTAGTTAGTTGGATTGACCACAATACTTGGTGCAAGGGTCTCTCTTTTATTTTGTCAGTAAAAGTGATTTATCAAACGCTTAACATATACAGATTGTACAATGTTGATTCATTTTTCAAATTTTACTTGCTATGTGGAATTTGTGCATATTTGAACTTTTTGAGACCAATTCTTTCTTATTGCTATGTACCTCTGTAGTATGTGATTTCTCAAATCAAGCCGTCCAAATGAAAGCGGACTGCTTGATTTGAGCCACGTTTGGGACTCAAAATTTTTCAAATCCCAAAAAATTCCGCTCATATTTTTTCTCTCCCTTTCAACACATGGCGTGGCTCAAATTAGGTCGTCCATTTTCATTTGGAAGGTCCGATTTGAGTAATATCATGCATGTCACGTAAATCTCAATATTAAGCGATCCAAATCCCAAGCGATCGTTGTTCGATGACATACCTTCTCCCCTGTCGCCCCCTTATAGCAAGATTGTCTGCAGCTGCTCTCCGTCTTCTTCTTCTCCGTCTCCGTTTTCGATTCTCTGGCGACTCACCTCGATCGGCTCCTCCGGTTTTTTTCCTCACGAGGAACCTAGGTTCCTCACGAAATTTTTTTGAATTTTTCAACCGAATCAGAATGTTATCCAAATATTAATTATAAATACTCAAGGTTGCTTAGATTTTCTTTTTAATTATAGGGGCAAGATAAAGAGGAAAGTAGGCAGATGCAGGATTTTGAAAGAAATATCTAGAGAAAGGAATTATATGATTCGGTCAACAAAGGTAATATATTGTACTCTCTCTCATGATATCTTCACGTGTCCATGAACGTGAGCAAGAAGGAAGCCAAAGGAAGTGGTGGAAAGAACATAGAATACAATATCTCGAAGAAGGAAAATCTCCTCTTTTTCTTTTTCTTAAGAACCCTAGGCTACTTCGCCTATAAAAGGAGGCCATTCATCGAAACATGAAAAGGTTGGGGGTGGCGGGCGGGGTGCAGTCAATGAACACACAGGGCCACAAAAAGTTCACGGAAGAGACAGGAGAGGAAAAAGAGCAGTCTTCTTCCTCTTCTAGGGGTCTTCTTCCTTGCGCTATTCTAGTTCGACGGTGAATCCCTGTGCCATCCACTCCACCGCATCAAGGAAATTCACTTGGTGACAGTGAGATGTTAACGCAAAGCCCTTTTGATTGACTATCCACTTGAGCTGCGTTCAGCAATCCCATCATCCGAGACCCCCCAACTGAGATTCGTGTTTGTCGAGATCCAAAGAGTGAGTTGAACAATCGTACATAACTCTGACTTGTTCGGCGATCCGTTGACGATTGATGTTCCGGTGCTTAGCGGTGCTTTTCCATATTCGTACCTGGACAGAGAAGACATTGCTTTGCGTGCACTATTACAGCATCCCGTCACCAACGTTACTTCCTGTCTTTGTCCGAATTGTTGGTTATGTTTCTCCTTTGTGTTTTCTGATTGAGCAGGTCAAATCCTTGAGATTCACCCACTGTTCGTGTTGGAGTTTTCCCATTGGCAAGTCTTGGCTAAGACAGCCCACATCATTAGCAGTCCAGCTGAATCAAATTTCAATAACTTGAAGTTCTTGACTCTTGTTAAAAATTCTTCTTCAACATCCCATTACAATTCTTCTTCTTTCGTGAGAATTACATAAAAAGAATTGTCTCTCATGTCCAGTAGCTTTGGGTTTAGATCCCAACCTTACAATATTAAATTGAATTTTCTCTGCAGGTTTCACAGAAGAGGTTCCACATCAGCTCGAAGTCAAAGCAACTCCATTGAACCATCGAGCACCCTTCCACAAGCTCTGCCGGTCCTACGTTCGGATTTGGAAGGTAATCCCGCGAGATAAGAAAAATTATGAATTTTAGATATTGATGTTTTCTTGTTTTCTGATTTGGATTCTTTGGCGTTGTCTATGAGGTTTTGTTACTTGATTTGGATTATTTAGCATATCTTCTGAAATATTGTGTTTGTTTTCAGAATATTTTACATCATCTGTTACTTAATTTGAATGGTTCAAATCTTGAGCATATCTTTAGATATTGTGAATAAATCCTTGCTCTGATTGAACATATTTTTAAAAATTTGGATAATTACCTAAAATACTTAGAAAATCTGATGAGATTATTTTCCTAATTTTCAAGATGTGAATATTTGTGGATAGGGTTATTTCCCCTTTATAGCTCGGCACCTACCCTTAGTTGGCCGAAAGTTAGTATAGTCCATTTCGTATTTCATGTGATGTAATATTCATCTTTGCATGTCACTACATCACGTCACATTATATCATGTTCATGCACTTTTCATATTCTGTCTTTGAATTGCTACGCACTTATCATAACAAGCAATATAAAAACGACAAAAAAAATATTGATTGCTTAAATGTAAGGAATGACTAATGCACTATAGTTGATTTTAAAGGATAATTGTCCAAAAAGTCCTAAGCCCATTATACGGCGGCCAATTCAATCCTAAATTTTTTTGATTGAATCAATTTAGTAAAAAACAATTGACGATTTTACTCAACATGAATGGTTAAGCAAAGAGAAAAGTTATAAGCTTTAGCCCTTTCTAGGTACTACTACTTCATTTCCCGCGCAAGAGTCGAAATACCATTATTAGTAGTAATCAAATTGGCAAGTTTTTTTGACGAAAAAAAATTGCAAGTTTGGGCCCTCCAGGCCTTTCCATGAATGGGCTTTTTGGCTAATTGAAGTGAACTACACGTTAGCTCGTGCCTTGCACAGATTCTGAAAAGAAAAATTACTATTGAATAAGACAAAATTAACGCCTACGTAATTGTGAAAATGAGTAGCAAACTAATAATCATTTCTGCCAAACAGATCTAACGTAGCAAATGTCTTATAAAATTCAGTCCACGTAGACTTCCAAATGGATCTCCAAAATTAAAAAAAAGCTAAAAAATTAAATTAAATATGAAAATAAGCTAAAAATAAAAAGAAAGAGGGTTACACAAGCGGTGAGGGTAAGGGATAGCCAGGGGCCAGCTACCCTCGTCGGCCATTGCAGGCGGTGGTGGAGTGGCGGCGGCTGCTGTGCAAACCTTTGTTTTTTTTTTTTAAAGCTTAATTTTATCTTTTTTAAAAATTTTAATTTTTTAAAATTTAATTTATTTTTAATTTTTTTAATATTGTTTTTGAACTTCTATCTTTTTTTGTTGCTGACTGGACCTCTAGTGAGCCACACCAGCTTTAGATATTAATAAAAAATGCCACATCGAATTTACGGTCAAGCATATTAGAATTGGCACTTAAGTGATCGTTTTAAAAAAAAATAGTACTTAAGTGATGGTTTCAAAACTTTTGACACTAATGTGAATGACATACATAACTTTTGGCACTTCTAATGTACTTCTCCCATTAAATAAGTAGCTGATTTCCCTCTATTAAATGCACTACGAACAAGCCGTTGGAAAACATCCCTATGGTATTTGATGATCACCACACTATCTCTGTTTCTAATAGTTTCAATGATCAATGCAAATAATGAATCTTCTCACCATTCTCAATGGTTCCTTCTATTGGTTAAGAGAGAGATAATTAGTCTCTGACATTTAGGTAAACCAACACCAGTGAAGATATAATGGTAGCTTGGGAAAACTAGTCTAGTTGGAATTCTTGTATGTCTTAATACTGATGAAGACATAAAACACCATTGATCTTTGACATCTTGTGTCATGCTATTGATATCTTCATTGAAGATAAACCTGGTTACAAACAATTTGCACTAGTGACAGTGCTTCATAGGTTGTAGAAGTAATGTATCGATTTATGATAGTGAAATACGGACTGCATTATGACCATTGATGACTCGAGAATAAAGCTATTACAAGTCGGGGTTCCGTAGCAGTAAAATCGAGAAAGTAATGAGAAAAGCAGATGTTAGATCACTTGTTATGGACAATTACGGCGAATGCTACTTTAGGTAAATTACACGAGACAGTGGAAGAGATTGCTGCTGCATTCCGGATTCCACTCAGCCTATACTTCGAACCGACTATAAACGGCTAGCTGATCTACCCCGAAGATCTCCAACACATACCTTGTAGAGTTAAAGCTCTCGAACGGATACCTTGAAGAGCCAATGCATAAGGGGTAGAGATACTGCTGAAAGTGTAACTACACACTCATTGAACACATCCATAAGCTCAAGCTGTTTTGATATTTGATTGAATTGCTCTCTAGATTGGTTTAGCATGTTCGTAGCAAAGTATACAAGTGTAAGAGCAATGTGAGTGTCCCGATAGTGTGATCTATCATTCAAGTGGAGCAACACTAGGCAATGGTAATTTGTTATGTGATTTGTTATGTTTTACTGTGATTTACTTACCAGCACCACGATTGTTTGTTATTCCGCAAAAGTTTTATATTATCATCACTCAACCTATGCAACACCCTTCTAGGTTGTATTGCTAGCCCTAACAATTGGCATCATATCAATGTTACTTGTTTTTAGAAGTGTCCTATTTCGAACACAAAGATCTATTTTTATGGCTAACCTTGGAAACTTTCTTGCTCTTGACTCCCATGCTCCCAAAGCAAGCCTCTTTACTTCAATGGAACGAACTTTGGCTATTGGAAGCAACGCATACAATCTTACTTAGAAGCAACTCACTTGCAAATATGGGAAGTCATTAAGAATGGACCGGATGTTCCAACTCCAGCACCTGCTCAAGCTTAGAAAGGTGAAAATCGACCTAATGATGCAACCATCACCGCAGTCGCTGCTGCTTTTCTAGAGGAAACTCAAAAGAGAACGGCTCTCAATGCTAAAAAAGGCACTTGCTTTACTGTTCATTATCTCCCATTGAATTTACCAGAATCTCTTCATGTGTTATAGCTAAAGGAATCGGTATCCAATCCAAGTCACATTCGGAAGGATCGATCGTGCGAGTTAAAATCAAGACGAACACTTTAATTGTTCTTGTGTCTTTTAATGAGTTTTCTAGTTCTTAGGATTTTATTTTTTTCTATTTCCCATGACTTTAATATTTTGAGAGTCCCTATGTCTATTTAATATTTGTCTAGTCCCCAAGTCTTATGCCCTCCATGAATAGAGAAAGAGTTCTCCATCATAAAACGGACTTATTGAATGAATGAGACTTCCTCTTCATGAGTTGAATTGTTTATCTTCGATTTCTTTAGACCTGGAGGTAAGCTAAAAGTCCTTTAGCCTCGATTGATGGTTTATCCTTTAGACCATGGTTTTGAGCTTCTATCCGAATCCCGATCTTTATCATTGCTTGCAGATGTGTCCTGTATGCCTAGATGATGATCGTACTCTTACTTTCCATATACTTCATGTAATACACTTCGTTCCATCTTCACCGGTACACCCATCCATACCGTGTCATTTTACATCTCACTCCATATTCGCCGATTCAAAATGCATAGTCCGTAAGAAATTCCCCATCGACGGAATCACTCGCCCTCGCACGTATCAATATAGGAGTAAATAACTTTAACTTATTGGTAACTTGGAAAAAAAACGTTGGTTAATTATCAGAACGGTTATTAATTTCCCAATAAATCAAATGAATGTTGCTAATTAAATGGACTCCAATAACGACTGCCAATTTCCTAAGGCAGTAATAACTAAAACAAACTGGTAAGCAGTGCAATTAAAACATGGCCATCAATAGTGGTAGAAGAATCGATCCCTACCTAAATAGAATCTTTGATTGACAAATTGGTCCGGGCCGCTAGTGTTAAAGTCCCGGGTCGATTGCCGTGGTCTTGGGCAAGGATGACTTGGGGTCCCCGAACTAAGCTGTGAGGTTACGGTAGTAGTGAAATTTCAATAACAAGTGTTGCTTGGTAATTAACTTCAACATATATATATATATATATATTGAAGGACTCGTGTTTCACAAAAGCAAGCTAATTCGTAATTCTGATTTCTTTGAAAATGAAAATTCTAGAATTGTTAATTCTCAAGTCTTTTTGTAATCTAATTCCAACCTAACCAAATAATCTAATTCTCAATTCTTTTTGTAGAATTCTCCTATTCGAACGAGGGGATATCTATCATGAATTTATTTCTCAATGCTTTTACCTTACTTATTATTATTATTATTATTATTATTATTATTATTATTATTATTATTATTTCGTGGCCATATACTTTTCCTCCCAATTGTTGGGCCTAACCTTTTATGTTACTACTATATGTCAAACTGAGACTATACTATTAGGATTGAACAAGTAAACTAGACCACCCCCTAAGCGCTTTATTAAGTGAGTCAAATTTTGTCAATTCTAGGAAAACCGGCAACAAGATTAGTTTCTTTTTTCTTAACAGTATTTTTTTTTACAGAAAATATTATTCGGAAAAAAAACTTTCCTAAAAATAATCACTTGCATTGCTTGAATTAGTCAATGAAAAATGCTTTATTATCGGCAACAATTTATGTCTAAACACTTCATGGATGATGGAAATTTTTTTTGCTCATTCACTTTTGTAATGACCAAAGCGATTATTTTTAGGAAAATGAGATTAATTATGGTAAGTTTAATTAGAAACTTGTTTTAGGTTAAATGACCACAATTAAATAAGTCGATTGGATAATTAAGTGGACTGTGACTAGTTGGTGATTAGATCGAATTGTTTGACTCATTGCGAGTTGTTTGATTGCGAGGGAGTGATAAGATAGAATCGAGTGGGCGATTAATTGTAAGATGGATTTGGGTTATACCGGCTCAATCTTATGAAATTGAACTAATAATTACAGTTGGATTGAGTAATCGTAATCGGATTAATTAATTATATTTAATTAATTATTACTATCGATTGTTCATTTGGGTGATGGTTGATTGAGTGTTATATGCACTTGTGGGTATATATTATATATATATATATATATACGAGATTTAATCACTGTTAATAGATGCAAAGTCTCGTGGACAAATTGTGCATTCATATGACCATGTGTGGAATCAAACTGCATGTTTTAGCATGAAAATGGCGTTGGGCCGAGTCTTTGAGCACAATTGTATGAGCATTTGACTAAGTGCTAAAGATAAGAATTGGTGGTTGCCCGGTGTATTTGGTCATATAATGGTTTCTCGACTAGCTAGTGCCGTGACGATCGAGTTACACTACTTGTCGGATGCACGTCAATCGCGACGCCAGGTTGATCGGATGCCGGTCGCAGCTTGTGATGGATCGACGCTCCTTACAGGGAATGCTTATGTCATGATGTTCGAAATCACATGGTCTATCGCTTATCATTGCCAAAGAAATGGAACGATGCCTAGTCCTACCGGAAGAACACCAACTAACTAGTGTGTTGGGCACCAATTGCCTAGTGTGCCAAGCCGAATGGCTATTAATAACCGAAATTCATATGGTCTACTTGTGCATGCAAGCTATTGGTTGTTCCGGTTATTGGCCTTGGTTGTTGTGATTGTTGAATCGTGCGAGTGTTGCATTACGTGTGATCGAAGGCAAGGTATGCTTGCATGTGATTGATTTTATACTGCTGGTTTTATGAATTGTTTAGGTCGCCCTGAACGAATCAACGTCTTAGCCGGGTTTAGGCATTGGCTCTCCGAGATTGATTTCTCACCCCATTGTGGTTAACTTTTTTCAAGACCAAGGAAATGGAAGTTCAAGGAAACGTGTGGACGAGGGTGTTGTGACCCCTCTTTTGGAGTAGATATGACTCTAACCTCGACCGACCCGACCCGCCTATCTTTTGTTAGCCTTAAGAAGCCGCCCCGAAGTATGGTGTTATATATGTTTAACTTTGTAGGTTAAAGATTATTTGCTAGTGAAAGTGAATTCACCTTTTTACCGAGTTGACTGTTGTGGTTGGTTGTCCCGCTTTCTATCCCTACGTATTATTATTGTCCGAAGTAAGCCGTTTCCGCGTGCGTAAATAAGATAAAATTGAGTAGGTTGATAACGTGCTTAGGACGTTATCTTTTATGACCTGAGGCATTTTGGTAGGGATGTCGAGGGCCCGGGGATCGGAGCATGACATTATTTCTTTTTTCTTCCCTTCTTCCTCCCCGCCGATCATCGAACCTCGAAAACAGCCAGAGGTGTGGAATCCCTGACCTATGTCGCTTGGGCGAGTACCTCGCGAGGCTGACCTCACCGGCCCACATTTTTGCTTGATCACGAGTCTTGTGACCGGCTGGAGAAAGGAGGGAAAAGAAAAAGAAAAAGAAGTAAATAAAAAATAAAAAACTGAAAAAGACAAGGAGAAGGAAAAAGAGTCGTGGTTCGGTCCTCAGTAACGAGAACAGGACCATTGGTTTGGTCCAGTCCGAACGATTTCAGGTCCAATTAATCCGATTTGCTCTCCCCTAAAAAAGATCAAAGTGCGTAGACAAACATAACGACCACCTTTGTTCACGTGCGCACTTGAGTTCAATTACGATCAAGAGTTAAAATGTCCACTAACAAATTCGAGAGGACTAATTTGGGTTTAAACTATTTGTTTCGCCTCTTTCGTGACTGTTTTATGACCATCAATCACGACGCTAGGGCATAATAGAGTTCTGCAAATATAAAAATAGATCGAATCCACATTGGGTTGTATTTTTTTAGTTGCTCTTGACTTTGGTGCTTGAGATGTTGCGCTAAATATCAGAAGCTCTTTGATTTGTCCACTTTCTATTTTCTTTCTTCAAGTTCTGTTCTTTTTTCTTTTGATTTGATATTTTTGTTGATTATCCATCCTCTCATCAAGGGATTCCACAACTGGAGATTTTACACAACTCAATTCAATTAGGCAACGGCAGATACACTTTTTCTTATTTGTTTGTTTCACCAATTAAATAAAGAATTAGAAAATGTTTTCCTGCAAAATGATTTTTTGTAAAACTTAGTTTTCGGAATTTTTTTATTATCAACAACAATTTATACCTAAACATTTTATTTGATAATGAAAATATAATTCGTTAATTTGTGTTTGTATGTGGATCATTATTAGGAACATATTCTTCAAATTGTTGATTATCCGCTAAATAAGTGCACAATGCAAGAGTGTTAGTGTGTTGCGATTTTTATTTTTTGGGACAAAGTGTTGCAGTTACCAATTAGGAAATAGTGTTACGATAAATTATTTTACAGTGGATACATTAGAGAACTAATTTAACTTCAACAAGGAGTGTCGCAAAGTTGTCTTGCTGTCGATATAACGAGCGAAGCAAGCAAAGAAAAGAAGATAGTTAGACTGTCGGAGGTGGTGTCATCCCGTACTCCCCATTTCCTATCTTCGGAACGAAACTCACAAAGAAAAAAGGAAGTGAGTTAGACAGAAACTAGTGCAAGAACAAGGGTAAGTTTTTCTTTTTCCTTTTTTTGGTCACATAGAATCAGTTGTTGCCAATCCAACGATGACCTCTAGATTTTATGGCTGCTTAGATAGCCCGGATGGCTTGGAGCACAACTTTTTCGAGCCACTCATCAAAATGCCCTCATCACAAAGTGTGTCATCTCTTCTCCTAGGGATAGCTCTTGCCTTTTCTATTCACAAGTTTTCCTTTGGTGCACTTGTGTTGTTGTAAAAAATCCATTGTTCTCTTGATCATATCAAGGCAAAAATTCAAAAGATTTTCGTTTCTCCTCTCTACAATTTCCTTCACATTTTTATTACTAACTTATTTTTAGTGTTCAAGTCAGATATGCATGAGAACATGACAATATGCATCATGACAAGATGTCTGCTCCTCCATAATCTCTCAATAACACCGGACCATTCCATGAAGATAAACTTTGCAAAAAAGTAGTTCTAGTCAATTAAGGGGGAAAATGGTCCAAAAAGTCCTAAATCTTTTGTATGAATGCAAATTCAGTTCTAAAATTGACAATTTAGTCAGTATTGTCCTAAATTTCTTGACGATTTTTCAATATAGTTTAATCGGTCAATGTAGGAATGAAATTGCTAAAGTAGTAATTTAGTCAACGTCGGCCGTCCTACGTGACGCGGCTATTAAATTTAATGCGTTAATAAAAAAGTCAAATACAAATCCAAAAAAATAGGAAAAAGTGATAATTTGATAGATATAGTAATTCATAAATGTGATGGTAACTAAAAAAACAAATTACTAAAAAATAAATAATCTAAAACTTTTTTTACCAACATTTCTTTTAGCTTATTGACTTTAAAAAATCAATTGGCACGGAAAGTAAAATCCATCTTTACTGAATAAAACTCATTGAGCATCATAAACTTGACCAATCATCATATCAAATTGTTTGATATTTACACAACTTTCCCTAAAATCAGTATTAATGCCTCTCTTAACCCCATAATACATTACTACTATAAACACCCCCCCCCAACCCACAAAAAAAAGATAGAGAGAGGAAGATATTCCTCCACTTTTACTTTCCCATAACACCCTTAACAATTACATATGTTTTCCCTTGTCCCAATTGAAACCACACCATCATGAGCACCAAAATCGATTTTCCCATACTACTTAGGGGTGATTGATTCTCAATTCTTAGACCGGTCCGGTCTTTGGATGGTCCAATGAAATCGGTGATTTGAGAAATAAATTGGACACATGTCAAATGGTTGATGAAGTAATTGGTCACTAAGAAAAATTGCCCCGTAACATACTCATGTAACACACCATGTCACATTTTTCTTCACCATGTATATTTTTTCTCCTTTTATAAAAGCTCCTCCACAAAAGGTAATTTAATAATATTGACTTAATCATATATTTGTATTCTATTTAATGCTTGAAAATTCCAGATATCACATCACAGTAGACTTCTAATTCTATTACAATCTACAACGCTTGAAAAATAGAGGATTTTAACATTCTTTTCTTGCATTATAAGGAAGACACAATATAAAGAAGTTATCACCGTGCCAAAAAAAAAAAACAGAAGATGTTGTACAAAGAAGTATGTGTTACTGAAAAATACAAATAAAGAAGTGGGAAGAAAAATGAAAGTAACTAAAGAATGTTTGTAAATAGTTAGCAAATATATCGAAGCGGACACAACACAATACTAAATACTATGTTTACATTTAAAAAATAAATAAAAATAATAATTGGTCCGGACCGAACTGCCTGGACACTTTTTTCCACTTTCAAGAATCGAGAGCCGAGCTGGTGCCTCCAAGAACCGAACCAAACCTACTGGTTAGGGCAATTTTTGATTCAGTTGGTCCATCTTGCTCATCTCTACACGGTTCTCACAACCCCACGGACACTCAGTTCAAAGCATCCCACAAACAAAAAAAATTTATTTGGAAAGACAAAAGAACTACACTCAGTTCATAAACATGCAATAATTGGATGCTCAATTTATTTGGTTCGACATCCTGAACTATGTGCATAAATTACCAAACTGTATCTTAGATAATTTACCCGTTCTTTTAAAATTGTTTATGTATTTTTCCTTTTCAATTTCAATTAAGCTTTTAAATTAAAAATTTATTCGAAATTTTAAGGAAATATTATAAAACTTCTAAAAAATAAATCTTATTAGTTACCTTTTTAAGACCTCATCATTATTCACATTTACAAAAGGCAAACTGCATAGTTTTCAAAATAACGACAATCACGATTTTCCTCACAAAAACACTTATACTGAAAAAAGAATTGTGGCATGTGCGCCTGAATTAGCAAACTATATTTCATATAATGACCTGCTTAGATTATTACTTTTCCTCCTCCTTTTTTAGAATTCCATTTAGTATTCAGAACCTTTACAACATACACATAGCAATTTGCAAAGATATCATTATATTTTTAACATAAATTATATTTCCTTAAAACTTTGGAGAGCAACAAAAAACAAATATGTCCTCTACATATTAAACTAGATAATAATTACCTTCCATATCTTTTATTCCAAAATAATAAAAACGACAATGTTCTTTAGAGTTTTGCCTAAGTGTATTCATGACAGTTACGAGCCACATCTTCTCAAATCATATTATTTTCAAGTAAAAAAATAAATTATGTTACATAAAAAAATAGTAAGGATAGAACTGCATTTTGTATAGTTTCATTAAACATGACTTTGCTTTGAGAGAAAAATTACTATATGTTACATAAGAACACTAAAAGTATTGTTCTGCGATGATGATGCCGCATGCAGACTAGTAGCGAACCTAATTTTTCATGAAAGGACAAAATATAGAGTTCGATTGTCACTTTACTCGAGATAAAATCCAAAAAGGAATTGTTTCAACAAGAGGAATTGGAACTGTGAACAGCCTGAGGATATCTTTACGAAGCTGTTGTGTCAAAGACAACGCATATAACTATTGAGAAAGCTGTGCGTGTCAATATTTGGAAGCCACTAGCTTGAGGAGAAGGATTGAAGATATGATTTGATTATGTATATCTTAGATTGATTTAGTGAATATTTGATGAATCGGTAGAATTAGGAAAAGTATAATCCTATATTACTGTCTCCTAATTCTCCTCTCTGTTCTTGTAATATATATGCTCGTGTACATCCTAAGAACAACACAATCAATACAATTACTTTTCAGTTTTCATTCGCCCAAACTTGCTTCGTTTCCGTCAAATAGAAACTTAGTTGTTCTCGAGGAAAGTACCGATTTGCTAGCGTAATTTATGAAACCCTCGACAAATTCGATCTCTGCATGAATTGGGAACCGCAGCGCTTGTTGCTGAAAATTATACAAAATTAGGATATGACATTCTCCTCACGCATGAAAAGTATCACCCCAATCGTAAGTTTGTTTAATGATGAAAAATAGCAGCTTTTCTGAAAGAAAGAATAATCAGAAAGAGGAAGATATCTTTCGAATCGCTACTCATATATATTGACGCTCGACAATCCAATTATAGTACTAATTACATCATAACTTGATTAGTGAAAACAGTATGCTCGGAAATCTCAAGCCATAGGAAAATCAAAAACTAATCACATTCAAACTAAGCCGTAGGGCCTCCATCTACACGGCCATTGCTGTTGCCTTCTATGGCGCATCTTTCTCGTCTACTTCCTCGTCTCTGTCGTATTAAATCTTCCGCTGCTCATCCACCTCAAAGACTGCGTCTTTCACTCGCACGATCGTGGCCTCAACTCTGCCGTCATCAGACCTTCCCAACCGTAGTCTACTCCGCCGTGAAGAGGTGCAAGATCGAGGTGTCCCTGGAGTCGCCGCCGCGTGCTTGAACTAATTTGAGGACGACAGCACGTTTCGCTTGATTCCCAAGTGCAACCAGCAAGTGTTTCACCCCACATGGAAGGCGTGGCCGCACTTGTGGATCAAGCGAAGCGTGTCGTCGTCCTTGAATTAGTTCAAGCATGCGGTGACGACTCCAGCGACGCCTCACCAATCTTGCCCCCTTCACGGCGGACTGGACGACGGTTGGGATGGTCTTGATGATGGCGAGGTCGAGGCCGCGGAGGGAAATGAGTTAACTTGATTAGGGTTGAAGAAGCTTATCGAACTTAATTGATGGAGAGAGGATTAGAAAGCGGAGAGTGATGCCTTTCTCCTCGATTCTCCCTTCTCTCTGTGAAAATGGCCGACGAGTCAGGAACTAAGTTGTTAAAGGGAAATTCCAAGTCGGTTACACAAGAGAGCGAGAATTGATTCCGTCCTGGCTGATTCTGTTAAGAAGGCCTCTTAATATGCGGTTGTGACATGGAAAGATCGAGAGAGAATCGGAAGTTGTTGCTGACATCCTCCTTCACATTTTGCTTGACCACGATGCTCACTTTGATGCCAATATTTTTTTTATCACTTGAGTGTTAATTTTTTTGTAAAACGATTATTTAAACACCAATTCCAAGTGAGGTCATCGGAATTGGCACTAAAGTGATCGTTTTTTTTTTTTTTTGGATTTGGCACTAAAGTGTCGTTTGTTGGATCACTTATATTTTAATTTTTTTTAAAAGATTATTTAAGTGCTAATTGTGGTGAGGTCGTCGAAATTTCTCACCGTTGGCACTAAAGTGATCATTTTTTTTTTGGATTTGACACTTTAGTGATCTAAATATATATATTGGCATCAAAGTGAGCACCATATACAAATATTGACACTTATAATGTCTTTATGCCGATTTTTATTACATCTAATATCAATAGGAAAATAGCTTCTACTACAGCGCTACAATTATGTTGACTATTTGATTATTTCAATTTTGGCGTGTACGTGTAAGTATATTTTTATCATAGACTAAAACTATTTTAGTTTTGGATGATCGACCGAATAAGTGCATTTTACTACAGCGCTCCTCTTTTCCATTCGTTCCATTATACGTGCATTTTACAAAATACTAAGTCAAATATCTAGGCCGAGAGTTTTGTATTTCCGACTCAACTCAATGGTTAAAGACACAAATAAAACTTACAGCCAAAATTACAGAAATAATTCTTTTTTTTTTGTCAGAGCAGAAATAAACGAAACAAAGGAAAATAAACACAGATGAAAGTACGCATCTCCATAAGTGTTGGTGCAAAGCTAATTTGTATTTGCATGATAAGAAGAGCATGAATGTACAATTTTGACCGGGGCCGAATATGCTCAACCGATACCGCCTAGCATCGCGTGAGGACGACAATGCTACAACCCAGAAAGTGTGGGAACTAATAAACTCGGGACAACTAATAAGCATGATTTTAGGGTAGAATTTGAAATATGAAACCGGACCTGTGGGAAACTTGCTTGGTTCTAGGTTCCAAAAATTGGAGAACTTGTTCCGACATGCATGTTCCAGGTCAAAACCTGCAATAAGTTATTTCGTTTTACTTAGTATATATTTTCGCACGATCGTATGGTATTTCGGGTCATTCGACGTGCAATCTAGAACATCTAGTTTAAACTTTCATTTTCGGCAATATTTATGACGAAAATTTTTACATTATTAATGTTTCACATTTCTTTGTGTGTCTCAATATGAGTTGAGGTCAAGTGGATTATAGCCGCAAGTTGTGGTAATTAAAGGTGATGATTCATTGCAATAGTTAAATTAAAATATAGGTGGGACTTGAGAAAAACTTGGAACATGTGACTGGGTAGGTTTTTGATTCTAAGGTATACATGATACATTCCATGTTTTAGGTGGAACCTATACAAAACCCGAAACCGCTCATCTCTACTTAGGACCATATTCTACAATACAGCTCCGTTTGTTTCTCGAAAAATGAATGATTTAGAACATATTTTCTTAAAAATGATTGCTTGTACAACTTGAAATAATTAATTTATAAAAATTATTTTCACTACCAACAATAATTTATTTCTAAACATTTATGTTGACTGTGAACACATTTATCGTTCATTCATTTTTATAAGCTTTACAAGCAATTAATTTTGAAAAAATATTTTTAAAAATAATTAATTTTCGTGAAACAAACGGAACCTACGCAATTCACACTACTCAACATGTATCAAGTGGAGCTTCTTTACCAAACATGCTTATGCAGTTTGTTATTTTGTTATTGTTTACTATCCATACTTCTTTCTTCTTCCTTTTCTTTTTAATTGATTTTTATTTTTTCATTTTTACAAAAAGTTGAATCCTTGATCAACCTAATTGGGCCCACTCATTCAGACTGATGGCCCATGAAGTTAAAAACCCAGGCCTGTCTCTGCCCTTTTCTCTCCTGGGCTATCCATAGGCGAACGTGAAAAATAAAAGCTCGCGGCTATTTTTCTTCATGAATTTTTGAATGCCGTAATTTGTAGCTCCCACTAGTCGACCACGTTCAGAGCCTCCTAGCCTTGCTGATGATCACGTCTCTCATCTGCTATACTTTTCTGAATAGAGTAGTTAAAGTAGAGGTGAGTGCTTTCATGTTCCGTATAGATTTCACTTGAAGCTTGAAACCTACCTATTAGAACAGGTTCTTCATTTTTGGAACCTAGAACTTGCCCTTCATACTTTGGAACCTAAAACCTATTCTGTTACAAGTTCCAGGGTTGGTTCCAATGTACCCGAGAGCCTGCCAATTTTCTTTTCATTTTTTTAATATTAGTTAAGCAAAATGAGAGTAAACGCAATAACCGCTAAGAGGCCCGTTAAAGCGAATCGTGAAATCATAAATTTTAACAAACTTTCGATAACTTACAAAAACATCATCCCTGGTAAGTAATGACCCCAACAAAAGACCATAATGCAAGACCAATGAAACAAGTCCATTATGGTGTAAGCCTCATGCAAATACAAATTTACTAGTTTTAAGTGTCTAATATTCAAGCGTGAAAAAAGGGTGAACAAAACAATCGTTGCAATCAAGTAAAAAAGGTATAGCCAATTGTTGTTACAATCCACTCACCATAACTTATATTTAGACATGTGAATAAATATAAAACTTTAACAAATTAAAAAAAGTTGCCAAGACAACGGGTTGACCGGATCAGTAGACCGACCCGGATTAAACCGGTCTTGAAATTTTAGCATAATTCAACCTCTAATTAACCTATTTTTATACATTTAACTTCAAAATTGAATTCCAGAGCTTGTCTAGGTCCTTATTATGAGGATATTTTAATTAATTGACTTGGTTAGTGACAAAACCCCAAAGTTCATAATAATTTTACATGTAAATTGGCAATTGAAAACCTTATCAACCGTATATTGCAAATATGACTTCACCAATAGGTTTATCATGGTCGGTTATGGTTGGGTGAAGGTTCATTTTTTATTTGTTAACGACCAATTGAGCGAAAGCCCCAAACTAGGTAAAAAACGCTCTAAAATTAGGTCAATCATAAATTGTCCCCAACCAAATTGTAATTGAAGGTCCCTTGATCAAATGTAATAACTGACTCGAAGGGGAAAAAAATGACTGAGGGGGGTTCAATTTGAGTTTTTGGCTCAATTAGGGCTTGAAATCCCATGAGTTGGGGAAAACTATGATCCTAATCTAAATTTTCAAAAATAATGCGGCAAAAGTGAAATTGAATTTCAAATAAGGCTAATGGCTATTTTTTTCATATTTTTCTGACCTCATTTGGTATTTATCTTAATTTTCTGCTATTTTTAGATAAAAGGAAATTCTGAAATTTTGGAAAAGAATTGGTCAAAATTGGTTCTTTAGGCTTGGCCAAAGGTTCCAGAGTTATATTTTGAATTTTATGAATTTTATTTTTTGTTATTTTCCTCAAATTAAAATGACAAAAAATAAGGTGTTAACAGGTATAATAAATGATATGATAAATTGTTACTAGTTATCGCGTATGGCTTACTGTCCACTTATAGTCTCCCATGTGCTTGTTGAATATGGCTTGTTTCCTCGTCATATCCTATCAGTTTATAATTCCTTAACGTTTCTTCTTGATAAGTGGCCATAAAAACTTCAGAACAATTTAATTTTCTTCACATAGGATGCTCTGAAATTCTAGTATTCTCCATGAATTTCTTTCAAACTTCATCCAAAAGATCTGTACAACATTGAAATGGGATAGATGCAATTGATTTGCTCAGCGGGTCCTGAGGTGTAAAGTTGCCATTTTATATTGAAGAAAAAAATGGGTTCTTCCAATGAGGCAATGTGTGAAATCATTTAAGAACTTTTGCAAAGTGCTCAAGATAAAATTCTTATATTACCTTCAGTAAGAAAGGCAGTAATGATCCTAGAGACAGTGGCTATATGGAATTCAATGGCTGTGGTATAACTGGGAAACAAATACCAATATAACCATTTTAATTCATCTTGAAAATTGGTGATGCCGAATGTGAAGACATGAATGAACAAATGCTTTCCGTTGACTAAGTCATTTCGACATGAATTTTCAATTGATAGGAAAATGCTTTTTGTTGGCCAAGTCATTTTTGGCGAATCAAATAGGGTGAGAGTCCGGAAAACTAATCCCGAGAAAAGTTTTCCCTAAAACAAATGCACCTTTAGACCTCCAAATTGTTTGAATATCTTCAATTGATAATCCCAAATAAGAGGTTTCCTATCTCTGAAAAATTGTCCAGAAAGGATAGGCTGAATTGTTTCATGCGGCATATCTCCGCAGAGGCTTGACGGAGCTGAGGTTGATCCACCAGCAACTTAATGTACATTTGTGATTTGAGCATGTAAAAAGGACGAGAAGACTTTGGATATTGAGAGAAGATCTGAAGGACTTTGAAAACCATTCTGCCAATCGGTGAGAATGAGGAGCTGTTTTGGCTGTGAACTTCATCATTTGGGGAAAGGACAAAATATCCATCTCAACACAGAAATCATAACGAATAAGTTGGAATTCGAATGACATCGAATAAGTTGGAGTTCGAATTTAAATACCATATTTGACGGATAAGATTTCTTTGAATGTAGAGTTGTACTGAAGTTCAGCCGCTGAAAACTGTCCACTGTTATCTTCATAGATATATATCCCTTCGAAAGTTTAAATTATATAGGTCCCACGTAGATATTACCATGAAAAACAATGATGACTATATCGACACGAATCTGCTAAGCATAAAAAGTAAGGAAAATTTTCAAATAAAGGCTCGAAATGGAGTCGTTTTCTAAAATAAAAGCTCGGAGTAGACCCCTGTCTTAAATAAGGACCTGAAGTGGCAAATCAGTCTCAAATATGGGCTTGTCTATCGGCCATATCTTCACCTGTCGGCAGGTCGAGTGATTGTTCCAGCCACCGGAGAAGGGACATTTTTTTTTTCCAAAAAGCTCTGGGTTGATTCATATCTCATCTTTTTCTTTGTTGTATTACATGATTTATCAATCTGAAAGCTACCCAAGCAGAACAAAAGAAAGAGGCAAAACAAGGAAGAAATTTCTCGAGTCCTCTCTCCTTCTCATTCTGGTTCGGTTGCGGAACAATCACGCCTCCGCCTTCTATTTGCATCCTCAGTAGATCTTAGACTAGACACCCAAATCTCACACCTGCGAGCTCAGGGGGAAAAGACGGCGGACCGGAGAGGAAAGGTCTTGGTTTCAATTTTACTCCCTTTTTTTTTTTTGTCTCACAAAATATTACTAAGTTTTACTTGAGTCCTAAATCTGCCTCCATTAACCCTCCATCAAAAGTGATTTTGCACTTGGCTTTTGATCTCTCTTTCTTGGGCTTACGGTTGAAGAGCTCGCCCTTGGGATGCTCGAATAGCTTGTGCTCGGGAGTTTTTCCATTTCTCTATTGTCAACAAGAAGATTTAGATGGAGAGTCAATGGAGGCAGATTTGTGACTCATTTATGGTTTTTGCGAGATTGTAAAAAATTTAGGATAAAGTTGGGACTGGGCTGTAAAATTGAGAAGACATAAAATTAGGATCTTTTCATAGGACCAAATAGTTTAGGGTATAATTGGGATATGACCGGAAGTTGAGGGTCTTTTATGCGACAAAAAAAAGTTCATTGTAGAACCGAGACTGGATTTAGAGTTGAAGGTTTTTTATGAGACAAAAGGTAGAATTGAGATATGAGCTAAGTTAGAGGTAATTTAGAGTATTGGGCCTTATTTACTAAGAAAGATGAAGATTATATATTTGAGATGGGTCTTCTTCTTAATGGAAGTGATATTAGCCAAGCACAAGCTCCCTCCTTTTCAAGTAGACGATGGCTTTCATTTTTGCTTGTACTATTGGCCAGACTCTTGATAGCGTTGAAAGCTTGTGTTTCTTTAACAGGACTTGAAGGTCTAGTAGGTTCTTTAGAGTTACAAATGCGTATCATGCTTGTGTAGGAGGTTTTATTGGGTTTTACTTATGATCAGGACGGGGCTAAGAGGTTTGAACAAGAAATGATGCCAAACGACACGTCAAGAGGTGAAGAATACCAGGTCAACTTCAAATTCGTCGATGCGAAGAGAAAGATTGAGAGGCCATGGATGAATGGTCAGTGTCCCATGAGGTTATGAATTGATATCGATTTCATTTTTGAAATTACTAATCAGAAGAGAATTTCTCTCACGAAATTTATTCCGTATCACGTATATACTTGAGTCAAAGCTCTCTAAAGTACTCGATTCCACTTCCTTACGAACCTTATCAAAACTAACATGCCGGAACAAATGAAGGAGATTGTCTAGAAGCGATTTAACTTAAACATTATAATGTTTGATATAAGTCTGAATTTCTAATGGGGCTCAATTAATATGGATGTAAAAGCTGGACTCTGTTTTGCTTATTTTAGCATTTAAGTATGTAATTTGTAGAATATTGACCGAGGTCAATGCTATGAGCTACAGGTTTTCATAATTGCAATATGATAAATAACAAGTAGAATGAATTTATAAACTCAATCCTAAAATTCAGTGAATCAGATAGCAAATATACATGCAAAAGAGCCAATACTTTTATGAGCCTTACATCGAATTGTACAAGAAGATCCAAACCGAGAGAATTGACGGATGATAATTCACCACCGCTCCCGCTCTCCTTTTCATCTCCATCGCCCTATCCACCGCATCCTCGGCCTCCTCAACAACTCACTGGCACCTCTGCTGGCACCACCATCCGTCCATGACATCGCTTCCACTGTTGCTGCCATATCTAGTTGAGATCGTGTTTGCTATCGCTACAACCTACCCTCACTCCACCAACCACCTTTAGTCAATAGAAAATATAATCTCTTAAGTTTTAAATGGTGAAGATTCAACTCCCCATGACATAGGGGTAATCCTAAAAACTGAAGATACTGCTGAGGAGTATGTCGGGGAAGACAGAACTAAAAAGAGGTGGGATAAAAAAGTGGAATATGAACTTCAAGGGTTAAATAAGTGGACATGACAATTAATTTTACACGTCATTTGTGGAGCCCTCTGTCGGAATCCTACTGGGTGCCATCCCTCAGCTCTGGCTACGACGTGGACTGGAGAGGAGCAGCAGCAGCAGCAGCATAATATAATGAAAGCATTCAAGTTGCAGAAATCTATTAACAGGACATGAGAGCATTCTATACCATGCAATTTCCCTTGCGCTCTTTTCTTTTTCCATATCTAAACCCTGTATGTTTGCCCTTCTTTCTCTGAGCCTCGAACATATCTTATAATGATCTCGAATAACATATCGAATGTCCAAATCTTTTGATTGCTTTGACGAAGTAAAGATGTAGCATGGCTTCTGTTGCCAACAACCTAGGAATAAGATCCAACATATCTTATGAGGTTGAAGCTTTGTCTTTGATGCCACCCTCATGTCGCAGGCTGTTCTCTCTAGCATAAGCAGACTTGTTACCCTGAGAGGTAAGGGACAAATTTAACATATATCAAGACTGATAACATCTTGTTATTCAAGTGCACACTGTTTGTCTCAAAAATAAATGATACACACTTGGAATATTGTCCCGAGCTTTTTCAAAGCTGTAGCTCGAAGCTTGAGAACATTCTTGGAAGCATGAGGGTCTTTAAGAACCTGTAACAACAAAAAGAACAGTTACTATTTTTTCACTTAAAAGGACAGTGTCTGAGTCAGCTTCTTTTATCCTCCGGAAAGTCGGTAAATTTCAAGTCTGGTTTTGGCAAATAACATGCAATGACACACCCCTCATTCCACCATCCCCACTCAAGCATTCTGTCTGAGTAAGAACAACAACTTTTAATATACATTTGCAACTGAAGACATCTAGCTCTGTTCAAGCATATATATATATTTTAAAAACGTAAACTAGCAAGTATACAAAACAAATTGAGAGGAAATAGGAAGAAACAATTTGAAATTTCAGTAGTGGTCCCTCCACTCACTCAGCAGGCAACGAGGTGCAGAGCATACTACTGTCTTTTTGTCCATATGATGATTTCGGGTTCTTAACATTTAGCTGACTTCTTGAGCAATGCAAGATTGAAGGGAAGAAAGTTCCAGCTCTTCACATATCATAAATCGTGATTAGCTGGCCAAGGATGGTGTCACAAGCTTATACTGTTTTGGTGCTACAAAAGATCTAGCACTCACCGCTTGGCAGAATTGCGATAAAGTTGACTCTATATCAGCCACATTAATTTCCCATAGCGAATGAAGCATGGCATCCTTCTTCCCTTCAATAGCTTTTAGAACCATCTCTTCTTTGTTTTCTCCTTCTTTCTACTGTTTCAGGTCATCCTGTAATTGAATCAAAGTAACAGCAGCTGCACATTCAAGCATTCATGAGCCTGCTGACTACAGTAGAAGCTCTACAAGCAATAAACGACCTTAAGGCCCCGATATCATATCAGCACGCATCATTTCCTAGAATTAAGAGCGAAAACACCGGCAGCTGCCTTCACTTGCGATGTTATCTGGTGCCCTTATCACGCACCCACTCTGCTAGAAAAGGGACCTTCAAAAATAGTTTTGCAAGTTCTTTTTGCAGCTTTTCGCTTGTAAACATAGCCGATGGTATGAAGCACGGCTTCTCCGAAAGCTATGGTTGACAACAGTTAATGTCATCAGTAAATGAAAAAGAAAAAAAAAAACGCGACCCTTCAATTGGGGCAAATCACTTCTCTTGATACCATTGCCAAAAACAGAATGTACTGAGAGAGAGGGAGAGAGAACTGGTGCTACACAACAAATTTCTTCAAAAGATTTCACCAAGTAGAAGTGAAAGGACAATTGCCAATAAACACCCAACCACTTTAGACTGATTCTTTTGTCTTTTTTTTTTCCTTGGCAAGTGATTATCCCCATTCTTCAACTAGCCGTTTATTTACATAGGATAATGAGAAGAGATTGTTAGAGATATCCCCTAAAGTGACTATGTAATAGTTACATATTAGGGATTTCAATTGTACTTTCAATTTCTTATTTAATTAATGGCAAAGACGTATTTATTCATTTGTCCAATTATTTACTTATATGAATAAATTTCATAAGATCGCTTGTAATCGAACCTATTCTTGAGACGTTGAGAATATGTGTGATGGGTTCACGGTTAAACTGAATCTTTAAACTGTTCCCGATCAATGGATCATTGAATGGATATAAATGATCCCGTTGAGATCTCGTGTGTTCTTAAACTTCATAATTAAGTATTGGATACTTAAGGGAATGATGAGTCACAAGTCATTGAGTATTGCGATGCCCGAGTTAGAACACAGGTGCTTATATTAGACAAGTTCACTTGAATGTGATACGCATCGAACGATTAGCGATATGGAAGCTTTTAGCGTGGTCAATGTCTAATCGTTCATGGTTTGGTCTTGTGTAAATAATTTTCAGACCTGAGGCACAGGTGTTGACTTGTGTGTTGGATGGCTATGGTTCACGAAAACGCATATTGACGGTTCGTCGATCCGTCTCTATACTTGATGGTCGTAGTTCATGCACATATGGAGTTGCACTTGTGTGCAAAATGGAATCTATCTCCTTGTTACATGCAAGGTATGATATCCTATGGGATCTAATTATGATAATGCATTGAAATCCTCAGCCGAGGTTATAATCGAGAATGAAATGTTCATGTCTCATATAAATGCATGTCGAATTAGATTTGTACATATGATCGAATTGGTGGTTTGACAAATATTTCATGGCTTTTGTTCGATCGGGATATAGTAAGACGAGAGGGATTGAATTACACTATAGCCAAAGCCGAAGGGTTCATTATGTTCTTAAAGCATTCAAATCTGTTTGGGTAGCCATGACATATTGCTAGATGTCACTCATGGCTTGTAGGACCTAGAAATTAATCGAGATAATTAATTCACTTGAAAATGCTAATGTGTTAGTGCATGTCTTACTTGGTAGTTCGGTGATGAACCTAGGGATGTCACACACCTTAACCAATACACGACGACGATGAACGAGAATGATAATATTGCAAATATGTTTGCAATCACAACTATTGAATTAGTTGGACTGAAATTAGATTAAATATAATATAATTTAATTTTTATTTTTAATTCATAGGCGCACGTGCATATGATGCACACGTACGCTTAACGTGGACATATGTTATATGTCCAATATGCACATATAATGTTGGTATGTACTTTTTGTTTTTATAATAACAATGGTTATTATTATTTATAAAACCAAAAATAATAATAATAAAAGGGCTGCACATGATCAGCAACGGTTGCTGATCATGTGGATACGTTCGCTGATCGTACATTAAAATAAACAAAAATGACAAATGAAGAACATAGAAAACGAGTGAAAACAGTTTTCTCTTGGGCGTGCATTTGTGAGAGACGAAGAGCATTGTGAGTGCGAGAGATACAAGAAAACAAAATTCTCTCCATACTTGGGCTCTTGCGTTGATCGAAAGAAAAAAATAAGCGTGCGAAGAATTATCCCCACGAGATTGCTAGCACAATTAAGTGGTGATTCTCGCGTGTTCGTTCTTCCGTTCGTCGTTGCGATTGGTGGTGTGTCTAAACTAGAGGCTCGACACTTGTAAAGCTTGGATGGAAGAACATCTGAATCTTTTGTTTTAAGCGCACTTTAAGAGGTAATCTGTTAACTCTATTTGTTAATTAAGATTTTCGATTGAAACGCACGAACAACGTCTCTCGGAGATACATGTATGAGTTTATTTATTTCCGGTGCGTTTTATATTTTATTATTTATTTGCCTATGCATGTTACGTGTACCCCAAGATGTGTACTGTCCTATGAAAATAAACAAAGCAATATACATCCTTCGGGAACTGCATCAGGAAAAAAATACCAAGGTGTGTTCCTATCAAGAATTATAACAAATTCGTCCTGTAGCTATTTACGTGTAAAAGAAACTATCAAATGGAACCTTTAGGAGTCTTCACTTTATCACTTTATTGTGGACTTGCTCTTGTTCAAGTAAAAAATTTGCTGCATCTCACATGTTAAACCTCGAACCTATGTAGCACGGACTCGCTCCCTAGGCCGTCGTGCGCGTGTCGGACACGTGTCGGTGTCTGACACGCCCCTAACACGCTCGGACACGCGGTCAACGCATGTCCGATCTTCCGACTCGCAGTCAACAAAGCTCGGTGCTGGACTCGCTTGCGGACTCGCGTGTCCGAGCAATTTGGGAAACAGAATTTAGAAAAAGAACGGCAAAAATCAATTTAAAAAAGGAACGTTGGCCACTCGTAGAACTCAAGCCGAGAACCAGTAATCGAGATCCAGGCGACGGCGTGCACGGCGAGGGCATCGGAGGAGAAGAGGTCGGGCTCGAGAAGAGGGAGCCGTCGAGGTTAGAGTTAGAGGGAGAGCCGCAAGTGATGAGGATGGAGCTGTGGGCAAGAGAGTCGGCAGGCGAGAACCTGTGCTAAAGAGCTTGAGTAGTAAGAAGACGAGGTGTTGAGGGACGACAATGTAGGGGAGGGAGCGGGGACGACAGCAATGGGCGGAGAAAGAAAGATATTTTGGAGGAGAGACCACGTGTTTAAGGATGAGGGAGCTGGGAAGAAAGATCAATCCTTTTCAAACCCTAGTTCTCAGGTAGAGTTAGCAAGTAGAGTTAACCCAACCATGGCTTAGGACCCTTGAGTCTTGGTCTTGGTTGAGGAAGAAATTTGGGGGACTGCTGACGAGTCCTTGGGATATGAGTTTTTAGCGCGTGTTCGCTTGTATGACTATGACTTCTAGAAAATAAAGCATAAATTGCTATTTCTTCTTTTTTCAAGTTTTTAACTATTTTTTTGCATGCCCGATGATTTTTCACAGATTTTAAATCATATTTGCAATATTTATATATTTGTGAAATCGAAAAAAATTGAAAAAGCGGTAATATATCATGTAGATATATTTATATATTTAATGTGCAACGTGTCCTAACGTGTCGAATTCTCTACTTTTTAAGAAATCACGTGTCCACGTGTCGTGTCGTATCGTGTCGCGTGTGCTCGTATCGTGTTGGTGCTACATAGCCTCGAACTACTAATAAATGACAAACTTTAAATGACACTGAACCCGATCAGACCTTCTCACTAAACAAGATAGAACCATATTTGAGTATATGAAAACTTCTGCTTTTCTGGTAATAAATTAACTCGAACTATCACATGTTTACGTCTGCCGGCTTGACACCAATTCGAGCAAGTCCACTTTGAAGAGAAAATGAATACGTGCATATATTAGCCGGTTGATTTTGGAAGGGTGGAGCTTACTTAAAAGCATTTATTTTACACATGCAAAGATGAACACAATTAGACTTGCAAAGATCGAGTTGTTGACAGTATTTGTAGGAGGTTTTGTTAAAACTGTATCCCGAAATGTAACGAAAGGTTTGATCTTTTGCGAAGTTTTTCTCTCCTCAAAGGTTGGGGAAAAATTTAGATAGGCCATATGAGACTCCTACATAGGTGCGGAATAATGCAGGAGTATCAGATGGCCTATGTAAATTTTTCCCCCTACCTTTGAGGCGGGAAAACTCGCAAAAGATCAAACCTTTCATTACATTTCGGGATACAGTTTTAACAGTATGTCCTACAAATTCTGTCATCAACTCGATCTTTGTAAGTCTAATTGTGTTCATCTTTGGATCTTTAACGATATTATTGGTTTTGCATATCTCTGAATATTAAGGTACGATTTCATATTTTATTTGCCTCGTTAATTGCTACGCTAGAAAGAACTAGAATTTCCATGACTAAATGCTTTCATTAATATCTAGGCGATTTTGATTGCATCATTCTGTCATTGATATGCTTGTACTTTCATTTCCATAAATCACACGTAATCAAAATAAGAATATTACTAAAATCACATCTTGGATGATTAATAATTTTATGATGCGTTATTGATACAAAAATTAACAAGAACATGTATAAGGTGCATCCGGGGAAACTTACCATTTATTTTTATTTTTGCTCTATATTTTATTTCCTTTTAGGTTTTCATTCTTGAGTCTCTTAAAGTGTAATTCCCATACATCTTACCAAAATGAAATTCTCATACTTGTTAAAACACCATTTATCACTCACGGGTCCTGTTTCTGGGGGTCTTAACAAGCCCATGCACTAATTTTACACTGTATGGCTTGGGTTATCTTTCTTTCTGTAGCTTATTGGTTTTATTATTGATTGATTTGATTGCTAGTACTTCAGCGTTTATGCATGGACATCTAGATGCGTGTTAGGGAATAAATAGGAAAGATGGGATGCAGAAAGTTTTCATCAAAGAGAAAAATACTAATATTGACGGCATTAGAAAAAAACGCTGTCATTATACGGTGACTGACTGAATCAAATAGGAAGGCGTGAGCTCAAGAGATGCATGTACCCAAGCTAGCATCTCTACGCTTGAGGGGATCCGCCCCTCCCTCGGCCGTGGTGAAGAAGGTGAAGAAAAAGTAAGATTTTATTGTGAATATATACTGTGTGCAATAAGAACAACTCATAAAAATGAATTAAAAAGTTAAAAAGAATTCTCTCGTAAGAAAAAGATAGCGGGAGAGGAGTAGCTGGGATTGGAGGAGCTATCGTGGCTTCCAGAGCTGAGTCAAAACCGCTCATAACAGGAAATCGAAAAATTCATTGTCTCCGATTTACCCATGTAATATTTCAAAAGCATCGCATCACCAATGATAAAAAGCAGCAAATCAATTCCGATGAACAATCAAACCTGGAGCTTCACTTTCTTCCGGAACTGGACATTCACCAAATGAGGCTGCGCGCCGTCGGATCTGAGTCCTCCAAAGAAAACCACCAAAGAAGCAAACCTAACGATCAATTCTCGAAATTCTTCTTGAAGCGGAGAACTTAGAGAGAGAGG
The DNA here is from genome assembly GCA_021437795.1 of Rhodamnia rubescens. Lineage (NCBI taxonomy): Eukaryota > Viridiplantae > Streptophyta > Magnoliopsida > Myrtales > Myrtaceae > Rhodamnia > Rhodamnia rubescens. The sequence continues at coordinate 1,411,051 of JAILYA010000042.1, read as the reverse complement.
GAGAGAGAGAGAGGATGTGTACTACCACTAAGTGTCCAGGTTGTCGTCCCTGAAGGGAGGAGAGGGAGGCATCGGCGGGTCAGAGGGAGCACGGAATAGAGAAAAACCTGAACTGTTCTCAAACGCACACGTGAACGAATTCGCTATGGCGTGGTGTTTTTAGATCAGAACGTAAGCTCTAAAACATCACTGACTCTCTAGTCTCTACTACGATTTAATGTCAAGCGAACAGTAAGGAGCAAACGGTTATAGGGAGAGAGAACCTCGAATCTTATTCAGCTTGATTTTCGCGATTTAACAGAATCGGTTGAGATAAGGTAAGATAAGCTTTGATTTGAATAAGTCTTGCTGAAGTTGAGGAGGGCAGTTAACATAATCGCGATTTAACGTGTCTAAGTAAATCTTTTCCTTCTTGGGGAACCCAAAATGGAGGAGCAAGAATGGTGGAAGAATCAGATTTTCAGAGAAGTCTAGTATTTTCAAAAGTTGGTTCCGTAAAGATCGAGATTTGGAGGTTGGATGTTGCGGATTTTCAGAATGCGATCCACTTGATCCAAAGGAAAAGGAGATTTTGGACGCTTTGCAGCTTCCCCAACGTTATCTCGAATGTCGACTCTCTAATGGTACATAGCAAGCATTTATACTTTCATTCCAGGTTATTTTGACATTATTGAGATGATATTGTTCATCTCGCCTATACAATAAGCATCACGAACACTCATGGTATTTAGTCCTATGTTAATTTAAAGAAAATGAAATTATAACTAATTATACACGATAAAAACGTATTTATTGGATATGTGTTAAAAAAATAAGAGATGAAAAATGACAAAAGAAATTACTAGAACTAGTCGCATCATATATTCATACAGTATAATCATTTATGGCTCCTTTCGAAAGGAATAAAAAGATGGAGACTGGGTTAAGGAAAAACCTATGCCCACGTGTGAAGACCTTGATGGCTTTATATAGTGTTAAGTAGGTTGCGAAAGAGAATGGAATGAAGTTCTGCTATAAGCATTCCTCGGGATCATGGCCGCGGGATGAGTCGGCCGCCTCTCTCTTTTCTCTCAAGTGTGTTTCTCTCCAATAGATGAGAGTTGCCCTTGCTCAATCTAGCGAGAGATGGCTTTGCTTGGGCAAGGGTGGCCCTAGCCCTACTCGACACGGCCACCCTTGACGACCACAGGCGAGGTGAGGCGAGTTTCGCCTCCGCCTACAAGGAGGGCCCTCGCCTAGTGCTGGGCGAGGGTCGTAGGCACTCAATTAATAGAAAATGTAAAGAAAAGGAAAAAAAAACTTCAAAATTATATAAAAAAATATTTTAAAATGTCCGCATCGGTGTCATTTGTGCCACGTAGGATGATCGACATTCACATCAATAATCTCTCACCGAAATTCGCCGAATATACTCAACTAGCAAAATATGAAAAGGTTTAAGCCTTGATTCACACAATTGAAATGTTTAAGATCAAATTAGCCAATTGTAGGACTGCTCGGATAATTTTCCCAAGTTTTGACTTTATTTAGAAAGAAAATGTTATAATATAATTGCAAGTAACAAGAGGACAAGAAACCAATTTAGTTGTGGTTCAATTCAGACAAAGACCTATTGACACTCGATTTTTAACCGACAAGTTAGTGAAAGGTAAAAACTCAAGATTTTGGTTTTTGATCGTGACAAAGCTCAATTCTTAGCTAGAAAGTGTCATTTAGCTCTAGCTCATCCTTTGATTTTAATTTCAAGAAAATTTAAAATGTTGACTTTTGAGTTGACTTTTTTCAGCCATTTTTTACCCAAAAGCCAACCCGTGGTCAAAATTTTTATCTTTGCATAAAACCTTCTAAATAGTGTCAATTACTATTTGCAAAAGAAAAATCGAATTTGAACCAATCAATTGGCTGTTCGACCCAAAAAGTCAAACCGGCAGTCAATCTGGACAAAAAAATAGAAAAATTCAAAATCTCAAAGTTGGCTCATTTGTACTTCAATTTCACGTTGGCATTGAAAATTTTACAAAAGCACTTAGTAATTGATTTTCCCTGATTTGGAAATATCACTTCCTAGTTGATCAAAAGGTCTAAACCATTATCGGTGTTCTAATTCAATTTTCTCTTGACTCTGACTTTTGATCTCGCTTCGATGATATAATGCCGTTAGTTTGCTCGTTAATCTATGTCCTCTTTAACATTCCCTTGCAACGAAGCCCAAGTTGGTTCATGACATATCGTATCCTGTGTACGACAAATTACATTTTGCACAAACGCTCATGATCTTTTGGTTAAAGTAACGCCATCATTTTATCAGCCAATGCGTCTAATATTCTCATATTTACAATATGTTGTGCCCTATATTGGTATCGTTCTGTATAATGAAAAGGCAAGAAAGAATATTGCCAAGGAAAATCGTGAAGTAAGATAATCTTGTCCTTCCATGCCTTTTCAGAATCATACGTATAGTTTTGAAACTTTACAGTGAAATTTGTTGATAGAGTGATATTTTGCTTTAGTCTTTCAGCTGTGCTTTTTCATCAATGTAATCTATGTCAAGATCATTTTCACAATTTCATTTTACAGTGAAATTTATTGATTGTGATCGGTAATTTAGCAAATTCCTATCTGCATGACACCCTTTAGATCGTTAGAACCTACCTTACTTCCCCAATGAATCTGCATGAAAATCTTAGGATAAAATTCACTCAACTTAGGTACCGAAAGGGTGTCGATAATAACATCGACGTAATCAAGTCCTCGAACCCACTTCTCTGATTATCATGGAATCCAATGATATTTCTTGATCGTTCAATAGGGTTTCCTATCATACACTCAAAAAAATGATTAGTGGCGACTACGTTGGCATGCACACTACTCCATGTCATGAAAGTGTATGATCCCCCACTTTGCGAAAGGGATCGACCCTTGTTTTTTAATAATGCCCCCACATCGCGATTTGGGTAATTGTCGCGACCTAAAAAAAAAATAAACAAAGTTATCATTTTCGGGCTAATGGATTATCGGGTTAATTAATTAACTAACATAACTCGGACTCTCCCAAGTCCATACCAAATCGTAACTTAAGGTTCGAATGATTAACATGCAATGTGATTTGAATTTGGAGTCGCCACTAATCATTTTCGGTAGGTCGATTAGAAACCTAAATAAAATAGCGGGAGAAAACTATCTTATTTCTGCGAACCGAGATTAAGAGTCCGGGGACTTGGTTACATTAATTACAACTAATGCCCTTTCGGTACCTTAAAATTCATGAAACAAATAATGGATTTGACAAATTTGATGAATTCTACTTGAAGATAAAGAATCAATTTTTTTGGATTTTTCTTCCCATGACATTTTTTTAAATAAAGAAATTACATGAAATTAGGATGAAATAGGTTCAAGGTTACTCCCCAATTTGAACTCGTGCACCAAACTCGTGCTTCGGGCTTGTCTTGACCATTGGATCGATTTGGTGACTCGTTAGACCAGAAATCTCTTGGTCCTATCTCTCATTCACGCTTCTTTCTCATATCGCTAGAATTTCATGAGAGCTCAAACACGGGCATTGATATTTTTCCCTTTTGCTCTCCTTCTATTCTTGTACCATTGATGTCTCATCGTTGATATGCAGTTGTTATTTAACATAAAAACGTAGAGAGAAAAAATCGGTGTAGAAAATCTGAGCTAATTTGTATTCGAAATTAAAGAAAGTTAGGGAATCACTTAACTTTCTTTTCTTTGGCGAGCTTGAACGATGGTGATGAACTTGTGGCTTGTGTTGATGGGTACGAAATTGGCAATGGTAGCACCGAGCTTCAAAACACTCAAGCCCTCTCAAAACTCTCTCCAAATTTTTTCTCAAGAATTCTCTTTTTCATCTCTAAAGAATTCCTCTCAAAAACTCTCTCAATTCTCTTTCACCCCAAAAACTCTCTCAATTCTCCTCTACTCCCTCCCAAAAAACTCTTCTTTTATAGGCAAAATTCTTCATCCTTCATTCTTCATCTTCATTTCCTCACCTTCCATTTTCATCTTCCTTTCTTCATCTTCATCTTCTTTTCTTCATCTTCATTTCCCCACCTTCCATTTTCATCTTCTTTTCTCCATCCTCATCTTCTCTTCTTCATCTTCATCTTCTCTTCTCCACCTTCATTTCTCCATCTTCCATTTTCATCTTCTCTTCTTCATCTTCATCTTCATCTTCCTTTCTTCATCTTCCATTTTCATCTTCTCTTCTTCATCTTCCTTTCACCATCTTCCTTTCCCCATCTTCTTTTGGTATTTGCAATGCGGTCCCCGAAATTTCAAGTATTTGCAATCAGATCCCTGAAGTTTTGAGTATTTGCAATACAATCCCCGAAGTTCGAGTATTTGCAATACGATCCCTGAGAAAATATTTCTTTCAAGCCCGAATCTTCTCGGTGCATTTTTTCACCCCATGCCTAGTCCGGACCCTGTTAAATTAAGCTCAAATTATATGCCAATGCTAAATGAATATGTGAGATGATTTTTGTTTAGAACTAAAATTAGTTCTAATTTTTATGCAAAAAATATATTAGTCAAAATTTAGGCGTAAACGGCTGCCCCTCTTTGAGTGGAGGCTCGTAGAGGTTCCGGCTCAAAGACAAAATTGAACCCTAAATTTTGATAGTGCAAATGATGGATGAACTTTTTGGCGGGAGTTTTAGTCCCATTTTTTATGTAATGAAGTGATGCATGATATGCAAGGCTGTAAATAACATGTGTCATAATTTCTCTTTTCCATGTTAGAGAAACCCGCACATGGATCGCATACGAGAATACTGTTTTACCAAATACCTCATAAGCTGGTGATTCCCTTAATTTCCAAGTTTCTTGCAAACACGAGAACCTTAAGGTATTCGGCTTATCTGTTATCGAGACTTCTCCCTAATGCGAGACAGCGCAAGATATGAGTATCCTTCCGGATCACAAGAGCTACGTCGTTGTGAGTCGAAAGAAGTAGAATCAAGTTCACAAGAGCTACGTCGTTGTGAGTTGATTAAATGTCGAAATCGCCGAGTGCATATGTCTTCACGATTCGACAAAGGGGAACCAAAATCTTAAGAGCTACGTCGTTATGATTTGGTTTGGATCAAAATCACAGTGCTTATGTCTTCGTGATTTGATAAAGGAGCCGAGAATCATAAGAGCTATGTCATTATGAGCCGACTAAAGGTCAAGATCACCAGTACATATGTCTTCGTGATCGACAAAGGGAGCCAAAATCTTAAGAGCTACGTCGTTATGATTTGGTTTGGATCAAAATCACGGGTGCTTATGTCTTCGTGATTTGATAAAGGAGCCGAGAATCATAAGAGCTATGTCATTATGAGCCGACTAAAGGTCAAGATCACCGGTGCATATGTCTTCGTGATGCGAGGCCGAAATCATAAGAGCTACGTCGTCATGATTTGATAAGATGTCAAGATCGCCGGTGCATATGTCTACACGACTCGACAGGAGAGGCATATTGCCTAAATTGAATCGTAACAACTATCATCGGAGGAGTTGTTAATTTGAAAATGGGTTCGAGAAAACTTACCTGGGTTCTCCGAATGATTAATCAAAGAACGAAGCGGTCGCTTCGTATCATACATGGTAGGCATTTGCCAGGAGAACTTGCTCATTCAATAATCCTTGGATGAATTTCGAGACCTTGGGAGGGACATCGAACATCGGGAATGTATTACCCATCATAGAATGTCCGAGGTAACATGCGCAAACATATTCAACATGTGCATAATGCAATCACTCATACTATGGTTTATGCATAACAATTCTATCAAGTTTGCATTACCAATCCTGTACAGGGATGTTCTCACATTATGAATACCTCGAATGTGAGCCGAATGGGAGGACTTCAGTCCGAAAGGGTTTTCTCTCACTCTCAAGAAAAGTTATTTATCCTGTCTGCGGGATTCAAAAGAAATCACTCAATCTTTCCATCATCGCATTCGATAAGGATCCGAGTAATCTCGCAATTGATACGACCGGAGCCGATCCGGGAGGTCTTGATTAGGACCGTAATGAGGGCTAGGTCAAAGGTTTACAAAGGAGACTCTAGTTGAGTCAAGGTTCTTTGAAATGAATTCCTTCGTCATCTCTCCGGGTTTACAAGTCAAGAACCCCGCAAAAATGAGAGAGAAGTAATCTTGCCCGAACTTCTTCGAGTGATGCTTAAAATCATTGAACTCCACATTAATTCAAGTGCCTTAGTCAAAAAATACTTTTAAAGGGTTGTAATGGAGCTAATGATTTGGGGACCGAGAAACAAAAGGGTTCGTTTTGGCTCGAAAGATGTTTGAGAATGGGCTTGATGTTGGTGATCATTACAATCTTGTCACCGATCATGGCCTTCTAGGATACCATCATTGCTCGATGATGGTATGAATCGAAAGATAGCATTTGCAATTTGACACTTCGTGGAGATTTTTCTCTCAACCCTTTTAGGATATACAGGAAAATTGTGCATTCAAATTCAGAAATATTCTACAAATGAACAATGAATTGAAAGGGCATTGGCCTTGCTTTTGGTAGGCACTTTGCTTTTTAAATGCCCGGGAGTTTTTTGTGGAATCAGTTTTCCTCTTTCTTCTCCCTTTTTTTTTTTACTCCCAACTCTCTTTTATGATTGTATCTTGATGAGTTCATTGGGAGATTCTCTATGGATCCAGCTTTTCGGTCCCTCTACTCAAAGATGGGCCATATTCGCTTTGGGACAACAATGATCACCAATAAGGGCTTTTAGAAACGAATTTGCGAGGCTCAAATGGGTTGTGCAAATGGATATAAATGTATGGGATAGAAAAAGAAATGTTCTTCGTCACCCTAAGGCACTTGAATTAAAGCGCAAGTATAATGCAAAGAATCACCCGAAGATTGATGTTAGTCCAAGCAAGAAGATTTCTAACCATTTGTCTCGTGATGCTGATGGAATTACCTATGTATTGCCCCAATGTGGGGTGGTTCTTGACAGGGGTTATGGAAGTGAAATCTCCACTCAAATGGGTTGATCAATGGATAACTTGCAGTGTTTAGGGTAGAGAAATGAATGCCTCCATCACTTCGGTTATCGTACCTTTCGCGAGAAAACTCTTTACCTCGGGAATGCGGAATTTTGCCACCGTTCATCTCGCCTGAAAAAAATTGGACGTGTTTGGGTAAGGATTGCCTTTCATCATCCTGTCATGCCCCCTTCGTACATTCGATGTATCTTACGTAGTTCATGTTCCTTATTCGAGTTGGTAAATTAAACATGAGGAACAATCATGTGAAAACTATGCAGTGTATGAGTGTTTTCGAGCATATAAAATGCAGCAACTTTTTATCTTGGCGGACAAAGTTTGCAAGTACATAAAAAATTTCTTAGGGGCGTGGATCGTGAGTTGCCCCTGCTCATGCAAATGCGTTGCAAAACTTCATTGTCCGCTTCGAGACATGAGATTGTCAAAGGCTCCAAGAATTTCTCATTTCATTAATTTTTCAAGGAGAAGAGATACCTCTCTGTTTGGACAGGTAGTGACCCTTCGTAAAAATCAAAAGGGAAAGCATCAATGTATGTCCTCATGTTCTAAAAGAGTTGAAACGATACCACTTTACCCATGTACGTATTCCTCGCGAACTTTGAATTGAAAAGATCGATTCATCTTGATCGGATTGTATGTCCGGGATGTTATCTCTCCTGGTTCTATAACCGTCTGGGCTGAGCTTCGATCTGCGAAGCAAAAAATGTTTTTATTAATCTTTGTACATTGATGTCAAATCCCAAGATTGACCCCGGGATGCCTCGGACCACTTTGTCATTCCCCAACCACTATCTTTGCGGTGTTGTTGGCGTCCACGGGTGGTTCGCTTTTGTTATATTGTTCTCAAAGCGGTTGGCAATCCCCGTCGAGAATAAAATAAGCTTAACTTAGAGTTTGAAACGACTAAGAATCAATTGGGACGATACGGAGTTACCCATCTTTGAGCCTCGTTTGGTCTTTTACTTGCATTCTCCCAAGTAAGGCTATTCGGAATCTCTCTTTACGGGCGTTCGGGAGCGTCGTCCACAAATTGATTTGCTACATGCCTAGTTTTATAAGGAACTTACGCATTTGATAAGAGAGGAGAAAATTCGCCCTTTAACTCTAGGCAAATTCTAGACAACTAGAAAGTAAAAGTATCCCACGCAGGGAACTATACATGGAATTAAAGGAGTATTCATGCGAGATTGGTTCCACCTCTTTTGCTAGCTATTCCAATGATTGGCTGATTTTGTCTTGGATCATACACCAACGATCGTTGTTTGAGGATCCATGATCACTTGCTTCGGATCACAACTCGGAGGTCTTTCGGCTCCGAACCGGGCGACCAAGGCGGTGAGCTCATCATCAAAGTAACCTTTTGATTTTTCGGGCAATTGATACTCGAATTGGGCATTGCTACTTGCTAACACCTGGCGACAGATTTTCTACTTTGTTTTTGCCATGAGCGATCGACTCCTTGAGCTTGAGCCTCCGCCGTCGCTCGGGAACCCGTAGGGATGATCAACCGGTCCGCTGCTAGAACCACCAGTGGAAGGTCGGTATGGCCGGTATTCTTGATTGGGAAATGGCCGGGTATTTTTTGCTCCGTAGGTTTTCCCGGGATTAATCTTCCAAATAACTTTGCTCCGGTCGCCTTGGTTCCAAGCTACATCGTGCTTCTTGACTTATCTCTAAATCATGAAGGTGATTTGTGACACTTCGTAGAGTGAACCCGTCTCATATTCATCATTTTGAGTACAGCCATTGGTCGTCTTTGAATTGATTCCTAGGCTGTCGAACTGTCTCGATGAATATAGAATGAAGCTCGGCGGACCAAAGGGGCATTTTCTTTCCGACAAAATCGTCGTAGTAAGTTTGGCCATAGTTCTTTTGTTCGAGTAATTGCTTCCTTACAGCATGTTGCCAAATGTTTTGGAGCACTTGAACGTTGACCGGCTTCTTTAGGATGTCCCGAGCACCATACAATATGGCCTTCGTTACGAACTGTTGATCATCACTTGCGATGTTATGATGACGGGTATATTCAACTCAGAATCAATGATCTTTAAGAGACCGAGACCGTCCATATCGATCCCTACCATGGGTGTGACGACGATGTCGAAATCATATTTGTATTGCCTCGGCTTCTCTAAGGCTTCCGTTGCTTTCACATAAGCTGAAACCCCGTACATGCACTTTCTCGGCATGGCAACGAGGATCGAGAGGGAAACGGGGTTGCTATCAATGGCCATGACTCGCAGATCCTCGGGATAGGAAGCTTCCCATACTTCCGCCTTGAAATGAACGCATACTTATTTTCCTTTCAAAACCTTCCATATGTAGACCGAAAAATGGGTGTTTCGACTAGAGACTGGGCTTTAGATGTTCTTTGGACTTGCAAAAATAAATTGCCGAAAAATCACAAAGGCGAGTTACGGAGGTGCATGGAGACTTCAAGTTCTTTATAAACTTTTTCTCGACTGTTAGTCTCGCAGACGCCTTTTCTGGTCCTTTTCGATCTTAGTGCCTTGGATCCATTTCGTAATAACTCTTACCCCTCACTCAATCCGTCGTTCTTTTTTTTTACTTTTCGATATGGAGGAGCCCTCAAATCTTTTCACTTTCTCTACGAACGAGGCGGTTATTTCCCTTCTCAAATCTTTTCGGTTCCTCCTACGAACGAGGCGCTTATTTCCCTCTTCAAATCTTTTCGCATTTACTTACGTGAAGGCTTTCAATGCTTAGTCAAATCGGCGAGGAATTCACGCATTTAAGCATGATGATGTTCGTGGATAGTACTTGTTCTTTGCCCCTATATTAAAAGAAGAATGTCTCACATGGGGATCTTGTAACAAACAAGTACATTCATTCATACATGTCACTACTTCTCTTGAGGATTCGTAAGGGCTGGCTAGTAATGCTTAAAAAAGAGATATTTTGAGAGCCCATAATAAAAAAACTAAAGCTTCATGCAGGCTACACATTCGGAGTTCCCTCGGCGTTGAATTGGCTGGTGTGACATCAAGGAAACTCCAATTGTAGTGATGCATGTCTTTTCCCTCGAAGGGCATCGGTTCTGCCTCTGCAAGACCGACTTTCAGGGATGTATCTCCAACGAAATCGGATTGTACGAGAACTTGCTCCGGGGGGATGAACCGTGAATGAGCATTTTCAATGCTCGGATGTGGCTCATCGAGGGACATGTCACCAAAGGAGATGGGGCCGCTACGGACATGGCAAAAGGCGGTGTTGATAGCATCCCTATACCTCTTGTTCTCTACTCGAAGCTTTTCACTTTCTTCCCTCGAAACGTAAGTTCATGACTTTCATTTTTAACCTTCAATCGGGTCCGCTTGTTTTGAAACCAAAACTTGACCTTCAAGGGCTCCATTCCTATCATCCGGCTCAATTCATTTTTGCGTCTCCTATTCACGTAAGAGCACTCCTTGAAGGCAGCTTCGAGCACTTTGATTTGATATTTTCTTTTCACGGGTTGGTCATTTCGGCTGCATTTGCCATTGTTGTTCTTTGTCGAGATCTTGAATTCCACCGCCAAGAGAGTTGGGTTTTACGGCTTCAGCGTTGGATCCGATCTCGAAATCCAGCAGTTCGCTTTCGAGGATGTCTAGGTTGGTTGCCTCCAAGAAGTGCTGATGGCCTCTAAACATGTTAAATTGAAATACCTCTTACCGCCTTTTGTTCACTCTATTCTCCGATGTATGCTTACTCTCTCCAAATTCTTTCGAGTAATCGGGTATGTTCCAAAGCCTCCCTTTAAACGCGGATGAAAATCACTAAGCCGACGTTTTTCCCAAGATTTCGTGTTTCCCGCCTTGTCTTATTTTTTCAACGTGATGGGACCCCGAATTCATTCGCACCGATTTTCTTTTCTTGATAACCATGCTTGTCTCCCACTCTGTTTTCAACATGGTGGGACTCCAACTCCTTTCGTAACTTTTCGAATTTGTGAGGCTCGAGATCACGGATTGACGATAGATCCAAGATCCAACGAACGAAACACCCGTAGTTTCACCCGAGTAACTAACGTGGCTCTGTAAGAATTGCTGTTTTTTTCTCTCGAAAACTATGCTTGTCTCCCACTCGCTTTCAACATGGTGGGGTCCTCAAATCTTTTCGTAAATTTTTCGAATTTGTGAGGCTTGAGATAGTAGATCCGTGACTCACGGACGAAACGCCCGTAGTTTCACCCGCGCCTGCAAGAATTGCTGTCTTTTTTTTCCGAAAAGTATGCTTGTCTCCCACTCGCTTTCAACATGGTGGCGTCCTCAAATCTTTTCGTAACTTTTTCGGATTTATGAGGCTCGAGATGGTAGATCCAGTGATTCACGGATGAAACGCCTGTAGTTTTGCCCGGATAATTAACTCGGCCTCCACAATAATTATTGCTATAACTTTTCCCGCCCTTTAAATTAGGATATAACGCCGAGACAATTATCGCTTTCATATCTTCATCTCCAACCTTCTAAGCACTCTTTGGCATCCACTCTTTTTAGCCGCTTCAACAACAATGGCTTCCCTTCCCGCACACGCCTTCTCGGCTGAAGTTTTGGCCAAATGGGAGAAACTTTATAATCTCCTAGGCCAGGGCTACTCTTATATAGCCAACCATCCGGAGGCCGAAACTAAATTCGCCTTATGTTTAGGGATATGGACACCGCTTCTATTGAAGGTACCAAGTTAGAAGAGGAATACAGGGATCTTCTCCACCCTCTTCACTAACTTCCCGGAGGCTTACCATGTTGCTTATCAAGATGTTACTTTGGCCCACCTTGTGAAGGCACGCTATCGGGATCGGTCGGACAGCTTGGTGTTGGCCGGTCTTGTAGCCGACAATTATAAGAAGGCCCTCGACTACGGTAATGAACAAGTCTCCCCGCCGATTCGTGAGAGGGGAAACTTGGTGGGGTGTTTGGCCATGTCCCGCAGACCATCTTCGAGCGTGATCCGCTCAATATTGTTTTAAAATTTCAATGCACATGGCTGGAAGAAAGGCTGGACGATCGACCTTGGATATAGCCCGCGGGAGAATGCTTGATCCATGACCTGAAATTTACTACCGAGCATCACGAGGACAAGGTAGTCAAGCTCAAAGAGAAATGTGAGCTCCTCCTCTTTAAGCCTGGCGGATCTCGATTCTCGGAGCGATCGGTGTAGGCGGAGCATCAACCGTATGGAGAGTCGGTTAAACTCCTTTGTGATGCTCATTAGGGCTCGGTTGGCTTTACATTCCCACCCCGTTGATCTATTTGTAAGGCTTTCCGATGAATGAAATGAATGCAAGTTTTTACTCATTTCATCTTGGTTGTCATATCTTTTCGCAAGATAACCCCTTTTACTATGCGAATATGTAAATCTCACGCTCCCGATGGTCAATTCAATTGGGCCGGAGAGGCTCCCCCATTCGAAACAATCTCTCGGTAAAGATTAGTAGCGAGGAAACAAACGAATGCTCAAATGTGGACAACTCGTGAATCAGTATTAATATTATAACTCGATTATGAAAATATCGAGTGAATCAAGTATAATATTTCTTTACGGCGTCGAAATTGACTTGGATTGGTAAAGACATGACCATCCATCTCGGCGAGAATAAAAGCACCACCAGGGAGCACCTTCTTTACTAAATATGGACCACCATAGTTTGGAGCAAACTTCCCTTCTAGGAGTGGGACTATTGGCAATAATTTTCTCAAGACCAGGTCATTGATCCGAAAATATCGAGGCCGAACTTTTTTGTTGAATGATTTAGCAACTCTCTGCTGATAACACTAGCCATGACATACAGCCCTTAAGTCTTTTTTCGTCGATCGAGTTCAATTGGCTTGCTCTCTCTTGGATCCATTCGGGCTTCCGTCGCCTTAGCTTGAGACAAGATACGTAAGGAAGGAATTTCCACTTCAACCGGTAGAACGACCTCCATTCCATATACAAGAGAATACGGGGTTGCCCCAAAGTAGATGTCCGGATTGAGGTCCGATACGCCATAAGTGCAAATGGCAACCTCTCATGCCAATCGCGATAATTTTCAGCCGTCTTCGCTAAAATTTTCTTAATGTTCTTATTGGCGGCTTCTCTTGCTCCATTCATCCGAGGGCGATATGGGGAAAAGTTCGGATGCTTGATCTTGAATTCCTTAAACAATTCGTCCATTAGTTTGTTGTTTAAGTTCGAGCAATTGTCGGTGATTATGGCTTCAGGTGAACCGTATCGAGCAATGATATCCCGAGCGGATAAATTTCGCGATATTTCGTGCCGTGATTGCTAAATAGGATGCGGCTTCGATCCATTTGGAGAAATAGTCAATCGCCACCAAGATGAATCGATGCCCATTGGACGCTTTAGGGTTGATAGGACCGATAACATCAATGCCCCACATAGAAAACGGCCATGGTTCGGATAATCGATGCAACTCATTTGGAGGGACATTAATCTTGTCACCATGAATTTGACATTTGTGACGCTCCGAACATGCCGAATACAATCTCTTTCGAGTGTGAGCCAATAATAACCCAACCTCATAATCTTCTTAGTTAACAAGTGGCCGTTCATGTGTGGACCACGAATCCCTTCATGTATTTCCATCATCAGACGAACCGGCTTCGGTTGAGTCAACGCATCTTAGTAGGACGAGAATCGAATGACCGCTTGTACAAATTCTCTCCATTCAAGAAGAACTTCGAGGCCATCTTCCTTATGTACTTTTGGTCGACACGGTACTTTTTTCAGGGAATTCCCGCTTCGAATATAAGTCTTGATGTCATGGTACCATGGCTTACCATCGGGTTCATTGATCACGGTCATACAATATGCCGGCTTTTTTAGTACCTCAATCTTCGATGGGTCAACCTCAAGTCCATTGGCGACTTGTAACATTGAAGACAAGGTAGCCAATGCATCGGCGAATCGATTATGAGTCCCGGACGGATACTCAAATGAGATATCTTCAAATTCCTCCACCAATTCATCTAGATATTCATGGTAGGGTAGCAATTTAGCATCTCTCGTCTTCCACTTTCCAACGATCGAAGGATAATCAAAGCGGAATCTCCGAACACCTTGAGTCGGGCTATCCCCATTTCAACCGTAGCCCGCAGACCGAGGATGCATGCCTCATATTCTGCTACGTTATTTGTGCAAGGGAATACTAATTTTGCTTTGCCACAGGATAATGCGACCACCCTGGAGATATCGAACCGCGCCCGTGCATGACCCCGATAAATTGACAGCTCCGTCAAAGTACATAGTCCAGATGTAATCCTCCATTGACATGATTCGATCCTCGAGAATGATAGGCATCATCATCTTGCCCCGGATTTTCAGCTAGGACATCTGCTATAGCTCGTCCCTTGATTGACTTTTTGGGACAAATATTGAACGTCGAACTCGGAGATGAGGATTTGCCATTTGGCAAGTCTACCAATCAAGGCGGGTTGATTAAGCAAGTATTTGATAGGATCGCATTCCGTCACCGTGAGCACTTGGTGATGCAAGGTATATTGCCGAAGCCCGTACAGTACCCAGACTAACGCCGCACATGTTTTCTCTACTTCGAGTACTTCATTTCCGAAATTGTGAATTTTTTGCTCGAGATAATAAATAGCTCGTTCTTTCCCATCCTCTTGCTTCTCTTGGGCTAACATAGCACCCAAGGATTCACTAAGGATTGTGAGGTAGAGGATTAGAGGTTGCTCCGGCGTTGGAGGAACAAGCACGGGTGGATTCATGAGATCTTTGCTTGATTTTCCAAAAGCTTCTTCACATTCGCTATCCCATTGGACTAGCGCATTCTTCTTTAATAGCTTGAGGAATGGCTTAGCGGTTTCGATAACCGAGAGATGAATCGAGCAATATAGTTTAGCCTACCCATCAAGTTTCGAACTTCTTTAACCGTCGTCGGCGGCCTAAGCTCACGAATAGCCTTAACTTTCGAAGGGTTGACTTCAATGCCCTTACCGCTTACCATGAAACCGAGTAGCTTGCCCGAGCTGGTTCCAAAGACACACTTGGCGGGGTTGAGGTGTAACTTGTACTTTCGGAGTCTGTCGAACAATTTCTTCAAGTTTGCGACGTGATCTTCTCCATGCCTTGTTTTTGCTATCATGTCATCGACGTAAACCTCAATATCATTATGCATCATGTCATGGAAAAGGGCAACCATGGCTCGTTGGTAAATGGCTCAAGCGTTTCGAGACCGAACGGCATTACCCGGTAATGGAACATTCCCCATGGTGTGGTGAAAGTGGTTTTCAACTTGTCATTGACATTCATTAGGATCCGATTGTACCCAGAGAAGCCATCCATGAATGAAAACAATTCAAACCCCTGATCATGTCAACAAGTACGTCGATATGCGGGGGAGGGGAAAATCATCTTTAGGATCGGCCTTGTTCAAGTCTCGATAATCGACACAAACCCGAATGCGGCCGTCTTTCTTCATGACAGGGACTATGTTAGCGACCCAATCGAAATATTCTGTAGTCTCAATGAATCCTACATCAAGAAGCTTCATGACCTCCTCTTTGATCTTCTGCACTAGTTCCGGTCTGGCCCTCCTCGACTTTTGCACGACGGGCTTAGCCGAAGGATCGATCGGTAAACAATGCTCGACAATGGAACGGTCAAGACCGGGCATATCTGCATAGGACCAGGCGAAAACGTCTTGGTAATCCTTCAAGAGTCGATCGGGCGCTCGAGACATTTCGAGGAAAGGCTTGCCCCGATCTTAACTTCTTTAGGGTTTTTCGCATCGCCTAGGCTGACCGAGATAATTTGTTCACCGGTCAAGGGCTTGACCTCCTCATGTCGTTCGAAATCTTGACGAACTTCCTCATAATCTGGATCGAACTCATCTAGGTCGTATACTTCGAATCCACTAGGTTTCCCTCCTCATGTATCCCCCATGATGACAAACTTGTTGGTCGTTGGTCATCGGGTTGGTTTGGGAGATTGGGACTACAAGCCGCGTGCTCGAGCTCACGCTTGTGAAGATCACATCTTCTAGCGGCATTGTCCGATAGAGAGCAGTTTTCAAGGCTTTACCGGAGTTGTCCGTAGAAGGAATTAGAGCGAGAATGGTTAGCGGCAGGCTGGAGGTGGATGATTGAAGTTTGGCGGAGAAGGCGGCCATCATTTCCTCCATCTTTCGGGACATCATCTCTTCAAAGCGCTCGATTAAGGAGCCAAGTTTCTTGTCTAGGGCAGCACTCGCGATGGCGTTAATGTCGGCCATCCTCTTCGCGATCGATCGAGTAATATGTGGAGGATCCGTGAAAAATTACTTGTACGCAGTAACAAACCAAAAATGAGTACAGGAGAGCGAGAATAGCGAGCCGGCCCATGGCATCCCTCTAGACTCAAACGAACAAAGTGATTATGACCAAAGAATTGAAACATGGAATTTTCAGTTTGTCCGTTTTTACGAAAAAAATCCGTATTAATTTGCACGTTGGTCAAAATACGTCCAAAGTTTACGAGCTTATAGTTGAGAAGATGATGAACAACTTTTATATTGACCAATCAGATTAGAAATGAGCGGATTAAATCAGTTTAATGTGTCTTTCCAAAAAATCGCATTCAGAAAACTGTTATAACCACAGGTAGTTAAAAAAACGAAAGACCATCTTAAATTATGAATTTGATTCTGAAATTTTGTAGGATATTAGTTGAAACATGGGTCTACAACTTTCGTGTTTGACACTTACTCAAAGCTCGATCGTAGAATTTATTAAAAATCGTACAACAGGAACGAGCCAAATCGAATTGAGGACAACCGATGAAATTGTAAACATTACGGAAGCAAAGTGTGAAATTGGAAACAAGACAATGAGATTCATAAACAATCAACCTAAACCATGGACCAGCCCAAAATAAAAATGAGATAACGGGCGTAAGAGACAGGAAATTACCGCTCATATGAAGAAAATGTCAATCACAAAGACATGCGCATGAATCGTGGATTCGATTTTAGTTCTTTTAGCAAAAATGAAATGAAAGACGAACGACATGTCGCAGCCTCGCGCACGTTCATCATGACTAGTTGCCGCCTCGCATACATAGTCATGACTAGTCGGGTCCAATCATCTCGGTTTGGTTCGGTCGACAAGGGCAACTCTCATGCATCATAGCCTCACGTGCATAATAATAACCCTTGAGCCATTTTTTGAAGAACTCGGGATCCAAGTGGGATAACCTTTAGCGAAGCCTTACCGCCAAGGTTAAAGAACCACATAAATACCATCCTGAAACTATCGGGTGACCCGGGTTCGGTCACAAGTCAAGGTGGTGTAGTGCAATTATATTAGGGGCATGCACGACATTTTAAAGGCAATCAGCACTCCGATAGTTCAAAAAATAAAATTCTCATCACCAAGCCTGCAAAATAGAGGTTAGCCACGACTCCTCCCCTTATAACTCCCTTTCCCGCAAAAACCATTTAACACCTAGGGATTAAAATTCAACCAAGATTATCAAATCAAGTAATTTTCCTTTTCATGGACTTATCCGGCTTAAGTCCTCTTTGGGTCCCAACGAGTCGCCAAGTCGTCGCGACCTAAAAAAAATAATAAAAAACAAAGTTATCATTTTCGGGCTAATGGATTATCAGGTTAATTAATTAACTAACATAACTCGGACTCTCCCAAGTCCATACCAAATCGTAACTTAAGGTTCGAATGATTAACATGCAATGTGATTTGAATTTGGAGTCGCCACTAATCATTTTCGGTAGGTCGATTAGAAACCTAAATAAAATAGCGGGAGAAAACTATCTTATTTCTCGAACCGGAGATTAAGAGTCCGGGGACTTGGTTACATTAATTACAACTAATGCCCTTTCGGTACCTTAAAATTCATGAAACAAATAATGGATTTGACAAATTTGATGAATTCTACTTGAAGATAAAGAATCAATTTTTTTGGATTTTTCTTCCCATGACATTTTTTTAAATAAAGAAATTACATGAAATTAGGATGAAATAGGTTCAAGGTTACTCCCCAATTTGAACTCGTGCACCAAACTCGTGCTTCGGGCTTGTCTTGACCATTGGATCGATTTGGTGACTCGTTAGACCGAGAAATCTCTTGGTCCTATCTCTCATTCACGCTTCTTTCTCATATCGCTAGAATTTCATGAGACCGCAATCCGGGCATTGATATTTTTTTCCTTTTGCTCTCCTTCTATTCTTGTACCATTGATGTCTCATCGTTGATATGCAACTGTTATTTAACATAAAAACGTAGAGAGAAAAAAATCGAGTGTAGAAAATCCGAGCTAATTTGTATTCGAAATTAAAGAAAGTTAGGGAATTACTTAACTTTCTTTTCTTGCGGCGAGCTTGAACGATGGTGATGAACTTGTGGCTTGTGTTGATGGGTGCGAAAATTGGCAATGGTAGCACCGAGCTTCAAAACACTCAAGCCCTCTCAAAACTCTCTCCAAATTTTTTCTCAAGAATTCTCTTTTTCATCTCTAAAGAATTCCTCTCAAAAACTATCTCAATTCTCTTTCACCCCAAAAACTCTCTCAATTCTCCTCTACTCCCCTCCCAAAAACTCTTCTTTTATAGGCAAAATTCTTCATCCTTCATTCTTCATCTTCATTTCCTCACCTTCCATTTTCATCTTCCTTTCTTCATCTTCATCTTCTTTTCTTCATCTTCATTTCCCCACCTTCCATTTTCATCTTCTTTTCTCCATCCTCATCTTCTCTTCTTCATCTTCATCTTCTCTTCTCCACCTTCATTTCTCCATCTTCCATTTTCATCTTCTCTTCTTCATCTTCATCTTCATCTTCCTTTCTTCATCTTCCATTTTCATCTTCTCTTCTTCATCTTCCTTTCACCATCTTCCTTTCCCCATCTTCTTTTGGTATTTGCAATGCGATCCCGAAATTTCAAGTATTTGCAATACGATCCCCGAAGTTTTGAGTATTTGCAATACAATCCCCGAAGTTCCGAGTATTTGCAATACGGTCCCCGAGAAAATATTTCTTTCAAGCCCGAATCTTCTCGGTGCATTTTTTCACCCCATGCCTAGTCCAGACCCTTTGTTAAATTAAGCTCAAATTATATGCCAATGCTAAATGAATATGTGAGATGATTTTTGTTTAGAACTAAAATTAGTTCTAATTTTTATGCAAAAATATATTAGTCAAAATTTAGGCGTAAACAGTAATGTGCCTTGGAAGGGACCCACGTTCAAAATTCACATCATCGCGAGTTGGATGATGATGTCCCATTAATCCCCTTGAAACCCCCACAAGGAAGTCTTCGCGGTCGCGACACATAGAAAGGTTCATTCTCAAAAGTCATAGCTTTTTTTTTTTTACCCCCAGTCGAATCGATTGAAATTTAGGCATCACCTTGACTTTAAGAGCGACTTCTATCGAGATCACTCCTAAAAAGTGGCAACTATTGACACTTAATTTTTAATCATTTTTATACTTAGAAAATAGCTAAAAATCCATAAAAGTTTTGAAAAATTAGAAGACCAATTTGAAAGCCTTAGGAACCAATTTTGAACAAAAAATATATTTTTCTGAACTATTTAGATTTCCTTATATTAGAAAATACCCAACAATATGGAAAATAGCATTTTTGAGCAGAAAAATATATGACAAAATAACCATCAGTCTTCTTTTAGTCCCAATTGCATTTTGGTTACTTTAAATCATGAACATATGATCTGAGTCTCATATTTCCAAATTTTTACATTTAGGTCCAATAGAACCAAAACCCAAATTTGAGTCCTTTCTAGACTTTTTTTTCACTTTGGGTTAGTTATGACATTTGATCAAAATAATTGCATTTCAGTCAAATCAATTTCAGAAATTGAGCACATTGGACAATTGGACCTATTTAAAATTCATTTTAGCCTTCATTTTTTAACTTGTGTTCGATTAGTCAACATTGTGGAAAATCAGATCATTACCCAAGGATAATTGGCATTTTAAATCTATTGGTGAAATCAGATTATGGTAAAAATCCAAATTTGCTCTTGAGTGACTTTGAATTCTATTGGTCAATTATGATAAAAGCCCTTTCGACCAAAAAAAATTATGATAAAAACCCAAATTTTGGTAGGAAAATTGAGTCAATTGGGACTCCAATTTGCCAATTTTCACTAATTTTGATACTAATATTTGGGTTTTTATCATAATTGACCAATAGAATTCAAAGTCACTCAAGAGCACATTTTTAGATGAACTGCATACCCTAGAGTTCAATTGTCGCATCAATTTTGTAAAATGTGGACGAATTGTGGACTGAAAACTGAGTGTGCGGGTCAAGTGGGTCAGGTGGAGCCGACCCAATTGACCCGGGTTGACCCAGTTCCAACAAAAGCCATTTTCAAGCTACTTCGCGCACAGGTGCAAATCGAGAAAGGGGACACCAAATTGACGACCAATTCGTGCCCAATCGGAGACCGGAAGGGTGGGCAATGTTGTCCATGAGATTCCTACCCTGGCGTGCCTAATTGCATGTATGGTTACGTGCGGAGCGTAGCCGACAAAGCAAAACGAGATGCGGCAAATTTTGAAAAATTCGTACAAAACGGCCGGGGGGGTGTTGGGGTTTTGTTTCTCATTTTGATCAAAGAATCAATCCCTAACTGTGTAGAGTGAGAAGTAAGAAAGAGAGAGAGAGGTCATCAGATTGAACAATTGCCATTGGCGAAGCTTAGCCGCGAGCTCCAAAGCTTTGCCAAGGCTTTCGGAGTAAAACCGAGACTCTCAATCAGTCCTCAAAGCTTCCTAAAGTCCTAAGGAGCATCCCGATCTATCCTGTTCAGAGTTTCATTGCGAATCAGGTAGTTACCATTGTTGAACTTCAAACTCTGTGTTAGTGGCGGATTTGCAATCCGGCGGTTTTTCTTTGATTTTTCTGGTTCAATCTCATCTAGAACTAGCCTGAAGCAAAACCTCATTCTTATTTTGCATCGAAACCAACTGAAATGCCATGGCCAAGGCTCGCGAGCTCATTCCCAACGTCCTAGACCTTGCGCGATCATCAAGTAAGTCTTTCTGGCTTTCTTTGATGCTGCTGGATAGTTTAGATTGCAAGTTTAACGTGAGAATTGCACGTTTGTTTTCAGCCTAAAACTTACTCTCGGCCTCTGCTAGATCCGTGCTTTCGAGGTTGATTCAAGCTGTAGTTCTCATATATGTTAGTGTAGCGTTAGTTTAGGTTCGTTTTGACTCTTGATCTGATCGAAATGGACTAGTTTAGGTCACTGTTGATGTTGTTCTGCGGGATTCCAGCATCTTGGCCGGAAAGGGGAGGTCTCTGATCGTCCTCTCAGGCGATTGTCGACTCGATCAATCCGCAGTCATGTCAGCGGAGACTGTTTTCTATTATAACATAAAAATCCAAATCTACGACCGTGGTTAAGCCCGTGTCGTGAAATGGGATTTTGTAAAAAATTTAAAAATATTTTCAGAATTATAAAAAGGATTTTCGTATATATAATAAATAAAATGATCAGAAGGCCATGATTGGGCCACATGGCGCGAACTCAGAATTTTAGAAAATAAAAAATGCTAGAAAAATAGAAAAAGAATTAAAAAGTTGGTATATAATATGAATGTTGCCCAAACTACTCAAAACTATGTCGTTTTGGAGTTAGAGTCTCAAAATTATGTCATTTTTTACTCTACGTCCGAAATTACATCGTTTTGGGTAAACTCGAAACTGTATGTTTTAGGCTGACCCGGACCCATTTGATCCAGGCCTGGTGCCCAATGGGCAAGGGTCGGGTCAACTTGGTCGGAATAGTTTTTTGAAATAAAATAACAATCAAATAAAAATTGAAAAAATAACAAAATATAAAATAAAAAATCAGAAAATTTATGAAAAAATCATAAAAAAATAGAAAATGATTAAATTTAACTAAATTGACCTAATTTTCGTAGTTTTGAGATTAAGGATCCTTAAAATTGACGATTTTGCCTTTTTGGCAAAATCGTCCCCATATCAATTCCAAACATTAATAAGACTTTCTCTAAGCCTTTAGGGCTTTATTGGATTCATGATGATGTATTTTATCCGCATGTTTTGATTTCTTGATTTGCACACCATTCTTATGCGGTTGTTTTTTATAGGAACAATCTCGCATTTGCATGAAAAAAACCTAGATTTAGACTTATCTCACCTAAACTTAAATTTGAAAACCACATGAAAACAAGTTAGGATAAGCACTAGACATGGATACCAAAAGGGCGTCGGTAGAAATACCGACGTAACTAAGTCCCTCAATCCAAAGCCTCTAGTTGTGTAGAACTAAGTGAAATCTCCCAACAACTCGGTAAAGTTTCTAATCAACCTTTCAAAAAATGATTGGTGGCAACTCCATTGCATGTACACATTTGTACATATCACCTAACCACACTAAGGCTGAAATTTAAATATTCTCAATGATGATACGATATGGATCTAGGAGGATTCGCGCTAAACCCATGAAAAAGGTTTAGTAATCTGTTAAACAATTTTTAGTCGAGGGTTATCCACAAAGTGAAGTGATTTACAATAAATTTTTAGCAAATTTCCTAATGTTGCCACGATATCGACCGTCGGGTCACCGTCCTTTCTATTTACTAGGCTATTTGCTTATTCCTCTAGTTTTCTGGAAATCAATAGCATGGTTACATCATTTACACCCTTATTCAGTGTGCCCACTTGTATGGACATCTCAAAAGACGATGTCTTCAATGTGGAGTCCGACACCACATATGTTAGAGTTAAATCGGTGGTATGGATTGATATTGGTCTTCCGGAGCATTTACCCATCACCTTTATCAAATGGCTCATAAGGGTTGATGGGTCGCTTGTTGGACCTCTCTGAGACTTCAACAGGCCCCAGGTTCAACCACTGAAGGGCGTCGATGGCGACGATGAGCCAAGAGAAAGTCCTTGTTAGTGGCCGTAGTAGCTAACCGGCTTGAACTTCTCCAAAGTTTTTGTTGTAAATGGTTTGGGTAGTTTTAAGGGTAGTAGCAGCGATCAGCTTGACATCCAAAAATTTTTTGGCTGTATATAGCTTGGGAAAAACTGGAAATAGGCAATGTAATTTATATGAAGTTTGTATAATAGAATAGGCTGTATGATACAGTTGTCTGGAAAGCTGCTATGCTTATTTGGATTGCTTTTCCATTTCGCTTCCGTAGGATAAGGTAAGAGAAAATAAAAGAAAAAGTAAGAAATGTCGCAGGGTGGCGTGCCTTGAACGTCACAAATCCTATTCAAGGCACTAGTGATATGAGTCTGTTAGGGGAACCGCCATCATCTGAACCGCAAGCGAATCTATTGATTCGATAAATATTCAGCTGCTCTATTTTTTGTCTATATATTTACTTATCTATTGATTTTATTCAACAATTAAAAATGTCATATTTTAGGGTCTACATTTTGTGCTTCGATAGTTACTGAATATTTAAAAATAACTTGCACTTTATAAGGCAATGACAAATGAAATGACACACAAATATTTCTGATCTATATTTGAATGTAATTTTGTTTCTATAATATAATTTGGAATTTGTAACTTCTTATGCATAGGGATCATCTCTGGCACTCGAAATAAAGTTTGCTTACCCAATCGTAATTCTTACTCAAAATTGTCTACATATTTATGTAGCATTGATATATGTCCATGAAAAATATATAAGTTTTAGTTATTTTACCAAATACTATACGAATCAATCACTGATTAACGATTAATAGACAGAAAATTTTGATAATGGAACCTATCTTGAATTTAAAACAATGCTTACTTTGTACCTTAGTACCAAAAAAGATATAGGAAGAACAAATATACTCTATCACTAATAATCTAGCTGCCCCTTTTGGGAGCGATTCTAATTTATTATATGCATCCAATTTATGTGAGCCAAATGGGTATACAAATTACCTTAAACGAAAGGTTACCTAGATCCAAATTGACACTAAATGAGTAGGTAGCAAATGCTAAGGGGGAAAAACAACTTCAGCTGCTAATTTGCTTTCCCTCTTCGTGATATGTAGCGAAATGACAGCTGATTCCTTAAAAAAAAAATTTTTTAAAAAATTTAAAAAAAATATTAGAGATTTTTAGAGCTCCCATGAAAGTTATATATAATAAGGATCATTTGATCAAATCTTTTACAAAATGGCAATGAGATTGTGCAATGGTTTCCTTTTAGCACTTTGAACAAGACAATTGCTGTTTGTCAGCCTCAACTTCTGTTCCCTAAAAACGAGTTCTTAAATTGTTGATACATCATGCTAGTATAAGTTCTCAATATGTCTAGCATTACCTAATATTTTATCATTAAACAAATAAGCAAAGATATTATACTTGATTTGTGAATGCGTGGCATCTGCAAAGACATTATACTTGATTTGTAGCTGGCCTTATGTGGCAATTCTTATCTCAAAGTAAATAAGAAGAAAAATAACAGTTATTACCGCAATTTTCAACCCAAAATAACGGTGAAGGTTATGCTAGCATTGTTGTCCTTTTGTCTTCATTACTACTCGTGGCCGACATGCCACCATTACTTCCAATAGTAACGGTGACTGTTATGCTAGCATTATTCATTCTTAAATATCTTAATGATGATGTTGATAACGGAGCAATGTATGCTACGATGACAAAGACGTCAGCTATGCTCATATGTATTTGTTCTTTAATCGTAACTCGCTGTGTAGGAAATATTTGGCACCACGCTTATGTTAAGATCAATAACAATTTTCGGGATGGAACAACTATTACAGTTCATTGCAAATCCAAAGATGAGAATCTCGGAATCCATTATATTACAACGAGCTGGGGATTCTCATTCATTCCCCATTTTTTCGAAAATACAAAGTTTTTTTGCAGCTTTGCATGGCCTAATCATTTTCACCAGTTTGATATATATATTCGAAGGAGGGACCAGGACAAATGCATCCACTGTGTTTGGATGATCTCGGCCAAAGGTGCTTGTAGGTATGATGGATTGTCAGGACATTTCGATGATTGTTATCCATGGGATTCTCCTTCACAATTAGAGGAAAACGTACACCGTATGTGAATGCATGATGAAGAAAGATAATTTAGTGAACTCATACATCACGATTTAGATGGAATAAAAATCACTCTTGTTTGTTTTAAAATGCATATACACAAATTTTGATTTGCATCACCTTTCTGTATAGTGTTGTCTCTTCATTTTGTGTCATTTTATGTAGTTATTAGTTGCCTCGTTTGCTATAGTTATCAAAATGTTTTTATATGAATAATTTATATACTAAAAATGTTAATAAGTGTGAAGTGAATTTGTAATGCCAGTGTCGTGCCAAGAATCAACAACCTTGAGTTCATAGGTATGTAAAACAAAATCTACATCGAATCAATTGGAGACATTTTTTAGTTGATGGTGATTTGGGTATTGATCGAGGAGTGATCCTAAAAGCAATTAGGTGACAAGAGATTTTCAATTGCCAGTTAAGATGTAGGCCATAGGAGGGGACAATCACATTCTTAACCTTGAGTTCTAATGATGCTCCTGCTCAACCTGGAAAAGATGAAGATGGTAGGCTATACTTATTGGAATTGGAAACGATGGGTAATGAAATAATGCAGATACTATTTGGATCTTCCAATTAAATCAACCGGATTTCACTAGAGAAATAAATGAGGCAAAAAAAAGAACACTAGAGATTTAGCTGGTTCAGTTTGACTATTAGAACGTACTCCATCGAAAGAGCTAGCAGCAAATAATCTACTAATAACTGAAGAATTAGGGTTACAATAATTCACATGCTTGAATGTTTTATGTTGATAGTTTGTTTATAAAACAAACAAAAAGTGCCTTGCCCCACACAGAAATGGGTATGTGGCCCAATATATAAGTGGAAGGAAACTAGCCTTACAATTAAGGATCCAGTCTAAGTGGACCGGACCAGAGCGCAAAATGGATTACTAATCCATATTTTATTAAAGTGGGTCATAAATGGGTCAGCCAAATTCGTTATATGGTCCATAATGGATTTTAAAAGAAAGTTCAAAATAAATGGGTTTAAATGGGTCTGTTCGAGAGCCACTTCGACCCATATTTAACACTTGACAGGTCAGCCCATTTTCTTCTTTCCTCTGCATGGTCTATCTCCCCTTTGTTCCTAAAGGTCATCACGAGCTCTCCTCCTCCCTGATCCAACTTATCGGCGTCGCCATGTTCACCGCCACCTATCTCTGGCCTCGCTTCTCTGCCCGCTATGTCTGAAAAGCCCACAAATTCCATCCGAGATGGGTCCATCGACGGCGACGCGGCTGAGGAATGATCACCCGATGTACACCGCGGCCACCAACATCCTCGATCCTCAACATCCGAGATGGGTCGATGGACCTGACTCCTTCAATTGATGGCCCGATCCTTTTTTTTTTTCCAATATAGCGATGCAAAGGATTCCACCAACTCAACACCATCGTCCTCCAAGTCATCGGAACTAACGATCTCGACTGCGGGATGCCTATTCCTGATTGGAAGAGCATGGGGAGTGAGGCTGCTTAAAATCGCCGTCCAAAGAGACGTTGTGGGACTCCGCGAGAGAAAATATCGGCCCCGGCGGCGGCAGACCTCCCGCGACATCATCATCAGGCGCTCTTTGTGGTCGAGATCAGAGGCGACGGCGGCCAAATCGAACTCGGACAAGAAGATGCCTAGCAGGACGGTGTTGACGCAGTGCACGCGCACAGCTTCAACTCCTGCACCTCACGGTAAAGCATCCCTCCATTTCCGCAAATCGGGAACGAAGACGGACAAGAATTGAAGACGAGATGAAAGCTCGCGGGAAGATCTCGACCAAAGAGGATGATGCTCCAACATGCTTCAGATCTATTTGGCTTTTATTTCGTCTTTCAGTGGGTTAAAGAGGATGACGCTCCATTTCGTGCCGCCGTCCGCTGTCCTCCGCCGAGCCATCTCCGGGTCACCGCCTTCACGGTCCACCTGGTGCCGCTCCACCACCGGAGAGAAAGAAAAGAAAATAGAAGATTTTATTTTTTTGAAATAAATAATAAATTTTTAATAATAAAAACATAATTTTCCAAAAAATGAAATTATTTTACCAATATCATTTTTCTTAACAAATTATAAGACATAAATATTGCATGATTTAGTTAAATATAAAAGCATTTAAATTATACGGGTCGGGTCAAGATGGGTTGGGTATGGATTGGTCGGATGATTGTTAAATTTATATAAGTATGAAAAAAGATCAAAACAGATTAAATGAGTCGATATGGGTTGGGCCATATTCGGCCCAATCCAAACTTAACCCGACCCACCCGTTTGACATCTCTAACGGGACCCCAAAAAACCCGCGTTCGAATGCGCGAATAATTGTACAATTTTGGTGCGATTAGTAGGCTCGCTTAGCAATTAGTAGCTAGATCTTTGAGCGCTTGTAAAACAAAATTGTCATTAATCAATGTTTATAGTCGTACGACCCAAAAATTGGGACCAAATTTTAGGCTAATGAATTACTAAGTTATTAAACCTAACTCGGAATCTACCAAGCCCAATACTAAATCGCAACTCAGGGTTTAACTCATTAACATACAAATCAATTTACTCGGAGTTGCTGCCAATCGCTTTACCATAGGTCGACTAGAAATTTAAATAAAATAGCAAAGAACTATTCTATTGATACTAAATTAGAGATAAGTAGTCCAGGTGCCGGGAAAAATCCCTAATTGATTTTGATATTGACAAAACAATCCATGATCTCTAATATATGAGTTAATGCAATGAAATAGTTGTTTTGCATATTATCAATAGGTGTGGGTTACACAAAATTAAATCCGCGAAAAAGGCTCGAGATGTTTTTCTAAGAGACTCGAAGCCGTATAGAGCTCGGGCGTTGAGCGTGGAACTCGAGCGTTAGAATGATGCTTTTGCTCGAAGGGAGTATTTCACGTGCAATGACTAGATTATCAAGAGATAAATTCAAGATGATTTAATTGACACAACAGCTAGCAATCAAGCTGGATTCATACTTGGAGATCCTCGACCAAAGATGAATCAAGGAAGTGGATTAAAGGGAGATGAGCATGACTCACATAATGAAGTACTCAGATACGCAAACTCGTGGATCACAATTGTATGGGTGATTTGATCCAAAGAGGACTCTTTCCTTGTCGACCTCAATGACTACGAAATCTTTTATATATAGTCTTGCCTAAACACAAAAATTTGGAGAGCGATTCTCTCAAGATCTTGCAACGGGTTGTTGGAGATGAAGAATATAAAAGGAGAATTCAAGGTTGAAGAACGTAATGAACAAGAGAATAAAATTCAACATTCGAAGATCAAGAGAGCTTCGCATCCTTCATATACTTTTGATCCTACACTATAATACTTAGAGGAAAACAAACAAGTGTAAGAGTATTAGACGAGAAGTCCATTCACCAAGTCGTGACCTCCGAGTTATTCACTAGTGGAATGCGAAGATTGGCTACCCACACGAAAAAAGTGGACATAGGCTTGAAAAATGTTAAACCCTATGAATTCTCCGTGCACATTCTCTTTCTCTTACTCTATCTGTTTATATACTGTGTTAGTACATTTGTGGATAGTGCTACCTTTGAGGGAATCTCGATCTTTCTAGCTAGCATCGTCAAAACAATGCTCTAAGCTTACTCATGTATATTCCGCATTGATTTCTTAAATTCTTTGAAATCACCTATTCACCCCCTCTAGGTGATAACACTAGCCACAACAATTGATAATAGAGCTTGGTGGTCATATTCTTATTGAAGTGTTATTAAATTTGAGCTAACGATCTCTATGGCTAACAATTTTGCTCCCACATGGATTGAAGGAGGAAACAACAATAGACCGCCTTACTTTGAGAGAAAGGAGTACAAGTGATTGGTAGAATAAATTTAAGGCTTATCTCGGATGCCAAGATCCACGATATGGGATTTTGTACAAAAATGGGTTCAACCATATGCAAATACTTCAAGCGGTACAAATGGAGGGACAACACTAACACTACTTGTTACGCTCCGATCCCCGGGCCCGCGACATTCCTACCAATCTCGCCTCAGTGTCATGAATGATAACGTCCCGGGTAGGCTATCGACCTACGACAATAAGGCGCATGCGGAACGTGAAACACTCCCAAACAATAAGGTCAAGCAGGGATAGTACGGCAAGAAAAACAATACAATCATTTCACAAATACAATTTCATCCATAAACCAGAGCAGAGGAATTTTAACCCTACGAGTTGCAGTAAACCTATACAACCCCATTCTTCGGGGCGGCTCACTAGGACCTCAAAATGATATATGGTCGGGTAAGGTTAAATCTTCATCTACTCTAAAAAATCCTACTCGATCACCATGCCCTAACATCACGGGCTCCATCACTTGGGACCCGAAATGGTTAAACGACGGGATGAGAAATTAATCTCGGTGAGTCAACGCCTAAGCCCTGGTAGGGACGATGATTCGCTCAAACATCTTAACAATCAATCACATCAGCAAAGATCGATATTTCAACCACATGCGAGCTTACCCTCCGGGCCACACATAATGCGATGCGAACTTGACTCAACAAACAACCAATCAAACCAATTCAATCCATTGGCAAAGTATTACATCACTTGCATGCACAGGATACCACACGTAGTCCATTCATTATTAACAACGACCCGTAGGTCCAAAGACACTAGTTAGTTAGTGCTCTCCGGTAGGACCAGGCATCGTCCCTTACTTCCGGCTACGGCTTCGATAGTCCATGTGATTCCGCTCGACCAACCGTAAGACAATGATTATCGACTTGGCACGGAACTAACAGGTATCCTTAAAAGGCTTCGGCCATTCACAAGCTACGACCGGCAAACGTACGGCTAGAAGACAATGATCGACGCGCATCCAAAGAATCGAAGACAATGAATGCTAGGACCGACCAATCGAAGACAATGATTGTCGGAATTATCCCATTATGTGACCACTTAAGGACTTCGACAACCACCCGCTTTATTTCTTTGAATTAAGTCGAATGCTCATACTCGCATGTTCAAATACTTGGCTCAAGGCCGTTTTCGTTCAAAATCATGCAATTTGATCTCATACGTGGGTCATATGAATGCGCAATTATATCGACCGACAAACCAATCAATTTGGGGCTATTATCCTCCGATCGGACCCCACGGCAATCAATCAACAAATCCGGCATTCACAAACAATAATTCATAAATCAATTAGTTAATTGCAGCCAATCAATTATTAATTCCAATTTCAATTTCCATTGATAGCCAATCGCGTACTTGTCTCTAACCTATCGCCGCTCGCAATCACCTAAATGCAATCAATCAAATCAACCAATTCTACTAACAATTAGCCACGAACAACCTAGCTAAGTGACTAATCTTAACTAATTACGGTCATTTAGCCCGAAACACGTTTCTATCTAGCCCGACCGTAATTAATCTACCTAAACACCATAATTAACTAATTAAACTAATTCCGAACGCAATTAGCGTCCTAACCAAGAGTTAGGGGCTAACTCACAAATTTAATTAGCTCGGGCGGTCTCAACTCGAGTGGCGACGACACGAACTCGGCTTGGCCCAGCGACAATTAATGGCGGCCCATGATCCAACTTAAACTCCGAGTTCGGACTTGGCCAAGGGCGGTCCAATGAGGTGACAATACTCCGGGACAGCGGCACGGGACTCGGGACAGCGGCCGTGGCAAAAACAATGGGCGACCAATGATGAATAGTAATCGACGAGGGAAAAATAGAGCGAACAGTGGCTTTGGGGGCTGTTTTGTGTGTCCAAAGGCTAAGGGAAAGGTTGGCTAATGTCGGGGGTCTCCGGGGAGCTTCGGGTGGGGGCGACGACGCCGGCAGACGGTCGGAGGTGGCCAAGCCGGCGGCGGCAGAACCGAGGCCCAAAACAGGGCGGTGGTTTAGAACAGGGAAGGCTGGCCGGGGTGGTTCTCGGGCTCTACGGGCGGTGACCGGCTTCCAGGCGACTTCGTGGAACGACTAGAGGTGGAGGACGACGATTAGGGTGGTCGGGTGGAACAGTCGGAACAGCCACGACGACCCGGGCTATTGAAAACCGAGCAGACGAGCCGGGCGTTTTTACGGCTCACGGGAGTTGGAAGGACGGTGATGTCTTGGCTGGTGGTGATCGGAAGTGGCCCCGAGGCGGGCCGAGCAGCTCGGGCAGCCCTTGGACGAGGAATAGAGCAGTCCGGTGCCTGGGCTTCTACAGGCTGTCAGCGGCCTCGCGGTGGCGTGGGCGGCCGTCGGAGGAGGCGGAGTGGCGGGTAGTGACGGAGGATGGTGGCTGGAGGCGGAGGTCGCATAAAAAATCTCCCAAGAGGAAAGAGGATGGTGATGGAGTCGTGCGAGTGAGGAGCCGAGGGAGGAAGAGAGATTGTGAGGGCCACAGGAGAGAGAAGAGAGAGAGGAGAGAGAGAGGGGCAGGTGGTTGATTGGATTTGATCCGGGGTGGGGCCCACGTGTCTCATCCAATTTAATTTTCTTCGTCTCATATACATAATATCCAAGGGCGATTTCGTAATTTGATAAATCGGGACTGATCGGATTTTGGGCTCAACCGATTTGGAAATAAAATTTGGATTTTCATGGGTTAGGTTCGGTCCGGAAAAGGCTTAGGCGCGAGGATTAAAAATCCTAAGTCGTGGTGACTACGATTTCAAGACCCAATCGAAATCGAACGACATTTCGGGAATCGTCCAAAATTCGTCCCTTAATTCCTTACCATCCACAATTTTACCAACTGGAATTCAATAATAATTCTTCCTTTTATTGAATTCGGGCAATTTATAGACTACGAATTTCCGGGGCGTCACACTAGTCACACTACGACTCTAATTGCCGCTAAATTAGTAAAGAGAGATGCTCTAGAAGTTAAAGCTATTTATTCATTTTATAGTGTATTATCTCCCACTAAATACAAATGTATTGCAGATTGTTCCTCTTCAAAAGCCATATGGGACAAGCTCTACGTAGCCCGGGAGGGAACATACATAGTCAAGGAGATCAAAGTTAACATACTTATCGACGGTACGAATCTTTCAAAATTAAGCCTAATGAAACGGTGAAAGAAATGTTTGATAGATTCACCGAAATAGCGAATGACCTCACTTATCATGAGCAATATATGTCTAGGCCAATAAGAGTGAACAAACTCTAAGGAAACTTACAAAGGAATGGGATAACAACAAAACATCCATTCGAGAGACTCGGAGGATCCGACCCTTATCCATGGATTAACTCATTGGAACTCTTCAATCCTGCGAAGATGAAAGAATCAATGAGGAAACTCATTCAAAAGGTAAGAAATCTATTGCTTTGAAATCAAATGCTGATTTTGATGTCTCGAGACTTTGAGATGAAGATGATGAGGAACTAACACTCATGGTCAAGAAGTTCAAAAGAATGGCTAAGAACGGTAGAAATTACAAAGACAAAAGAGATTTAAAACAATATGATAAAAATGATCACCCGCGACAGAGATGAAAGTAAAGACGTAATCTGCTATGAATGCAAAAAGAGGGGACGCATCAAACCTAATTGCCCTCTCTTATGGAAGAAAGGAAGGGATGAAAAACCCAAGAAAGCTTTGAAGGTAGAAACTTGGAGCTACACACAATGTAAAAGTGATAAGGAATACGCCAACATTTATTTAATGGCCAACTTAGACTTTGAGGATGAATCCGAGATAACTCATATTAGAATTCCTTTTGAGATATTTGAACATATAGATGAATTGTGCTGAGATTGTAAGACTGCTCTTAAAAGGCTTTCTAAATTGAAAAAGGAAGTCACTTGTTTAAAGCAAAATGATGATTCTCAAAAGGATAAAATAAATTTCTCAAAAGCAAGTTTTCTCAAATCAAGGAAAAATTTGATTTTATTTCTAAGGAAAATGAAGATTTGCAAATTAAGAACAAACCTTTGAAAAAGGAAAATTTTTCTTTGAAAAAGGAAATTTCAAATATAAACAAAAGGTTTTTCTCTAGATCAAAAACTTTACAATATATTCTTTTTATATAAGTTCCTTACTACAATTAGTCCGGACTTGGTTTTCAAAAGGAAAGTGAACTGAAAAATAATCTTCCAAAGGTAAAAAAGACTCGAAGAAGACCTCAAAACACGCATAAAAAATCACTTTTATACGCAGTTTATAAGATCCGAGAGACATAATGTCCCAAAATGCGCAAATTGTGGTGATCCAAGGCATTTGAAGTTATTGTCCTAAGATCTAGAGACTCACTCGAGATATCTTGAGATTTGCAAACTCTTCTAACTCAAAATGACTCAAACAGATTTTGGTACCAAAGAAAACTTGAATTCTTGTGATGTTTCAGTACCAATGAAAAGAAAAAAACAAATGATACCTTGATAGTGGGTGTTCTAGATACATGACGGGAGACTCTAAGATATTTATCAATCTTACTAAGTTTAATGGAGAAAGTGTCTCCTTTGGCGGTGTCGCGACCTAAAAAATAATTTTCTTAGGTTGATGGATTATCGGGTTAATTTAATGACTAACCTAATACGGACTCTCCCAAGCCCTACCAACTCGCAACTTTGGTTAATTCAAATGATTTTAACTTTGGAGTCGCCACTAACCATTTTGGGTAGGTTGATTAGAAAACTAAATAAAAATAGCGGGAGGACTATTTTTATTCCTACGAACCAGAGATTGTGGATTCGGGGACTTGATTACATTAACTAATTAAAGCTAATGCCCTTTCGGTACCTTAATTTCAAGAGATATCCTAAGTTTGGCAACTCAAACTTGATTGATCTTTACTTTAAAGCTTGAATGAGGTGTTTTTGTATTTTCATTTATTTAGAATGAATGCAATGGTATGAATGAATGAATGCAACGAGACTATCTAAAATGACGAGATATGCAAAGGAAATATGATATGATAAGATATGCAAGATACGATATGGAATATGCAAAAGATATGACATAAGATATGGATATGCATGATATATAGAGAAAATATGCAAGATATGCATGAGATATGCAAGACAACATGAGCTGATTTTTTTGGGTTTTATGATAATCGAAATATGCATGAGATCAAATATATGCATGGATATAAATGATATAAAAAAAATTATGGAATGCAAGATATGATACTCGAAAATATGAAGTGGATATGCAAGATATGCATAAAATTTGAAAAATGTACGAGAACGATGTGAGATATTCGAGATATGCTAAATATGCAATGATATAATGTGAGATATGCATGACAAAATTTTCTGATTTCTGTCCCTTTTCTTTTGGATTCCGCCGGATTAAGAATATTCTAATTTGATTCTCTTGACCTAAATTTTCAAGATAAACTTAATGAAATAAAGCTTTTAAGAAACTTTATCTTCCTAAAGATTTAATTAGACATTGTTTCTAAGAAACCATATCTCACTAAATTTTTAGGAAATTTTTTTAAAGCTTATCGGGAGATTTAAATCAAAGAAGATATCAATCAAGCACAAAATATCCACTCACTCAGGCGTTTAAGATAGCAATCCGGATAAATCAAAACCAATCGGACCACATCTTCTTGCAATTTTAAAAAAAGATATTCATAAATCTAAATTCGGCTTTTTGAAGATAGCGAATCGGATCTAAACGGCGATAGATCGGATAAACTAAATTCCCATCTTTATTAAGTCGGAGGGTCGTATCCGAACGGCGACGGATAAGTTTATCCAACTTAAAGATGTTGCCTATTAAGAAATAAACTTTCCTAATTTAGATTTAGAATTTTTTTATTCCGAGAAAAAACGTGTCGAATGAATCCAATTAATACCAATTTTCGAAATTTGTGATAAAATTACGGTTTTGATATGCGAAAATTGTTTCTTTGAATTCCCAAAAAAAACTGCATTTTTGCCTCAACGACAGCATTAAATCGACATCAAACACGTGCAAAACAGCAACTAGAAAAGTCAAAGACTCACCTGTTTAGCTCCTGCAAAAATTTGCATGGTCAACGATAATAAAACATGCAAAAACGAGGTATTTGTCAGAGCAAACAATGTGCAAATAGTGCAGGAACAGCATAGACACAGCAGCAAAACAGCATGTTTATCAATGTCAATTCAACCCAAAAAGTATAGTGAAGTTACCTTGTTTTGCTCTCAAAATCCTGCACGTGTCCAAGCTGAAATTCTGCATAACAAGCTCGAAATTCTGCACTTGTGTCCCAAGCTCAAGGGACGTTGAGATCACGGGGACACGGCAGTCCGATGACACCCATATACACTTCGATTTATGCCTTGGACGCGTGCGCAAGAGGACGCCAGGGAGCACGATTTTTCTTGGATGCCGTACAATGAAAATTGAATTGCCCAGACCACTTCTTTGTCTCTTTATGGTGCTGCACTTGAGGAATATTGCAAAGGAATAAAATAAAAAGAAGGCAAGTCAACTATCTCAGGCCCTTCAAACTTACGTGGACCCTCCCCTCGCAGGATTTTCTCAAATTTTGACTTTTTCCACCTCCACGATCAGATTAGGCTTCGGTTCTCCCAAGGACTGAGAGATAAATCACCGAAGGAATCATCAATATCTGGCGTGGTTCTCAGCGAAGACTCGTTGAATGACCGATAAGCGCCGGAACTTCGTTGGACCGAAGGGCATAACTTCAAGCCACCACAGATGCTGTCGAGAAGCACGAAGGAAACCAACGTCAGATTTTTTAGCCGAGGATGGGTGTCAGCCAAGTGGAATTCTCTCCCTCATGTGTATCTCTCAATTTTCTTCTCTGAATTCAATTGTGTGTGGCGCCCCTTTCACGTAGGTTTAGGGTTCTATTTATAAAGAGCTTAAGTGTTCTAAACCTAGTGGAGATAGGATTGAACCTTGACCATTAGATTGGGAGTCTTTGTTGGTTTTAACCATTGGATTAAAAAATCTGCACTTTGAGGAGTCCTACTTGGTTAGCATTCCTTCAAATTTTCGGCAATAAGGGGCAAGTCATGGACGATCGCAAATTTTATGATATGGGCTCAATGGATGGATTAATAACCAGCCCATGCTTTTCCCAATTTAAACGTGAGTGGCTCAAATTTTAATTAATTTTTGGCACATATATCCTTGTATTGCCAACAAGTTTATTGTCCATTTGAGTCCAAACCACCTAAGCTTAATCTCGCATCGCTAATCCGAGATAAATCCTAATGCAATGCACACATAACAAGAATAAAATATGTCAAGCGTGAAAATTATTTTTGGCGAGAACTAAATTTAAATCTCATTTTTATGAAATATGATTTATCTAAAAAATAAAATAAAATTTAGGTGTCGACAGTGCCCTCTTTGAGTGGAGGCTCGCGAGAGGTTTTGCTTCAAAGACAAAATTGAAACCTAAATTTTGCAAATGCAAGTGAATGAATGATGATTTTTTTTTTTGCGGGAGTTTGAATCCCATTTTCCGTGCAAAAGAAATGATGCATGGTATGCGGGACTATAGATAATGTGTGTCAAAACTTCTCTTTTTTTTTTTTTTAGAGAAACTCCGCACACGGATCGCATATGAGAATATTGTTTTACCGAATACCTCATTAATGCGATGATTCTCTTAATTTCCAAACTTCTTTTGAGGAAGCAAGGATCTCAAGGTCTTGAGCCCATCTCCGTTACCAAAATTTTGATTTTGATGCGAGACAGCCTTAAAATATGTGTAGTATTGAAATAAGATTCAAGATCACAAGAGCTACGTCATTGTGAAACGAAAGGACCCAGGGATCACAAGAGGATCTCGAGGTACTGGGGCCTTATCCGTTATAAGAGGTTTTCCTCTAATGCGAGGCAGTGCAAGATATGTGTAAAGTTTGAAAAATATGTTTGAGATCACAAGAGCTACGTCGTGTGAGTCGAAGGAAGTTGAATCAAGATCACAAGAGCGTACGTCGTTGTGATTTGATAAAAGGACCAAGATCATGAGTGCATATGTCATCATGATTTGGCAAAGGAGACCAAAACCATAAGAGCTACGTCGTTATGATTTGGTTAAAATGATACCAGAGCCATAAGAGCTACGTCGTCATAGCCTGGTAAAAGAGACAATACCACAAGAGCTACGTCGTTGTGATTTGGTTGGGGATCAAAAACATGAGTGCTTATGTCATCATAATTTGATAAGGGTCAAAACCATAAGAGCTACGTCGTTATGATTTGACAAAAGATCAAAAAATCGCAAGTGCATATGTCAAAGCGATTTGATAAAGGTAGAGATCATGGGTGCATATGTCGTCATGAACCAATACCATCAATGCTTTGTATAGCATAATTATAAAGGATGTACTATCGAACCGAATCGATAAATACAAAAGGGATGCGTTGCACGAAATGAATCATGACAAACACGAGAGGTTAAAATGACAACTTAAATGAGCAAAGTGTCAATTTGAAAAGGGTTCGGAAAACTTACCTAGATTCTCCGAACGGTTTTAATGAATGGTAGGGCTGGATCGTATCATACCTATTTATTCACTTGAGGTATATCA